>CM076572.1:243718516-244039671 GCA_034641835.2 Pinus albicaulis | reverse complement strand
GTGCGATGCGATTGGCGCCTGGGATCTTTAACACTTGGTCCCGGGTGATAGTCATATACAATAAAGAGGCGGGGGGGGGGGGGGGGGAGTTTATATATATAAGCCCTAATCGCATCGAAAGTTTGATGCGGGTCTTTTTAATCAACCCATTGGATTTCTTCGACGCGATTGCGTGATAAAACAAAGGCCAATCGCAATCGGAGCTTTGGGCCCGGTCCTTTTAATCTACACATTTATATTAAACACGTGACTTTCACTCTTTAGACCAAACTTTGGATAAATGGGTTTTTTTTTTATTTACAAAGGAAAAAACGGATCAGGAATGGATTTTCATAAGGTTTTCAGCACCGAAGGCGGGCCCACGGGATATTTATATATAAAAAAATAATATGATCGGGGTTTTTACAATACAAAGCTAATCACATCAGAACTTTGGAATATGGCAAAGACTTGCGCGCTTAGATTTTTTGCGATGCGATAAGCACCAAAAAGGTTTAGCTCTTGGTTCCAAGGTGTGGGCATGTGGGGGAAGTGGTTTTAAAACTTAGCCCAAGGGGGCTTAAGCCTTTATGCAAAAACATGTATTTTTCATGAATTTTTTCAAGGTTTTCAATGGATTTGGGGGTTTCGGTAAGGTAAAAGAGTGAGTCTTTAACCTTTTAAAAGTGATTTTCATGAACGGAAGATGAGGAATCATGAGAAAAAATGATTTTTATGGAGGAAAGGGGGAGAAAATGAAGGTTATTTTTGAGTGGGAGAAGGGGGAAAATGATGGTTTTTCAGCAGTTTCTTCTCATGAAATCAACAGATTTTTTGAGTATGAAATGGGAACAACAATGAAGATTTTGGACAGAGGCATGAGGCCTCCAAGAGTCTTCAAGAGCCAACAATTTTTAGCAGTAAATTTTTTTCTTTGAACGCTCAAAAATTCTTAGCCACCTTTTGCTATAACAAATATTATAGGTGGCTAACAAGCAGTTCCACCATAACGAGAACCAGTTGCTATCCTTTATACCACTTATTCCTCCAGGAGGAGTCAAATTTAAACTCTTTTCTGACTCTTGAAAATGAAAATATTTCCAACTTCTTGTTGTTTTGAACGTGTTAAAGTGCACAAAATTTTATTTACCCAGTATACGTTTACCCCTTTTTTGGGTTGGGATAAATTATTTATGAAAAAGGAATACCTTAACGAATCGTGACTGAGAGAGTCTCTCACACTTCGTTTTCTACCTCTTCAGGCATGAGGGATTATTTACAAAAAGGGCCATCTGTAGTTTTATTTTTTCCTCTTTTTGAACTATCTAAACTTGAAAATATGTCGAGTTCCACCTTTGTCGGACTCGTTAAAATTTAACGACATTGGATCTGTCATCATGACGACACCAAGTTTCTCCTTCCTGGGGCTTGTAAAATGTACTAGTATGGATTTGTCTGAAGGAAAAAATTATATCACAAGCATATTCTATCTCTTTCAAGATTGTATACAAAAATAATTGGGGTACTTGCCAGAAATGGTGGGGAAAATGGAAAGCATTAATCAATTGTGTTGGTTGTATGTCGCTCTTGAACATGACACATCCTATGTTTCGTGTTGGGTTGGGGATATCCTTCATTCACCACTTTGCCTCCATGGGTTTGGGAAATCTATTTTTCCTCTCATGCCATTACCATTTTTGTCAAACATGACCTATGATTCCATTTGAGTTGAATACTGCCAAACTCCAGAGTTGTGTCTTTGATATGTCCAGGAGAAGTTCCTTCTGCATCTCATTCATTTCCTAGTTCTCTAATCACTTTCATTATTATCTTATTGCCTTCATCTCGTGTCAATGATGTGGGATACATTACAGCCTTCCTTTGATGGATCACTTCTTATCGACTTTAGCACTTATCCGGGAAGTTGATCTAGAGATCCCTTTTTCAGTACCTTAGAGTTTGCATGCCCTAATGGCAGGTTGTTCGCATTCGATGACAAGATTACATGATTGGCCTTTGATGGGGTGATTCCACGAGTGTTTGATGTCAAATCCTTATTCAAATCTCGTGGATTTTATTGCTAGTACCTTGAGATTTGTTGTCATCATTGGTGGTTTCTCTCCCTCCTGTTAACGATTTACATCATTGACTATTAATCAGACGATTTTCTTGCATGTTCAACTTCAACTCATTTATTCACATGCTTGAATTTGTACTTGATCGGGTTGTGATAGAGCGAAAGACCCTAGTTTTTATCTGATAAAGCCTAGGCTGCAAGGCGATATGTATTATTCATGATTGTACACATGACTCTTTAATTTGGATGACTGTGACCATACCTTGAGTCTATATTTGTGATCCTATTTATTTGGATGGCTGCAACCATGCCTCAGATCCTGTTTCATGATTACTTCTATGGATGGTTGCATCCATACCTCATGTCATCTGATTATTTCAAAGATTTTAGTTTATGTATATATGTTCCTTTTTGCACAGGTTTTCTGATGACGAAGTCTCGGTCCTGGCACGTATTCGTAAATCATTTCAGCCCTTACTCTTGTTCAACCTTCATGCTTTAGGGGGGCATATGTTACACAACAATTTTCATTGTCTATGTACTCCCCATTCCTGATCGTGGAGACCCTTAAAAATGAACCCTGTGTCTATTTTCCATCATGAAAATGTGCCATCATATCCCTTCCAGCACAATGAGTAAACTCTCTATTCACCATTCCTGAAGCAGCTCCTTGAAAAAATGATTATCTGGAGCGACGCACCCTCTCTGTGTCTTGTTCACACCGATGACTCTTTTTTGGTCTAGGGAAGCACTGATCGGCACTGGAATGAGGATCATACCCACGTCAATCCACTTATGAATTTTTTTTTAAAATGGAAGTGAAGCTTTGAGATCTAGAAGCTTCGTGGCGGAGATCTGGTTTTTTGTTCCTGAGGATAGAGTCGAGCTTCTCCCTATGGGCTCTTTTTTCCTACAAAAGTGGAACCACCCAAATAGATAACCCATTTCCCCACCTTAAGTGGATCCATGCTCCCTCCTCCTTTTCTATAAAATGGAAAATCTCCCATAGCTTTTCTTGTGAGAACAAATATAGAAGAACAACATAGAGATATTTGTTGCTATAGGTATCAAGCAAGATTTGAGACCTTTTTCCCTTTACATAAAGCTGAAATAAGCACTTTGGAGACATGTCTGGATTTTGACCCATCGAAGGAGAGTTGCGACATCAAGGCGCAGGTTGTAACTCCCCCTATCTATTTTAATATAATAAAATCGATTCGTGCTTTCCATTCTCGTATTTAATGTATTATTGGTTTCTTAGTTTTCCTTGATCAACTATGTAGATTGTATATGCAAGATATATGTTTTGATTTCACGTTTTTTGTTGTTTGATCCCTTGGGTAGATAACCAAGCACTGGTGATGGCGAATATATGACTACGAAGCACGAAGGATTAAAGGATTCAAGTGAGGAAGAGTATCAAACCGAGGTAAGTGATCTATTCATGATTTGGATGAATTTAAAATCTACAAAAGTAGGCTTCTAATTGTTCCTTGTTGTTACTAAACCCATCCTAGGGCTAGAGGATCATCTCTGTCCGCAGAGAGGATGTTCCTACATAACAGGGAGTGCGAAGGTGAACTTGGTTGGAGGAAATAATATCCTAGTCTCCAATTGAACTTTTTCTCCATGGTTTTTTTGGGATTCATACAAATATAAACTCTATAATGGAACCCAAATTGTTTCTTCAAATCATACCTTGCCATAATTTACTCATGCTCAAAAAATCTTAAAACATTATTCTAATATCACTTTAGTTGGTTCAAAATATTTCTTTTATATGATCCCTGCACCATAAGATACCATCTTGTGGTGATGTTTTATCACTGAACTAATTGTCTAATTCATAGCACTGATGTGTGACACTAAAATAGTGCATGGAGTTGTCGAGGTTAGTATTGGAGTCTTCGTAAGTATTTTGTTGAGATTTTGAAAAACCTTTTAGAATTCATGAAGGCAAAAAAATTGATATTATTAATTAAAGAATTTCTTTCAAATCAGAAGCATTGAAATCCAAAGAATCCTATAAAGCATAAACATTGAACACATGGACAGCATATGGAAGGTGGTGATGATTAATAAAAACTACCTTATTTTACCAACAAAGCTAAGGTTTTATTATGCTATTGGAGAGTTATTTAGTATTCATTGATAGCTTGGTTATTGTAGCATATTTATAATTGATGTCTGTTGGTTGGTAAGATCCAAAGTTTACAGTGTAAAATGTCGTTATTATTTTACTATCGCTGAATTTATTTCTTGTTATACTGATGTACTTATATTATGAAATTATTATTTTTTCCATAGTAAATAGTTGCACTAAATATTCTGCTATCAAAATATTAGCTTACTTTTAGTGTTGTCTCTTGGGTTAATAACAGTCCGGCGCTCATAAAAGTGGTGTAAAATCCCCAAATAACAATACAATTCACATTAGGTTTCAGTTTAAATAAGATATTTCAATTTTAAAATTAGGCTCTTTATAGTGGTATTTGAGCCACTTCCTTTGCCTCATGGATCAACACTCGCAATATCTAATGGAAGACTTCTAAATGCAGAGAAGTTATAAGAAGAGAGGTAAAGTATTTGCTAAAATCATTGATGAATATCTAGGCTTATGTGAATCTTATAATAAATATTCTCCTAAATAAATATTATCGGAACATGTTCAGTTTTATGAAGAAAATCAGAGAGAAATTTGAAGATTTTATAGTAGAGAAATCTGCAACTGACAAGGAAAATATATATCATGTTGATGAGAATAAGGTTGAAATTAACATCCTTGTCCACAACTCTAATGCTCTAGAAATTGAGGGTGCTTTATCAACATTATTTTCAATTTTTTTTAAGGTCGATGAGGAAGAAGAGGATTTGGATGAACCATTAAGGGTTACAACATTGCATACGGGAATTTTTTTTTTTTTAAATTATCAGGTTTTCAATTTTAATCTTAAACCTGCATCTGAGGTAGTCTTGTTACCACTCATTTTAGAAAGGGTATATAGATATTTTTTTCATTTTGCATACCACCATTCTAAGACCAAGAATATAAGCTAAAGCCTTGTAAATATGATGTGAATCTTTTTATTTTTCCATTTAAAGCTTTGTAAAGATAAAATCGGGATGTTTGCAACACTGCACTTGGTTATGTATGGGATCACCAGTGTATGGCCAATGTAGCTCGCATTGGGGTGCAACTATGTCTTAATGCATGGTTAAGTGTCATTGAGTCTATATGTGTGCATTATCCTAGTTTTAGTTCACATTTCTTGAGGAAGTACACATTTCTTGATGCATGAGGTATTGGAAATAAAAAAAATTCAACTTGGTCTCAAAATTCTTGGAATGAAGATAATGTGACATCCCACACTGAAAATTTTCCAAAATGTGAAGAATGTTAAAAAAAAGTAGTGAAAGTTGGTCCCATGACACGTGGGGGTTCCAAGTGGAAAAACAGGGGAAAATCTTGACATATTTCTTGCAATATGTCAAAGGTGGTCTACAAAGTTAGTAGGATAAATCCCAGGCGACAGATTCTGTAGATTCTCTGTGTTAGATATCCCCATTTTTGATGATGACATGGCATGCGTGGGTGAATTTGTTACAGCATAGGAGTTGGTCTAGCTGATGGGGCTAGTGGCACATGGAATAAAGTAAAAAAATCAACTAAATAAATATCAAATAATGAAAGAAAAATAACTAAGGGTACTAATGATCTAACCAAGGTGGCCAAGTCAACCCTCTTACCAGCCATTAAATTCGATTCAAGAAAGACGTTGGGGCATCAAACTAGCTATTTGAAGGTCAAGCTAGTCATTGCAATTCAAATGGACAAGAAAGTAGCCATTAGAAGGTCAAGTCTTCATCCAAAGGACCAAATATAACCATAAAGGGACCAAGTTGAGTCAAGTCTTCATCACATACAAAATCTGATATCAATCAAGAAGAGAAGGTTTTAAGAGGTCCTCTTGTTCATGCCCTCTCATGTCACAAAATTCAACAACATGGTTGTCGTACGTCACAAATTTTCCCATTACTCACTTCAGCCTTACTAGGCCCTTGTATCTTACAATGCTAATACCATTCATTGGTATATATGTAGCCATTTTTTATTATAGGCTTGAGGGTGTGTTGGTTGCCACACTGTCTTGAAGGGAGAAAGAGTTGATGAAAATGTTGTTCCTACATAAAATGTCTTTGAGGAAATATGGCCTTGTTGCGAAATATCACTGCCTTTAAAATTGTATATACTGCCTTTAAAATTGTATATGATGAACTCAATGGAAAATGATATGAAAAGTATAGAACACGTCTGACATTATTGGTTTTCTTTTGTGTTAATCGACATATATAGAACACACATCATAATCAAGTAGAATAAGATGGTATTAATATCTTGAGATTCAAGAAGAATGACATTTCGCAATGAAGATAACTTATCCAGAGCCATTACCATAGTGGCTTGCTTTGAATCAAATTCTTCTTGAGCTGAAAAAATCACAGAGGAAATTTGTGCTAGGTTATTACGAGTTTCGTAAAGCTACTCTTGGTAAGTAGTGAACCCAAGCTAGTGCTGGTGACAATTATCAGCAAGCTCTTGTATTGATACTTGATTTAGTCAAATGCTTCAATGTGAGCTTGTGTAAGAGTATCAAGGCCTTGCAAAGAAATACTTTGGCCATCTAGTAACAATTT
Source organism: Pinus albicaulis (assembly GCA_034641835.2). NCBI lineage: Eukaryota > Viridiplantae > Streptophyta > Pinopsida > Pinales > Pinaceae > Pinus > Pinus albicaulis. The sequence goes on along the minus strand of CM076572.1, from coordinate 244,032,920 downwards.
ATGTTTATCCAATGACAAAGTCACTATGTTTCCAATGTCATCCATTTTATTTTGAATTCTGTCCAATTGAGATGATATAGTGCTAGCCACTTCAGTGATTTTATTTTCTATTTGTGAAGTTATTTTTTTAAGGAACCCTATGCCTTCTCCTAATGTTACATAGAAATTTTGAAGATCAACCATACTAGTATCCACAATCTTCTGCATATCAACTTATTGCTCTTGCAACTTAAAATGAGTGTTAATTATCCAATGAGATTCCTAAAAAAAAGTGGAATTGGACTGATCCATAATATTTGTGATTTTATCTTTTAAAAAATTTGAATTTGAACCAGTCGTGTTAAGTAGGTAAATCCTCTTTGCGGACAGAGACGATCCCTCTAGCCCTAGAGTGAGTCTAGAAACAAAGAGACGTGCTAGAGTGTTGATTCCTAATTACTGAATGAAAAGAGGACATGGTAGATAGACCTACCTTGAATCCAACGCTATCGTCGTGGCTATAATGGTGGTGGTTGTTGAAAATGCAGCAAGATGATGGAGCTTAGTGAAATGAAGTCGCCTTCACTAAGTGGGTCCGCAGGCAAATTCTGGCGCAAAATCTATTTTTAGACTATGTCTACTTTTAGACATATGGAGCATGGTTCGGGGATTCCAGTTTGAGATTCTTGAAATATGTGTCATGTTGGTAAAAATAGATGAGACTCTATTTTTGAGGTCAAAGAGGTCGAAGTCTATTTTTAGACTGCCTCTCCTTAAAACAGGGAAGTCAAATATTATTTACCCTTAATAATATTTAGACTATAAACAACAGATGCATCTGACAGAGGGAATCACGTGGTTCCCAAGGGTTTGATGGCACCATGCATGGTTGACTTTAGTTAGGACTTCAGTGGCAGAAGTTTGGTGGAGTTAATGAGACAGATAGTGGAGTTGTGTTCTGTTTATTTTAGTTGAACTAGTTGAGATTAGTTTAACTAGCTAATCAATTAGTTATGAGTGGAGTGAATTAAATATTATTTAATTCATTAACTAGTAACTCATTATTCAACTCAAGAACACATCAGTTCACTACAGTGTATGATCAGTTCAGTGGAGACCAGTGAAAGAGGTAGATGAAAGGGTGGAGTTAGCTATCAGTTGTGACTATATTGTTGCTATTTGCAACACACAGATAGGTGGAGTAAGCCCATGAGGATTGCGTAGTTCAGGCTGGTGGTTTATCTATATGAGAAAGTAATGAGTACTTGTGAGGAGTATTGTACTGAGTTGGTTACTTGATTTCTCCATTATAATATACACAATAGCTGCGGGGTTTTCAGCTATAAGCTTTCCCCATACATACTGTGTTAATGTGTATGATGATTTGATGTGTTATCGCTTGATTTATTTCCGCATGTTTGATGATCTGAGTGGAAGAGATTATGTGTTGCATATAAATTCGAATTGTATGTGATCAGGATAGTCTCGGTGGATAATTAATCATTATTCAGCAAATTTCTACATGGTATCGGAGCTATTGAAGTAGAGATTGATCATCACAGTGATTACAAATTTATTTCGGTAGACAGAGTCTGCATGCGGGCCAGGTAGCCTCCGGATTCATCTTTCTTCGGAAAGTGAAAGGTCTGGTAAATGCCCCTTGCAGTCGATCTCTGTGCTAGAAATAATTTGTTCTCACGATCTAGAGCGGTTGAGCTTTGAGGTGGAATTCGAAGTTTTGCAGCAGTTTTGTTTTCTTGGTGCCAATGTTGAAAATGTCTTTCAACAGTTTGCGACTCGAAGCTCTTGAAGGCAGTTTGAATTATGTTGCATGGAAGGATCGCATGGAGGCAGTATTAGAAGATAATGGTCTGAAGGAGTTCGTAGATACGGATGTCCAAAAGCCCACTGATCCTGCTGAAGTCGAAGCATGGCAAAAGAAGATGGCGAAATGTCGAAGGATCTTGTTGGAGGGCGTCAAGGATCATATTGTATCCAGCCTGCATGGAAAGGCTTCTCCATATTTAATGTGGAAAGCTTTGACGGATCTATTCTAGAGTAAGAGCGACCAAAGGAAGCTGGCGCTCAAAGATAAGCTCGGGAACATCAAGATGGAGAAAGGCGACAGTATCGCCAAATACCTCACGAAGTTCACTCAATGCAGAGATGAGCTGGGAAGTGTGGGGGTGACTGTCGAAGATGAGGACATGGTCGACCTGGCTCTCCTTGGTCTTCCGAAGGCTTGGCACTCATATCAAGATAGTGTCAATGGTCGGGAGAAGCTGCCGCGATGGGAGCGCCTTTGGGCAGATCTCATGCAGGAGGAGATAAGGAGGACTACTCGAGATGGATCTTCATCAAAGGGAGCCGATGAAGAAAACTGCGCTTTGGTGGCCAAATGAAAGAAAGGGAAGGGTAAGAAAACCTCTCATTCTGGTGCAAAGGGCAAGAAGCAGGATATGGCAAAAGTGAAGTGTTTTCACTGCCATGATCACGGACATTATGCTACCAATTGTCCAAAGAAGAAGAAGAACAAGCAAGCGGGAAGATCTGCAGATGGAGAAGCTTTGGCTTCAGAGTTCGAGCTTGACTTTTCACTGATTGCATGCTTGGTTTCAAGTGTGATGGGATCGGTGTGGTTCTTGGACAGCGGTGCGTCATTTCATATGACGGGAGATCGGGAGTTGTTCTCAGATCTGGAGGACAAGGATTTGGGTGTGCACATCGAGATGGGCGATGATGGTAGATACAGTGCGACTGGTATCAGTACCATATCCTTTCAGAGGGAGTCTAGTAAACCCTTTGTACTGAAGGATGTCATGCATGTACCTGGATTGAAGAAGAACCTGATTTCTGTGGCGATGTTGGAGGATAAGGGGTATGATGTGGTCTTCAGCGAAGGAAAATCATTCCTGCGCAATAAGACTACTGGAGAGACCTGGAAGATAGGGGTTCGGACCAAGAATCTTTATCAGTTGCAAGTAGATGGCTGTGTAGCTATGGCATGCAAGGCGGGAGAAGTGGTGAGCCGGGATGATGAGGGCGAACAGTGGCACAGGAGATTGGGCCACCTTCACCATTGAGCTTTGAAGATTCTGCAGCAAATATCTACTGGACTTCCTAAGGGCACCCTTGCACAGTCAGATTAGTGCAAGGGGTGTACTTTAGGGAAGTATGTGAAAGCCACCTTTCACGAGAAGGATAGTCGTGCCACGACGATCCTTGAGAGAGTTCACACAGATGTGTGTGGCCCTTTCTCAGTTGCTTCGACAGCAAAGCACAGGTATTATGTGATCTTTGTTGATGATTTCTCTCGAAAGTGATGGATCTTCTTCATGCAGAAGAAGAGTGATACATTCGTGAAGTTCTGTGAGTTTAAAGCACTGGTCGAGAAGGAGTCAGGGAAGAAGGTGATTGCTCTAAGGAGTGATAACCGTGGTGAATTCATCTCGGCTATATTCAAGGAGTTCTGCAGCGCAGAAGGGATTCAGAGAGAGCTCATCGCACCCCATAACCCACAGCAGAACGGGGTGGCTGAGTGGAAGAACAGAATGATCGTGGGTGCTACATGGGCGATGTTGCATGATCAAGGCCTACCCCTTCACTTTTGGGATGAGGCATGCAATACAGCAGTGTATGTGTAGAACCGTTGTCCTCATAAGGTTCTTGGCATGAGTACACCGGAGGAGGCTTATTCTGGCAAGAGGCCTGATATTTCCCATTTGCGGATTTTTGGTTCTCCTGTCTACATGCATGTGACGAAGGATGCGAGAAGGAAGCTGGATCCAACTGATGAGGTTGGAATATTTGTGGGGTACACTGATACACCTCACAACTATCGGGTGTATTTGTCAGACAGTCGCAAGACTGTTGTGCGACGGGATATAAAATTTCAAGAGGAGAAAGCCATGCAGTGTTCGCTTGAGAGGGAGCTACACTTGCATGCAGATGAGGAGCTGTTAGTTCCTAAGGAGGAGCTTCCAGATGTGGATCAGCCACAAGAGGAGGTTCGGGAGGTGGAAGAAACCACCCAGGCAGCGCCAACCATCAGAGGGCGCATGCGCACTACAGAAGCTGAGCGACTGGCTCGGGATGCAGAGAAGGTTGTAGGACCACCTACAGCACAGCGCAGACAGAGACAGTCACCGGATCGGTACATTGGATACATGGCTCTTGTGAGTCAATGTGTTGTGACGGAGCCATCCTCTTTTGAGGAAGCTGTGGAGGAACCCGCATGGGTAGATGCCATGATCGAAGAATATGATTCGATCGTCAGAAACAGTGCATGGGAGATTGTCCCAAGACCGGAGGGGAAATCGGTGGTGGGTTCGCGATGGATCTACAAAGTGAAGCAGGCGGCTGACGGGAGTGTGGAGAAGTACAAGGCGAGATTTGTCGCCCGTGGCTTCTCACAGATCGAGGGGATTGACTATGAGGAAACTTTTGCACCTGTCGCAAGGTACTCTTCCATACGGACGATCCTTGCTCTCTCAGCGCAAATGGGGTGGCACATTCATCAGATGGATGTGAAGATTGCGTTCCTCAATGGAGTTATTGAGGAGGAGGTGTACATAGAGCAGCCTGAAGGTTTTGAGATCTTCAGCAGTGAGTCGCATGTGTGCCGACTCAAGAGAGCACTGTATGGGCTGAAGCAAGCACCTCGTGCTTGGTACACTCGGATAGACAGCTACTTCACAGGGCTTGGATTCTCCAAGAGTGAGGCAGATCCAAACCTGTACCAGATTGTGGTGGAGGGGAAGCTGTTGATCATCGTACTGTATGTAGATGATCTGATTTTGACTGGCGATGAGCAGTTGATACTTTCATGCAAAGAGGATCTTGCACGAGAGTTTGAGATGAAGGACTTGGGCATCCTTCATTATTTCCTGGGATTGGAGATTTGGCAGCGCAGCGGAGGACTGTTTGTTTCTCAGGGCAAGTATGCCCGGGAGATTCTGGAGAGGTTCAACATGCAAGGCTGCAAGCCTGTTGACACTCCTCTTCCTGGTGGTTGGAGGAAGGAGGATGCTACTTCAGCGGAGGTAGTGGATGCCACTGTCTATCGACAGTTGGTGGTGTCGCTTATGTATCTGGTCAATACACGACACGATATATGCTATGCAGTTAACCAGCTTTCGCAAGCTATGGTTAAGCCTACCAAGCTCTTTTGGAAGGCAGGCAAGCATGTATTACGCTATATCAGAGGCACATCGGGATATGGTTCATGGTACAGACAGGAGGATCAGTTGAGGCAGCATGGCTTCATGGATTGGTATCATCATATCAGAGATTGTGTTCAGCGGAGAATCATGATGCTTTCATATGTTCCCACGGAGGATCAAGATGCCGACATCCCGATGAAGGCGCTCACCAGGAGAAAATTCGAAATCCACAGAGGCAGGATAGGGGTTGCAGATAATCCATATCTTGCTGAGAGGGAGTGTTGAAAATGTAGCAAGAGATGGATCTTAGTGAAATGAAGTCGCCTTCACTAAGTGGGCCCACAGGCAAATTCTAGCGCAAAATCTATTTTTAGACTATGTCTATTTTTAGACATATGGAGCATGGTTCGGGGATTCTAGTTTGAGATTCTTGAAATATGTGTCATGTTGGTAAAAATAGATGAGACTCTGTTTTTGAGCTCAAAGAGGTCGAAGTCTATTTTTAGACTGCCTCTCCTTAAAACAGGGAAGTCAAATATTATTTACCCTTAATAATATTTAGACTATAAACAACAGTTTATTCTCTTGGAGCACTTCAGTTCAAGCTACAGAAGAGGTTCATGCATCTGACAGAGGAATCACGTGGTTCCCAAGGGTTTGATGGCATCATGCATGGTTGACTTCAGTTGGACTTCAGTGGCAGAAGTTTGGAGGAGTTAATGAGACAGCTAGTGGAGTTGTGTTCTGTTTATTTTAGTTGAATTGATTGAGATTAGTTTAACTAGCTAATCAATTAGTTATGAGTGGAGTGAATTAAATATTATTTAATTCATTAATTAGTAACTCATTATTCAACTCAAGAACACATCAGTTCACTACAGTGCATGATCAGTTCAGTGGAGACCAGTGAAAGAGGTAGATGAAAGGGTGGAGTTAGCTATCAGTTGTGACTATACTGTTGCTATTTGCAACACACAGATAGGTGGATTAAGCCCATGAGGATTGCGTAGTTCAGGCTGGTGGTTTATCTATATAAAGAGGCCATCCCATAGCATTGAAACACGCAATAGAGGCAAGGCAATTAGTGGTGAGTTTTGAACCAGTAACCTGTTCAAAACTGAGCTAGATTGTGGGTAACTTTATGAGAAAGTACTGAGTACTTGTGAGGAGTATTGTACTGAGTTGGTTACTTGATTTCTCCATTATAATATACACAATAGCTGTGAGGTTTTCAGCTATAAGCTTTCCCCATACATACTGTGTTAATGTGTATGATGATTTGATGTGTTATCGCTTGATTTTATTTCCGCATGTGTGATGATCTGAGTTGGTTGAGTGGAAGAGATTATGTGTTGCATTTAAATTCGAATTGTATGTGATCAGGATAGTCTCGGTGGATAATTAATCATTATTCAACAAATTTCTACAGTGGTGTCTCGCTCCTGCCTTGGCAAGTCACAATCCTTCTACAGTCATGCTCAGATACCTGCACATAGAAAATCAAACAAGAAAAACATACGACATAATAAATTCATTCATAACTACTAGCCAGTCAAAGAGGGCTAAGCATATTGCATTAAACATCTAACATAATACAAAATGGGAACCAAACAATAGTCGCGTAAATGTATTGATAGAAGGAAGAGTTACAACCAATGCTCTGACGTCGCAATCTCCTCTAGTGGGGTTCAGCCGAAGCACATCTTAGATGCTCATCAGGGGAGTTGGATGGGATGAGGGCATGGACTCAAGCTCTCTCAACGAAGTTCCTTCTTATTCTTTTATAGAGGAAAAGGAGGAGGTTAGGATCCCTAAAAATGTGGGAGGGAGGCCTATCCTTTAGGAGGTTCCCATAAGAGGTGGAAACCATAAATTAAAGGAGGGAGTTCGTGGTTATTCAGTTCAACCACTCCCAATTACTCATCCTCGAATTTGTTGGAGTGGAATCTCCGCCTCTATTTTTAAAAAACATTTCATAAATAGCTCGGCATGGGTGGCTAACTGAGACAGAGTGCCAATTGGCATGGGGCCCAATATTAATATTCCTCTTTGGCGCGAGGGCATAACTAACTACTTGCACCAAGGCAAAAACAAGAGTTTTTGAATCTCTACTCAGGGAATTGTCAACAGAAGGAATATTACTCTCATGTAAAGGGATACAATGATGGTATTTGCAAGGAATGACACTTCTTATTGATCACATAAATGACCCTCCAATGGGAGAGATGGGGATTGAAGGGACAATGACAAAATGCTGTGTCACAGATGCCCCATAAAGCATGAGGTCTGAGGGAGAGGGAGGGGTGAAATGATTTATGAGAACGTATTCGAACTAAACACCGTTGTCGGAAAACCTGTAATTACAAATACAACTGACATCTCTAATACATGAACATGTGGTATGGGCACAAACATCCATAATAGAGTGTATAAAAACTGAGATCCGAGGTATGGACACAGCCATCCAGCAGTAAGGATCAACAAATAGACTGAAGTATGGTCGCAACCATCCAATCAAAAGAGTCATGCAATAAGTCATAATAATCCACAAGAATCCGCAGCCTGGATTTTATCAAAAAAAACCTAGGGTCTTGCGCTCCATCTCGACCCAAGAAATTACAAATTCAATCATGCGAATATATGAGTTGAAGTCGAACATGCAAGAAAATCACCTGATTACTAGCCAATGATGAAATTTGTTAACAGACATGAGAGAAACCACCAATAATGACAATAGCTCTCAAGGTACAACCAGCAAAATCCATAGAATGTGAACAGTGATCTAGCATCGAACATCTTTAGAATCACCCGATCGAAGGCAAATGACGTGGACCTTGCATCGAATGCGAAAAACCTGCCATTGAGGCATGTAGGCTCCAAGGTACCAGAAGGGAGTCTCTAGATCAAATTCATGGATAATGAGCTGAAGTTGACAGTAAGTGACTTGATCGAAGGTGGCTCATAATGTTTCCCACATCATCAATATGAGACAGAGGAACATGATAATAGTGAATCAAGACCAACAAAGAATCAGAAGGAGGTTGAGAACTACATACGAAAACTTCTCTTGAACATATCAGTGACACGACACTGGATTTGGCAGTATTTGACATCAAAGGCTCTGAGTTCATGATAACGTGGAAAACAGTAGATGAGAGGTCAAAAGAGATTTCCCAAACCCATGGAGGAAAAATAAAGAAATGAGATGTCCCCAACCCGACATGAATGCAGACAAGTGCCATGTTCAAGAGTGACATACTGCCAACATAACTAAATCTTAGTTCCATTTTCCCCCACCATTTCTGGTGAGTACACCAATTATTTTTAAAACAAGTTGAAGGGGATAGCATATGCTTATGCTATAAGTTTTCCCTTCGGACAAATCTAACCTAGTACATTTTATGAGCCATAGGAAGGAGGAACTAAAGTAACGTCATGTTGATGAAGTCCGATGTCATCAGAGTTTAACGAGTCTGACAAACATACAACTCAACATCTTTTCATTTTTACAGAGTTTGAAAAGAAGGAAAAAAATAAAACTCCAACATGGCCCTTTTTGTAAATAGTCTCTCAGATCTCAAAAGGTAGAAAATAATATCTGAAAGAACCTCTTAGTCTTGATAGGCTAAGGTATTTCTTTTTCGTAAATAATCCATCCTAGCCTGAAAATGGGATAAATGTATACTGGATTGATATCGCTTCGTAGCCATTTAACGAGTTCAAAATGACAAGAGTCTCAACAATATTTTCAATTTTAGAGAGTCAGAAAAGAGATGAATGATGACTCCTGTAGTGACTTTTTCGTGTTTTCACTGAGTCCGGAAAATTATAAAATATAACTCGTTACTTCATCACTATGGCCTGAAAACCTGTCGCTGCACAAGAGACACGTGTAAAACCCATTTTTCGAAAATAATATAATAAAATAATCGAAAAATATGCCTTAAAACCTAATTAGGGTTGTGAAAAGTTATAAAATGCCAAAAATGGTAAAAATAATTACTTTTCACTTTTTTACCTCTTGTGGAGCAATAGTTACCCATTTGACAGTGTGATCTTGTGGCGACGATAGTCGATGATCCGGCAGACCAATCTCAAATCTGTCAGTTCCAGGTAAGAGACGATATCTCTCCCTTCATTTTAAGTCCACTTTTACTGCCTACAACCCTCAATTTTGATTTTTTTGAGGAGGAAATGTAAATTTTAGGGCACGGTGATTGGTGCAAGTTTCAGGCACGGACTCGCGCCAATCGTCCATTTTTCTGAACTAGGGCGCGACAACCATGCAGACCATTTTTGTTTAAAATATGCAAGTTGAAGACCCATTATTTTACAAATCCAAGTTTTGAAAATTGCTAGTACTATCCATATGAACATGTTTGCAGGTAGAAAGCGGCAAAATGGTAATCGAATGGAAAGAACGGGAACACATCGAAGAGAACGAGCTTGCCATGGAAAATGAGAGATGCATGGAAGCTCTCAGAGACTATGGACTGAATAAGTTCTTCTTAACATCGTGTCTCTGAGCTCAACTGGAGCTGTTACAGTATTTGATCATCATATGGGATGAGAATCAGGAAAAGTTCATCCATCGAGATCAAGAACTTGAGATCGATGTTTCTGATGTCTACTTCATAACAGGATTATCATGGAGGGAAGAAACACCAATCCTAATTGGCACCCGGCCTTGCATGGAGAGAATTTCCATCATTATTGACAGGGTATGTACAGGGGCATGGAAAGGATCAGAAAGCGGGAAAGTCGATATCCATACTATCCCAAACTTAGCACTAAAATGAGTGCTACATACCATCATGCGAGCTGTGGGATCGCAAGCACCGCACGAAGCAACCAAAAAATAGTTGCTCCTTGTTTTAGATTGCTTGACACCGACCATCTACAATTGGGCAGAGGCCATGACAATAAACATGAAACACCAACTAAAAAAGTGCAAGAAGACCAAATTGAAACAATTCGGTTATGGGTCTATCCTACTATCATTCTTCCTGGAATGATTACCAATTTTTCAGCGTCAGGAGATCATAGTCCCAACACCACCAGTGAGGGAACCACAGATGGCCCAATGGGCAACTCTGATGCCAAGGGTAGGGGGCAGTCAACAGATGTCCTGGAGACCGGAGTTCTTCGATTGGCTTCGCTGACAGTTGATCGTCGTGGAGGACTAGCCCTACTCTGGTACAGATTTTACTGGTGATCCGGACCTCCCACTCTCGGAGGGAGAGGGTTGGGATGAAGATTTGGGTAAGACTAATTTTTTAATTTTCATGTGTTATGATTTTTTTAATTATGTATGTTCTGACGTTAAATCCATGCATTTGTAGATTTTGGCCTAGAGAGACCCGCAGGCATGTATTCGATAGCGAGGAAAATCCCTCACGATTTTGACCCTCGTGGCGAGGGAGGCGAGGAGGAGGAGATCATGTGCAACCTAGAGGGAATCACACGTGGAGTCCCGGACTATGCACGATTAGACGATATTCCTTGTGCCTACCAGAGACATACTATAGGGGTGCCAAGTCGCATTCACCGCTTACTGAGGCGGCTCGTACGGGCAGTGAAATTATATCATGAGCATCATACCGATTAGACACCTAGGTTTTTATATCTGCATATTTTGAGAGACATGGTGTCTCGAGATGTAACAGAAACACACATATTTTTTGAATTTATGATGCACACTGATGCAAAAATCCAATATATATATATATATATATATATATATATACATCTATTTTCCTACATGTATCTTTTACATATGATGATGATTTTACAAATTACGCAAATGTCTATCTAACACAATGTTAGCCACTGTATCTATTAATGCATTCATTCGTCTAGGAATATGTTGATATGTGATAAAATCAAAATTTCTTTCCAAAAAACGAACACGTAAATACAATCTCAGAATGTATGGGTTTCTAACCGAATAATGACCATTGAGTTGGAGAAAAACAAGCTGTGAACCGAGATTTACAAGCAATGCGTGAATGCCGAGGTTGATTGCCTTAGTTAATAGTTCAAGGAAAGCACTATATTCAGCGACATTGTTTGTATTCCGTCGTAGACAAATACCTTTCAGATCTATCAACTCACCAGTAGGATCATAAATTACCAAAGCTGCTGAAGACAAATTCCTCGTACTGCGGGAAGCACCATCCGCTAAACCGACATAAGGAGTAATAGAAATCTACACAAATAATAAATACCCAATAAGCAGGAAAATGCCCGCAAAGCACACCAAATCAAAACATGTACAAAAATGAAAACACCTATGTACACAAATCATGCATGAATGACTCATGCATAATATTTTTTGAGATACAACCCATTTTCGGGTTGCTCTATAGGATGACCTTCGTAATCAATGAGCTCATAGGCCCCATTCTGCAACACATGTTTAATAATGTAGGGCCCATGCCACATGGGTTGAAATTTTCTTGTCGCCAGATTATCATGAGCTTGTTCATACTGGAGGACGAGATCTCCTTCAATGAAAGAACGAAGGGAAACTGATTGGTCAAAATGAGCTTTGACCGACATTTTTTGTGCTTCGATAACCAGAGAAGCAAAGTGGCGGGTTTCATCCAACCTTTCTAAGTAAAGGAGATGCTCTTCTTCTGGCGAAGCGTTCGGCACTAATTCAACAACCAACTTGAGCGAAGGTATTTCACACTCAATCAGAAGAGTAGCTTCCAGACCATAAACCAACTGAAAAGGAGTGAATATGGTTGCATTCTTAACTGAGGTTTGGTATGCCCAAAGAGCCGAAAATAGCATGAGATTCCAACTAGATTTGTGGATCCCAATCATACGTTGAAGCATGGTAACAATAAATTTTTTCATGGCTTCAACCTGGCCATTGGCCTGAGGATAGTATGGCGTTGAGTTGTCGTGATGCAGACCCAACTTATAAGTCAACTCTGCCACCATGTAATATCGAAAATGGGAGCCATGATCGGTAACGATGGCTTGAGGGGCACCAAACCTAGCAATGATGTTATTTAATATAAATTGAGCAGTTGTCTTACCATCAGCGGCAAGTGTAGGCATTTCTTCAGCCCATTTGGTGAATTATTCCACGGCTATGATAATATAAGCATGCCCCCCGACCGATTGAGGGTTACACATCATAAAATCAATGCCCCACTTCACAAAGGGACCAATAGTAATGACATGATGAAGAGGTACAGGCGGCGCATGCATATTGCGATATAGATCTGGAAATCATGACATTTATGAACCGCGACAATGCAGTCCTTGAAGATAGAAGGCCAGAAATAACCAGCATGAAGAATCTTCTATGCAGTGGCATAAACAGACATGTGACTTCCATAGGCACCACTGTGAAAATCATTTAGGACTTTCTCAACTTCCTCGAGAATCAAACATCACCGAAGTACAAAATCCACTCTGACACAATAGAGTGTATCTCCAACTATATGATAAGGTTGTGACTGATGTCGGATGCGTTGGCAGGCATCCTTCGTCAACTCAGATCTGAAAGTATACGTCTAGAGATAAACGATGATATCACCATACCAAGGATCATGAAAAGTGTATAGTCTAGAATGTATTCCTCAGAATGAGACAGAGCAAAGTCGGAAGGGAGGGAATAGATCAAATCAGCAAAGACTAATTATTTCTTATATTTGGCAGCATTAAATTCCAAATCAAATTCTTGGAGGATGAAAATCCACTTCGAGTATTTACCCCCTAGCAATTGTCGAGACAATATATAGTTCATAGGGTTGCAATCAGAAATCATAGTCACAATACGTAAAAGGATATAATGACGAAAATGCTAAACTGCTTGAACCACAGCTAACGCTAAATTCTCGACATGTGCATAGCGTGTCTCAGGATTGAGAAGGTTACGAGAAAAGTAATAGATAACATGCTCCTCACCTTCATCATCATCTTGTACTAGAACCATGGCAATCGTGCTGAAAGCGGTGGATAAATAGAGGGTAAAATCACGATGATAGTTTGGAGGATGCAATAGAGGAGCGTTGACAAGCAACTTCTTTAGTGCCTCAAAAGACTTATGAGCAATCTCATCCCAATAGAATGGGACACCCTACTTTAATAATCGTGTGTATCCTTTAGCCACTTCTGCATAGTTAGGTATAAAACGACATAGAAAATTAGCCTTCCCTTGCAAACTCTACAATTGATGCAACGAGGAGGGAGAGGGGAGATTGATAATAGCCTCAACCTTGAGTGGATCAAGGCAAATTCTGTCTTTGGACACGATAAACTCCAAGAGTCTACTGGAATCAACGCAGAAGATGCATTTGTGCAGATTAAGCCAAATGTTGTAACATTGACAACGAAGAAAAAATATGATGAATATGGTCAGGATGGTCCATACGCTTAGCTAAATGAGTGGGAAGATCATCCAGAGAAGGCTAAACGATGTGAAGAATATCGTGAAAATCATACGATATTTCTCGCTGAAATGTGGCCCCAGCATTATTTCAGGCAAAAGGGAGCTTCTTATATGTCAAAGTACCGCAAGGACAGATAAAGGCAGCCTTATGTTTATCAGTCGGGAGAACATTAATTTGATTATAACCAGAAAAACCATCCATGAGGGAAAAAATCTCACTCCCGACACAGTCGTCAATGATTTGATCAATAAAGGGAGTAGGATAATTATCCTTGGGACAAGCCCAATTAATATCATGATAATCAACATAGACTCGAATGGTTCCCTATTTCTTATCTACAAGAACAATATTAGAGACCCATTCTGTCAAAGGAATTAGATAAATGAAACCAGCTCTGAGAAGCTTTTCAACTTCACCTTTAATGGTAGAAACGTTTCTAGGGTGAACAGGACGAAGACATTGGCGAACAGGTTTCGAACCAGGATAAGTAGGTATTTCATGCACCACTATACTAGGATCAAAACCGAGCATTTCTTCATAGGACCATGAAAATACGTCACAAAAATCGTGGAAAAGGCTAGTATAAACTTGTACTTCATCGGAAGAACAAGTGACCCTGATATGGATGTTCTTGACGATTACTAGTTTAACGGAAATGTCAATAGGCATCATCTGTGTAATATTACTCAAGTTACCTTTCGTAAAGACGTCATGTGTCAGAACAGGAATCTAAAGTGGAGGAGAAGGAACCTGAGATGAAAAACGCTCAAGACAAGTAGACATGGCCCCAAGGCCAGGCATGAACAAGGAACGATGATGACCATCATCCCATGGCAGATCCTCGAGAGATATAGTTTCCACATTGGCTTCATCGGAGGGAAACACTTCTTTCAAAGGATCAAGTGAATCTGAATCGCCAAACCAGGGGGATTGAGAATAAATATCAAGAGACATGCTCAAAGGAGCATGATCGGAGGACAGAGTTTCTGAAGCTGCAATGAGTTGACAATAGTCAATATCAATTGGACTCAATGGCATCGAATCTCTGAAGGAATCAAACTATTCAAGTGAAGGAATAATCCATGGGTCATCAGATCGAGAGATCATATTGATCTGAATATTATTTGGTGGAGGAAGAGGAAAAATACCCATGAGGATAGGATCCTTAAAAAGGCCAGACCCTATGCTCTCATAGGGAGTAGGAATCTGATCCACATACGGAACGTTGTTCTTGGAAGAAGAGGTGAAGAAGGACAATTGATCAACAATAACAATATTTCCTTCGTGTGGAAATTTCAGAACACGAAAGAGAGTGGACGAGACACATAACATGGCGTGAGTCCAACTGCGACCGAGGAGAAGATTATAATTGAGTTTAGCATTAGTGACTTCTACCTCAAAATTAATTGTCTTCCATTTCAAAGTAATTGGTAAACTAGTGATAACACCTAAAGGCTTTGATTCTCTTCCATCAAATGCTTCAAGGGCATTTGGTGATTAATTCAGGGCTAGAGAACCAATATCTTTCTAGAAAGAAGATGACATGACATAGTTTGATGCACCCTTGTCCACAATTGCTCGATGGATATCAAGACCATTAATAACAACTTGGATAATGAGTGCAATCTGATGCGGAAGTCGTGGAATGAAATTCTCTAAATTGAAAGCAAGAAGGCTAGTATCAGTAGGATCAGTCCTGCCAATCGTAGATAACAAAGATTTTCGCTGAGACGGACAACTCTGAAGTAATTAGAACGCGGACATCACATATGGCGCCTAAGCCAAATCCTCAACAATATTGTAATGGTGAGCGACACAAGAGTTGGGATTATAAGAAGACTTGCGGAGTACAACTTTGGATGGTGGTCTTACAACGGATTCAGTATTAGGCCTTTCAATTTCAAGAGGGCCGGAAACAGGTGGAGGAGGAGGACCATCAATGATCTCCTTCCCTGTGACCTAACACGATCTAGTATAATATTTTGATCGAGTAGGAATATAAACAACTACAGAAATATTCATCATGAACACCTGAGAGCCAAATGGGGCAGAGGATTGAGTTTTCTCTACCATCTGGGTTTGCTGAGATGGGAAGGGTTCTTTAAGAACGATTAGAGTTCCCTGGGTGCCTTTGAGAAAATGGCTTACTTCGGAGCATCTAGGACAGTCCTTGGTGAAGTTCTATTCATCACAAATTAGAAAAGGGTACTTCATCTTGCATTGAGATTCATCTCCAGCATGAGGTTTCTGAGAATCCTGTTTCAGGGTATTGGCTTTGGCTTTACCTTTACCCTTCTTTTTACCTTTAGAAGCATTATCTGTCGGATTGGCCTGAATGGAATTAACTTTTGCGGGCTTACTATAATTCGAGGTGGACTAAGAAGAAACATTATTGGAAGAAGTAGACTTCGGCTTCCTAGAGTTTAAAGAAGAAGAATTCTAAGAAGTTTGAGTCACAGAACCAATAATACCATTGACGGATGGAGTTGCTGGTGGTTTAGAAGTTCCAGGTTGAGGAGCATCAGGCAAGATATCATACAATGTGCCAGACTGAGAGAACACAAGATCAAGGTACTGGGCGTAAGCAATGGCTTGTTACTTGGTTACACATGCCCCCATAGCTATGTCTTTTGCAATCTGATTAACAAAGGAGGTGGTGAACCAATGAGTCAGAAGCTGATCAGGAATTTCAAATTTTATCATGCGACGATGACATCACCACTCATGAATATGATCCAAGACATGAGTAGCTCGGTCTTGTTTCAATGAAGTGAGGAGTTGTGTCTCGGTCTCATAACAGACTGGTAGCTAAAAATGCGTAAGGAATGCCATGGATAAAGAATTGAAGTCTTGGAAGACACCATGAGATAGCTCAATGTACCACTTTGCAGCGACACCAGTAAGAGTTTGCTGGAAAAGATGGAGGCGAATAGAATCGTCAACCCAAGAGTTAGAGGAACACCACAAATTTTAAGTCATAACATGCACTTGGGGGTCTTCGCTAGACTTGCCCTCAAATTTAGGACAATCACCAGGAATCTTGGTCAGAATCAGAGGCCAATACGGGTTACGAAGAATGGGATCGTTCGTTAAATTTGACACATCGGGTAATTCCAACGTAGCAAGGAATGGTAACTGAGTGTTGAAATTCATCAAAGGTCTCTGATAAGGACCTGTGTTTCCATTCCACCCATTCTGAGAGGGATTCTATCCCCATACATTTTTTCTTGGAGGATTCGGATCACAGGGGTTAGAAGTAGGATAATTCAGTTGATACTGGGGTTGAGGACCAGGATACTAAGTTGGAGTAGACCA
Organism: Pinus albicaulis; assembly: GCA_034641835.2. Classification (NCBI taxonomy): domain Eukaryota; kingdom Viridiplantae; phylum Streptophyta; class Pinopsida; order Pinales; family Pinaceae; genus Pinus; species Pinus albicaulis. The sequence goes on along the minus strand of CM076572.1, from coordinate 244,016,053 downwards.
TTAAGGTCCCTACTGAGCAGCGTATGGAGTCTACTGTGGAATGTAAGCATGGATTTTATTTTGATGATATACAAGTTGATTTTGAGGGTAAGAAACTTGGGGCACACTACATACCGGCTGATATGAACCTTGAGGGTAATAAGCGCCTTGTGGTTAAGTAGTCAGACCTTGCTGAGTAGGTCAAGCGGGCTGCTGAGCAGGTAGACCTGGCTAACTATAAGCAGGTAGAACTAGATGCTGAAATGATGGAACCGGCTAAGGATCAGGTTGAACCGGTTGCTGAGCTAGTTGAACTGAGTACTGAGGGCCACTAGGTTGCCCTTGTGGGAAAGGTTGGCCCGATGGTTTCGATGGACTAGGGTTTCCTTGATAACTAGGTTGACCTAGAGGAGGAGCATAGGCTTGTCATTGTGGCACAAATTTTTGTCCATACGAAACGTGTGGCAGTGGTTGTGGTGCCAAAGGTTGTCCTTGTGGCTGATAGATTTTCCCCCCAGGAGCATAAGATGGTCCTAGTTGATTCTGAGGTTGACCAGACGGACCGTAGGGTTGACCATGTTGGGCCAAATGTTGAACTTGTGAAGGTTGTCCTTGTGGACCGTAAGGTTGTCCCTATGGACTAGAGGCAGGGCCTTGCTGAGCTAAAGGTTGTCCCAATGAGGGTTGTCCTTGCAAGCCAAAGGGTTGCATAGGTAAGGTGGGTTGAAGATGAGAAAAATTATGATAAGGATCATAAACAACTTGATGAGGATCAATAGGAGGCAAATAGACAAGTTTACCATATACATCATAATTATGTGGGAATGAATAAATGTGATTACCAATAGCATCATAGTGATGGAACCAAGGATTTCCAGGAGCTTGGGGCTGCTAAGAACCCTGAGAGATCTGCTGCTGAACAACCAACATATAATCTTCAAAAGTAAGGTCGACAGGAATCACTGGGATAGTGGAAACTTCACTAGAAGCAAGTGGTCCTCCGTGGCACTAGATTGTGATCTACTAGGACCGGGATTAACAGGTCACATAGGATTGAGAAAAATAGACCTACGAGTGTGAAAATATTCTGACGACTAAGTGGTAACAACTGGTGTGGATGAAATCACACAGACAGCCGGTTGGACTGGGACTGATGTAATAATAACTGACAAACCAGGTGTCGAAGGTGATAGTCCTAACGAAGGGAGGACTGAAATCTGAGGAGGAGTTGATGTACTGGATTGTGCCATGGATGCAACACCAGACATAATCTGACTCAAGGACCTATATCCAAGTGGAAGTGACACCGACGGTGGATAATACTGAGTAGAAACATGAGGGACATCTTCAAGAAAAAACTAATATTCTCCTGTAGAAACAGGCATTCCTTCACTACCAACAGGACTGGATGAATCCATGTCTGACTCCGCTGTAAGATCTTCGAAAAGACTACAGGGACTAAGAGGTACAGTAGCAGTGAAAAATGGTGAGCCCCACGTAAGAGGAGGAAAATCTCCTTCTTCCCCAAAACCAAACCAAGCACCAAAAGGAGGCCAATTGAATTCAACTGGCTCTTTAGGGAGAGATCGAGTAGCAAGAGGTAGGACATACGGGAGATTAGGCTACAAAAACTTGGCAGACCTAGTGGACTGAGGGGTTTGAAAAGAAATGTTCAAAAAAGAACCACCATTAGGAGGCAGTGAGGACGACAAAACTAGTGGTTCCTCCACTGTGACTATATATCAAAATAGGAAGTGAAAAAGATAACCAATCGAAGGCTCCAAGATCAAAAAATAAGGAAAATAACAACAAGCCAAGCAATAAAACTTTTAACGGGCATGTGATCGTAGGTGATTAATTTTATGACACTAAAACCAGATTTTTCTATTTCATGTTTTAAGATTCGATAAACAGGAAAAATATGACTCTAGTAACTTTCAATTTTAAACGAGCGTGAAAGGACATGTGCTCGGCGGTCTCTTCTCTTTTTAAAGAGTCATGAAAATATCAAAATGACTACTCAAGTACTCTAAGCAAGAGGGTGTACCAGGTTTCCGTGAATTTCCATATACACCTTGGTGATCAAAGGAAAGATAAATGACCAAGGACTTAATGTACGTGCAGGTAGTCTCCCCGAATGCTGTGTTCGGTGTCTCATGGCTACAAGGCGGCAGACTCGGCTTCCTATGGATAAAAGGATTGCAACCTAGAGAGGTCTCCCTTTATATACTCGACGGTATGGGGAGCACAAGTTCGTACTATCATTGTCTAAAGCCGGATGGCGAACGACAGCTACTAGATTTTAAGATGCTGGAGCACATCTCTAGCCTAGACCACTAGAAGTATTACGTTAGGTTCCAATGCTTCCTTAGGTTGATTGAAAGAATTTTAAAGTTGATATTGGATTATGTTTCAGTTTCAAGGCCCTATCGAATTTGGATCTCAAATTTCCTAAATGCCAACTATATGCAAATGAACATCATCCCTGATTCAATGAATGCTAGTTACGAAAAGGATAGAGATCTTTCAAACAAAAGAAAACAATGAAAGTATGTGAAGAAATCCACTAATGCATCTACCACAATGAAATGAAAATTAAATTCTTTCCTAGAGTACCAAATGCTAGTTATGCAAAAGAATATTTCACTTTCAATGCAAAGGAAAGAAAGAAGAATATTTTTTTTTTTTTTCAATGAAAAGAAGTACATAATGCACTAATTACATGAAAAATGAAAACGAACACTAGCTTGAGTATTGCGAATGTAAGGATCAAAATTGAACGACTTAATCAAACGCAAATAAAACACAATAAAACACTCAAACTAATGTTGCAATCTTCCAAAAAAAAAGAAAGTTTTCAAAATGACCCAAAACAAGAAATTTAACCTATGGTTGGAGCAACCAGGAGAAGAACCAATCGAAAAACAAAATTATCATTCACTCAAAGAAAACACTCAAAAGGGTCAAGAAAAATTAGTGCAATTGACTCGAGAATGAGACTGACAAAAATCAATGAGACTTGGTTTCCAAACAGAAGGCTTAGTGCACCAAGACAGTTAGAAACCCTAAAGGCCTTAATTTACACTGGTAGGAAAATAAAAAAACGACTGAGAAAAGCAAGTCTACAGCAGTCAAAACAGTCCCAAAGGTATAATTACACACAAAAAATAACCCAGAGTCAAGCACAACTAACCAAAAGACTCATCAAGGAGGTCAAACCAAATCCTACAGGATTCGGCATGAATGTCAGGCTGTAATCCTACTGCAACAAAAGAAACCTATGCCAATTGGCGCAACTGTTCAAACGAAAAGTGCGCCAAGCTGGATAAATATGGGAAAAAGGGAAAAACCAAAATCCAATGAGCAGAGATCAATCTTGAAAATCTGGAGCTAAACAGAGGATATAAACTAAGCAAGAAAACCAGAAAAAGACAGGTAAGAAAATCAATGACCGAGATTGACCCAACAAGATGAAATGAAAAACTCACACTGATCCCCAATGGAGTCACCAATTTGTTAAGCAGGTAAATCCTCTCTGTGGATAGAGACAATCCCTCTAGCCTTAGAGCGGGTCTAGAAACAAAGAGACATGCTAGAGTATTGATTCCTAATTACTGAATGAAAAGAGGACACGGTAGATCGACCTACCCGGAATCCAACGTTGTTGTCGTGGTTGTAATGGTGGTGGCCTCTCACTCATGCCTTGGAAAGTCACAATCCTTCTGCAGTCATGCTTGGATAATTTCCCATAGAAAAACAAACAAGAACACCATACGACATAATAACTTCATTCATAACTACTAGCCAGTCAAAGAGGGCTAAGAATATTGCATTAAACATCTAACATAATAAAAAAATGGGAACCAAACAATAGTCATGTCTATGTATTGATAGAAGGAAGAGTTACAACCAATGCTTTGACGTTGCAATCTCCTCCAGCGGGGTTCAACCAAAGCACGTCTCAGATGCTCGTCGAGGGATTCAGACGGGATGAGGGTATGGACTCAAGCTCTCTCAATGAAGTTCCTTCTTATTCTATCTCTTCAATAGTTCAGCTATAGTATCACCCAATTATCCATGTTCAACTAGCTTATGCAAAGAGAGATATCTTCTTTTTATAGAGAAAAATGAAGAGGTTAGGATCCATACAAAGGTGGGAGGGAGGCCTATCCTTTAGGAGGTTCCCATAAGACATGGAAACCATAATCTAAAGGAGGGAGTATGTGGTTATTTAGTTCAACCACTCCCAATGACTCATCCTTGAAGTTGTTGGAGTGGAATATTTGCCTTTATTTTTAAAAAACATTCCATAAACAGCTTGGTGCGGGTGGCTAACTGAGACAGAGCACCAACTGGCACGGGGCCCAGTGTTAATTTTCCTCTTTGGCACGAGAGCATAACTGACTACTCGCACCAAGGAAAAAAAAAGGGTTTTTAAATCTCTGCTCAGGGAATTGTCAATGGAAGGAATATTACTCTTATGTAAAGGGATACAATGATGGTCTTTGCAAGTCATGAGACTGCTTATTGATCACAGAAATGACCCTCCAATGGGTGATATGGGGATTGTAGGGATAGTGACAAAATGCTGTGTAACAAATATTTCTTCTTGAGAATCGATAGAGACTAGGGAATTATGGTTTTCATTAGAGTGCTCCAAAAGATAATCTGACTAATGCTATATTTTATCTAGTTTGTTTACTACTCAATGAGTCGATGAATTCAACTCATTCACAACTCTTTCTGCATCTTTATTGAATGCATTGCTTTGCAAATGATGGCACATAGCATTTGCGTCGATGAAGAAAGCTAGGTACACTTTGTGGGTAGAATCATCTAATCCCTTGAGACAATTGAGCATAAGAGTTGAACTGGAACACTGAAAGTGAGCACGTGCTAGATTTTCTCTAAAATTAGTCATATATATGCCACATGAGTCTTGATTTCTTCTCATCATCATTCATGATATGTGATATGAAACTAGCTCCAAAAATAGAAGAAAAGAGATCAATGCCTTATAAATAAGCCACTTAGGGGGTAACCTCCTTTACATTACATAAATGAACAATTCTTTGATGATATAAATGACAAAACCTCCTTTCTATATATAGGAGTCCATGGGGAAAAATATAATCCTGCCGACCTAACAATAATAATGTAAGGGCACAATAATAACAATATGGGGGTTACAAGGGTACAACAATAATAATAAGGGGGCTACACTAACAACAATAAGGGAATACACTAGTAATATAGGGACCTAACATGCCCCTCTCCTTCAAAAAAGTGTTTTCCTCAATGCTTGAGTAGATTTGGATGCTTCTATATAAAATTCTCATCATCCCACGTAGAATCTCCAGTGGGTAAGTTCTTCCACTTGATGATATACTCTAAAATTGATCGATTTTGTCTCTCTCGAGTTCTTGTTTCGGTGACTGCATCAGGTTCTAATATGATTTTTCCTTCCTCATCAAGTTCTAGAAATATTGTTTGAACTGGAATTTTGTCACCTATAACCTTCTTTAAGCATGAAACATGGAAAATTGAATGGACTTGAGAAGAAGTAGGCAACTCCAATTTGTATGTCATAGTACCAATCTTTTGCAACACCTTGTAAGGACCATAGTACTTTGACAATAATTTATTATCCTTCTTATATTTATTGAGGGATATTTTTTTGTATGGTTGTAGCCGTAAAAATACTGAGTCTCCTCCATCAAAACTTCTCTCGTTGCAATGTTGATCTTCTTGTTGTTTCATTCGATTTTGCGCCAAATTTAGGATATCCTTTAAGAGTTGGAGAACTTGTTGTTGATGCTTGATGTGATCTTCCACTACTTGAACCTTATAATTTTCTCTTAAAGATGATGTGATGGATGGTGGATGATATCCATAAAGTGCCATAAATGGGGTCATTTTTTCTACAGTATGGAAGAAAGTGTTATACCACCATTCAACGAGAGGCAACCACTTGACCTATTGTGTTTGTTTATCAGATATAAAACAACGAAAATATATTTCTAACATTTTTTCACTATCTCATTTTGCCCATCGGATTGAGGATGATAAGATGAGATATGAGCTAGTTGAGTATCCCAAAAAATAAAATAATTCCGTCCAAAAATTTCCAGTAAAAATTAGATCTATGTCGCTTACAATAATATTTGGGTTTCCATATATCTTTTTAATTGTTTCCATAAATTTAGTAGCAATTGTACTTGCTTTAAATGGATGAGATAATGTACAATTGTGTGCATACTTGGTAAGTATATCAACTACCACCATGATGACACTCTTTCCTTCAGACTTTGGTAAACTTGTGATAAAATCCATTGAAATCTCCTCCCAACTTTTAATTGGAATGTATAGAGGCTATAGAAGAATCGGGGAATATCATATTTAGGGCCATCCTAAAAAAGTTATTTCTTCACACTGTGGTAATTTTTTAAAAATCCTGAGTGTCCTCCTAAGGGAGAAGTGTGAAATTCCAAAATAATATTTTGTTTTAGTTGGGAATTATTACAAATATATAAGCAATATTTGTACCATAAGGAATCATTTTTCCAACTAAATGTATCAAATATACTAGCATATTTCTGCAAATTTTGAATGAGTGTCCACACTTCTTCATCCTTTTTCAATTCATCCCTTGCTTTGATTATCTAATATGGTTGGATAATAGAAATGGCACAAAGCAATGCTTCCACCTTTTCATCCTTTCTTGAGACGGAATCTGCAACAACATTTAGCTTCCCTTTTTTGTAGAAGATTTCAAATTCATAACACAACATATTCGTGACCCATTTTTTCCGCTCTTGTGAAGATATTATTTGTTCCAAAAAGTATTTAAGACTATCATGATCAGTTTGTACCTTTTCTTCCCATTAGGTAAGGTCACCATTTCTTTAGTGCATGTAGTATTGCCAACATTTCCTTATGATAAATATCTTTCTGTAAATACTTTCCTTTTATTGGACAACTTTAAAAAGAAATGGGTCTTCCTTCTTGCATTAAAACAACACGAATTCCATTTCCTAAAGCATCACATTTGACAAAAAAGGTTTTTGTGAAGTCTGGCGTAGCTAAGACCAGTGCTAGACACATTGCCTCTTTATGATTTTCAAAGGCCTTAGTTTCTTCAAGAGTCCATGAAAATGCATTTTTCTTCAATAATGTTGTTAGAGGTGCTGATATTCTCCCATAATTCTTAACAAAGTTGCGATAATACCCTATTAACCCAAGAAATCCTCGCAACTGATTTATGGTTATGGGGACTTTACATTTTTTAATGGCTTTAATTTTTTTAGGGTTTACCTTAACACCCTCGTGAGATAAAATATGACCCAAATATTCCACCTCTTGTACTCCAAAGAAAAAATTGGAGGCATTTTCATATAATTGTTTCTCCTCCAATAGTTTGAGCACCCTGTCAACATGTTGAACATGATCCTTCCAAGACCAGTTGTAGATTAGTATATCATCAAAAAATACTAACACAAATTTTCTAAGGAAAGTTTTGAAAATGGAATTCATCAACACTTGAAATGTAGAAGGTGCATTGGTAAGGCAAAAAGGCATGACCAAAAATTTATAATGGCCCTCATGAGTTCGAAATGATGTTTTTGAAATATCTTCAGTCTTCATTCTAATTTGATGATATCCTGAACAAAGATACAACTTTGTAAAATAAATTTCTCGATGTAATTCATCCAATAATTCATCAATAACAAGAATTGGAAATTTATCTTTAATAGTGAGCTTATTGAGCTCCCTATAATTCGAACACATGCACCATGATCCATTCTTCTTGTGCCCCAATACTACTGGAGCAGAGAAATAACTTTGACTCGGTTAAATTATACGAACCTCTAATATTTCTGCAATCATACGTTCAATTTCACTCTTTTGGACATAAGGATATATGTAATGCCTGATGTTTGGAGGAACACTTCCTGGAATAAAATGAATAGCATGATCATGATCATGAATAGGTGGGATTCCCTTGGGAGTTTCAAATAACTTGGAATGATTTTCCAAGACATTTTGGAGATTTGGAGAAATATATGATTTTGATGTTCGAACTTATAGTGAGCATAATTGTGAAATTATGCCTTGTTATTCATTCTTCAAGATTTTTCATGATATTAGAGCTTATTATATTTCCCTTCTTCAATGTGATACCCCGTAATTCAACTTCCTTTCCTTCCGAAAAAAATTTGAAGAAAAGTTCTTGAAAATTAAAAGCTATAGTCCCTAAAGGTTGTAACCATTGTACTCCTAGTACAACATCAACACCTCCCATTGGAATGGAAAGCATTGGACTATTCAATGCATATTCCCCCATGTTTAGCTTGATATTACGGAATTTTCCAGAGCAATTTATTGTTCCTCCATTTGCAACCATCACTTGACATTCTAGTGTTGGGTATAGAAGGCAATTCAATTCCTTGGCTACCTTGCAATGAATAAAATTATGGTTAATACCCGAGTCAATCAACCCTATTAACTTTTTATTCTTGATATGTCCTTCTATCTTGATAGTTTGAGGAGTGGTAATTCCTTCAAATGAATTATAGGATATGTTCAGACTCATTTCTTATTTCTCTAGGGTTGGTTCCTGGTGTATAACCTCTTCTTTTGATGTTTCTTGTTCATTTTCTTCCTCCTCTTCACAATCTATGTAAAATAATTTCTTCTCAGCACACTTGTGACCTTTAGTGTATTTTATATCACAACTGTATCAAAGCCCTTTTTATCTTTTTTCTTCCAATTGTTGTGGTGTCAAAATTTTAGGTTGTGGAAATATAGGAGTAGCAACACTTCCATATTTATATATGTGAGTGGTAGGATTCCTTGTCACCATAATTTTACATTCAATTTCTCTTTCCAACCTGAGTGCCTTCTCCAATTAATCAGGTTCCCAAAGGAGAACCTCATGTTAGATGTTATCATTTAAAGTCCCTATGAAGACATCAATCATGTGTCCCTCTAGAATATCAACTACCCTTATATTCAATTTTTGGAATTCCTCAATGTCCTCCACCACTGAACCCTTTTGTTTGAGATTTATCAGTTGAATAAAGAAGGTGTTTCTCTTTGTATCCTCATAATGTGCTATCATTTCCTCCGTAAAAATTTACGAAGTGACAATTTTTTTACGGGAGAAAAGCTATTGATACCATACAAATGTTTTTTTCTAAATATAAGTTGCAAGTTGTACATTTTGTGTGTTTTTCACATTATTCTGATGAAAATATTTCTCCATATCTAGTATCCATGTTATGGGATCCTTGCCATCAAAATTCTTCACATCAATCTTTGGAATATGGTGGGTGTTCAATCCAACATTAGATTTTATGGAATCATTGTTGAGTAAAATTATAGACTTATAATTTTCCATTCATAAATTGTGAACCCAGGGTAGGTAACCTTGTGAGATACTATGCAAAATATATGCAGGCTTATTACTGCAAGTGTTCATAAATTAACTATTCATATAGACACCAACTATTGCCTTTTTCCTGCATCAATACTTAGCAACAAAGGTTATGGAGTGGACTACAACATCCCTCTATAGCTCCTGGAATTGTTGATATTGACAATGAAAAGATAAAATATCAAATTACAACAATCAAGAAACCAACTTGAACAGCATAAATCCAAGCTTTAATAAAATTAAATTAACACATTAAAATAAGAAATTTAATAATTTAATCGATTAACAAATTTATGTTGAAACTTTAGAAAGAATGCATTAGCTGTGTAAAATAATTAAACACACACACACACACACACACATTGTACCACAGGAGTTGTGAACAAAGGGGGTCCTCCCTCACTCACAACCCCTTCAAAAATCGAAGAGATTTCTCATCAAAGTAGATAGAACATAAGATATTATAATAATCTAAAAGTATATAGCCAAGTACAATCTTATATATTTATTATCAAAAAAAATCCCAACCCAACAACCCTTTATAATATAAAATACATCTGATTTTATACAGTCTTAAAAGCCCATATTTGGCTCAAATAAGGAAAATTACTAATCTAAGCTATCAGCCAACAATACATGTCCACATCATTAAAATTATCTTATGTTGAGTCTAATCCATGAATGAAAGCATGGATTAGATGATTTCCATTACATAGCTGAAGCTCCCTCCTCATGTGGTCACGAGAAGAAGTCTGTAGGTTTGGGTTGTTTCAAAAGAAGTTCTGAAGAAGCTAATAGGACAACCTCCATGTGCGACAAATTCCCCACAAAACCCATGTTCTAGCTTGATCTAGAGATAAGTAGAACATAGTTAATCATCAATTTCATTGCAGGAAATCAGGACAATTGCAGGAAATCGATGTCTGCAAGAATTTCAGAGCTTCTGCAGGAAATTTAGCCACTCAAGCTGTCTTCAGGAATTTGCAAAGATATTTCAAATCAAATAAATTTTGCACATGAGTTATAGATCATTTGGAGTGGTAATTCAATAAATATATAGCTAGATCAAAGAATACTTCAAGTTCAAGGCAAAAAGATACTTATTATGTTAATTTGACATACCTTAAGGTTATAGAACCCTTTTAGCCAAAACTAAACAATATAGCCGAACTAAGCATAATTAGGGTTTGAAGGAGTTCAAAAATAGGGTTAGCCTCAGAAAAGTGTCAAAAAATAGGAAAAATTGAGATTTAATATCTCCCCCACACCAAATTTCTTGCATGTCCCTATGTAAGAAAAAATGTGGCAGCCTTCGAAACAGAGAGTCATTTTTTGTCCTGGGCTGCAACTACTGCAGCCAGATGATCCAAGTTGGCTTGAATAGACTCCACTTGAATCTGACCCCTGTATATTTCATTCTTCTTCTTCACATGGTGTATTTTAGCTTGATTATTTGTCATAATGTGGGTTTCTTTCTCATGCCACTCGTCATGTTCTTTCTGCATTCTGAAGTTGTTCTCTTTCAAGGCCGCATTTTCCTTCCTTAAGGCCTATTGTGAAATAGTGAGCTCTTTAATGGTCTCTTCCAGTGCCTATCAAGACCAATTCCTCTAGGGAGTTACTTCCCCCTCATGATGTCCTTGGGAAGATTGGGGCACACTAAGGTCCACCTGACTTTGCTACTCTTCCATGGTTTCATTTATGCTTTCCTGCAACGAAGGATCCTAGAAGAACTTAGTGTCCTTTTCAATGATTTTGGTTGGTTCCACCTTCTCCTTTCCCTTGGCTAGACCATGGAACATTCCTTTCTTTTCATTAGAAATTTTGGTTGGTGTTCCCCCTTTCATCTTGTCCTTAACAACCAGCTTATCAGTCTGGCTCCTTGTAAATCTTTTAGCAGCGGTAGAAGGTCCCTTTTGCTGGGAACTTTTTACAGTGGTTTCCCTAGTCACCATCACTTATTCATCCCCGTCATCCTCTTTTACTTATGGTCCATAGGTTTGTGGCGTATTCTTAGGCTTATCTGTTGGATTTTCCTCCTTGAGCCTTGAGGATTTAGAGTCTTCATCTTCTACAAAATGGTTCTTGGACAGAAATTCCTCCTATGTCTTCTTATTTTTGTGTAGGACCTCCATTAGGATTGTTTTCACTAGCCCATGGTGATAGAGGTTCTCCTTTATATGGGAGACTCTTTCTTTTGCGGCCATGGAAATTTTTGTCAAATACATCTTCAAATAGTACGGAAAATTTAGGGGCTTATCTCGAAACTGTCCAAGAAGTTGAATGTGAAAAATAAATGTGAGGCCAAAGTGACCTTCACACATTATATACTTTTGCAGGAAGAAAAATAGGTGACGATACTTACTTCTCAAAAAACATTATGGAACCCCCTTGCTCCAGTCAGGGTTTGAATGATCCTCCTGAAGGAAAGACTTGCAAATTTCCTTGTTGAAGCATTGGTTCTTAAACCATCGTTCCCCATCTTGTGGTATTCCACATGCCCGTGCCACCAGGTCCTCTATTAACCTAAACTAAACATTTTTGACCTGCACTTTATCACCACTTAGTTTCAAGGCAAACGAATTCATCACTTTGGAGTTGTGGCCACTAAACTTCTGAAACAAGGGAAACCATCCTGCTTTTTCCAGCCTCACTTTGCTGTGAGGGTCGGCTTCTAGTAGCACAAGGCTCTATGGATCAAATCAAATAGGGGCTCGTAGTTTGGACATGGTGAAGGAGGAAATGGATAGAGCGGATGAGGAAGGAAGGGACGAAGTGAATTTAGCTCACAGGAATGCAGACAAGAGAAAATAATAAACACAGTTTACAGGAATATAGACTGAGATCTTTGCAATAGTTTTCTTGACAAATAAAGGGATTAAATGGGAAATATCGAAATCCATAAATTAACTGAAAAACAAATTTTATTGAGAGGATCCCAAATGATATACTGACCTGTGTTTTTAATGAGCCCATGATATTCCATGCTCACCAAATTTCAATTTTAGAGAGTTTGAAATATTGAAAACGAACACTCCAAGGGGCTCCTTTTCCATAATTAGTCCATTGGGCCCGGAAAAAGGAATAAACCTATACCCAATAGACATTCATCTCATGTTTTACTAAGCACGAGGTGGAACACATTGATCTCATTGTATCAGCAGGAAAGTCGGGAAGAGATGGTGGAAGAAATAACCCCTTCCCTTACCATCTCCAACTCTTACTTCTTCACAATTTCTTCCACAAATTCCTCCTTAGATTGGGTTTTTTGATATATCTTGAGTCTCTTCCCATTCACTAAGAAAAGTAACATTCCCATCATAAATAGTTTTAATATGAATAGATCCATTATCAAAAGCTTTCTCGATCTCGTAGGGGCCTAGCCAATGTGTGTTGAATTTCCCTTTCAAGTTCTTAAATTTCGAATCATACAACAATGCCCAGTCTCCCTCTTTGAATTGCTTCTTTTTGATGTATCTACCGTGCCACTTAGCCCTATGTTTTTGGATCAATTCAGTATGCTGAAAAGCATCATGTATAATCTCATCCAACTCTTTTAGCTGCAAGATCCTCTGTTGTTGTGCTTCATCAAGGTCTATACCTAAATCTACTACCATCTTGAAAGTTCTAATCTGAAATTCAATGGGAAAAAAAAAATTCCATACTCTAATTCATATGGAGAGAAGCCAGTGGTACCCCTCCATGTGATCCTGTAAGCCCACAATGCCTCAGGAAGTCGGTCAGACCAATCCTTCTTTGCGTAATTGCACTGTCTTGGTAAGGATTTTCCAACACCTTATTGGTTGATTCCACCTACCCATTGGCCTGTGGATGATAAGGGGTGGACTTCCAGTGGGTAATCTAATATTTTTGCAAAATTCCCTACATAAGCTTAGACACAAACTGAGTACCTTGATCAGTGACTATTTCCCTATGCACTCCAAATCTCACAAAATTATCAGAGAAAATAAAACCTACCATTGCTTTCTCTATTGCTCTAGGTAGTGCTCTTGCCTCCACCCACTTTGTAGCATAATCAGTACAAACCAAGATATACTTCTTACCTTTGGACATAGGATTGATGGGACCTAAAAAATTAAGAGCCCACCTCTCTAAGGGTTCTATGAGAACCTGTGGCTGCAAAGGAATCTCGTTTTATTGTATAGGCCACCCCATTCTCTGGAAGCTGTCACACTTCCGAACATACTACTTTGCATTTTTTAAAAGACTTGGCCAATAATAACCTGAGCGAAGGATCTTATAAGTTGTCCGCTTGTCTGCAAAGTGTCATCCACAAGGTTCATTATGACATGATCTCAAGATTTCATAGGTCTCATCTTATCTGACACACCTGCGAATAATCAAATCAAGTCCAGTGAAAAAGAGATCTCCCTTAATCCAAGAGTTATCATCACTTTTCCTAATAATTCTCTTTTTCTGATTAGATGAAATGTAAAGTGGAAAATTTCCTGTAGCAAGATAATTATCCATGTCTACAAACCAAGGTGTTTTAACAGAGATGGAAAACAAATTTTCATAATTATCATTAACAGGAACATCCTCACCTCCATGGTTAAGCCTATACAAGAAATCAAATACCTGATTTTCTTTTCCAGGTCTATCCAATACCATGATGTCAAATTCCCGCAGCAACAAAAACCACCTAGTAATGCTACCATTAGTGACTAGTTTATTCATGAGATGATGAATAACAGAATGATCCATGCGCACAAAAACTTCATAACCCGTGATGTAATGTCTAAACTTGTTAATAGCATAAATCAAAACAATGAATTATTTTTTAGTTACTGTATAATTTAGTTCTACAGGAGTTAAGCTTTTACTAACAAAATAAATAACATGGGTTACAAGATCCTCATTCTGACCCAATACTGCTCATATGGCTAAATAAGAGGCATCAGTGGAAATATGAAAGGGAAAATTCCAGTCTTTCCCTCTCAAGACAAGTGTAGAAGAAATATTTTCCTTCAGTTTATCAAATGCAGCTTGACACTCATCATTCCAATGAAATTTAGATTCTTTGGTCAATAATTTGAACAATGGAGAGGCTACCTTTGTAAATTTTCAACAAACATTCTGTAGTATCCTGCATGTCCAAGTAAATTTTGCACTCCCTTTTGACTGGTTGGTGGGGGCAGCTTTACAATAACTTCATTTTTTGCTAGATAAACCTTAATTCGTGCAGAAAAAATATGATGACCCAAAACAATACCTTTAGTCATAATCATAAAAATTATTTCATTACTTAATGAAATATTAGTTTCTATACATATTTGCAAAAACCTTTTCAATATTATGTAAAGCCGCTTCAAAATTATCACCCATGACTGTAAAATCATCCATATAAACTTCCACGCATTCATGCAAAATATTATAGAAAATACCAAGGACTGCCCGTTGAAATGTGGTTGGTTCGTTGCATAGAACAAATGGTAATACTTTATATGCATAAGTACCCCAGGGACATGTAAATGTTGTCTTTTCCTAATCCTCTGGAGCTATCCTAATATGATTGTATCTGCTAAACCCATCTAGGAAGGAAAAATATTATTTCCCTACTAGAGTGTCTAGTACTTGGTCTATAAACGGTAAAGGGAAATGGTATTTTAATGTAGCTTTTTTTAGTTCCCTGTAATCTACACACACTCACCATTTACAATTCTTCTTGGGGGAAATAAATAGTGGGGATACCCACTCGCTATCTGAGACAGGATAGATGAACCCTACATTTAACAATTTCTGCAATTCATCTCTTACAATTTTCCTTAAAGCGGGGTTCATCCTCCTTTGTGGTTGTATCACAGGCCTAGAATTTTCTTCTATATAAATATGATGAATGCATGTGTTTAGGTGAATTCCCCTCATATCTGTATATTCCCATGAAAATTTATCTGAAAAAAAATTCAATGTTTGAATTAATTGTTTTTCTTGTTCAGGAGTTAAGGCAGAATTAATGTTTAAAGAATTTTCAGGAAAAAATTTCACTACCTTACTCCCCCATTCAGTCATTGAATATGCAGGAAATGCAGATAAGAGGGTTGAATGTAATTCTAAAGCTTTAATATGTTCATAAAAATCCCTTAGATCGGTAATGATATCTAAATTATGATTAGACTATTTTTCTAAATGTTGTGGAAAATAAGGATTAGAGATACAACAATTTATCATATTTTCCTCAGAGTTTTCCTTAAGACTCATGGCTTGGGCTATTGTTAAAATTGGCTGGGTACACTCTGAATCATGCTTTTCTTCTTCAAACCAATGTGTATTCTTCGATCTCAATATGATTTTAGCAAGGGGATACAAATTGATGTGATTTTTTTTAGCCCCGTGAGTGATGGTCATGTCTCCAGATATACACCCTATGTAGGCATCTACCATGGCTAACCACAACCTCCCTAAGATCAATGGATGCCATCCCAAGTTGGTTTTAGGTTGAATAACATAAAATTGTGCAGGGTACTCCCAATAATCCAATGAGATGACAATGTCTTCTAATACCCCCTCTAGCTTTACCTTAGACCTATCTGCTAATTCTAACATGGTAGGAGTGGGTAATAAGTCAAAGGATCCTATATGAGATCAAGTCTCCATAGTCATCACATTAATGGTTGCACCCAAATCAATCAAAGTTTTCTTTATGGGATACCTATTGATGAAGGTGGTAACCACGGGGATTCCCGGGTCTGCATATTTTTCATTAACAAATCTGGTGGACATTCAACTTGGAATATTTCCACCTACTTGAATTGTGGAGGGTTCTTTATTTTGTCTCCCTGGTTTCTTGGTACATATTTCCTTCATTTTTTTTGCATATATTGGGATATCCTTGATTTCTTACAGTAATGGGATCTTAATGCACATATTTCTCAGTTCAGACACAAGATCAAACTCGAGATGTTTTGTTTTTATTTCTATTTCCAACCTCTCTAGAAAAGGAGGCTAGACCATATGGGATGAGGAAGATTCTATGGCCTTGAGGCAGATGGTTTTGCTGGTTCAGGTGTGGTTTCATGTTTAGGTATTTCTAAGGTATCTTCCTCTACAATGTCTTCAATTATTTCGGGCCGAGTCACTAATTTTCCTAATCTAGGTTTAATTTCCTGCAGTGGCATAAGGAATTCCTGCAACACAGGAACATAAATTTCCTACAGCGACACAGGAAATTCTTGTAACACAGGGACAGAAATTTCCTGCAATGGTTGTGGTGCAATACAGTAGGTAGGAAAAGTGGGATAAGTGACCAATCCAATATTGTGAGTGGATTGAATGGTTTTATTGTTAGGGTTAAGACATTGGCTGAGCAGGTAGCTGTGTGGGACGAGGTTGATTTGGTGGGGCATTCAATTGAAGCTATTGCTGCAGTTGTACCATTTTTTGCAATATGGGTTGTGGAGGATAAAAATTTTGAGTTGGGAATCTTTGTGCAACAGGATAAGAATAGTTCCCCTACCAAGGTTTTTTAGGGGGCCAAGGCTGCTAGGGCATTGGAATATTCCACATTTGATTTTGAGCATAAGGAAATTGAAAATGAAATTGTGACATACATGGAGGATGTGGCTGCCATGGTTTTGAGGTGCCATTGTGTAAAGTTCATTGACAACTCCTTGATCTCCTATATATGCTTCTTTAATTCTAGGTAGAGAAGGACATTGATCAATGGAATGCTCAGCTTCACAAATTCAACATACCTCTATACTGTCAGTAGGGAATTCCCTTAAAGCATTTTTCTTCATGCATTTGGAGCAGAACATGACAAATACTTTCTCCCGTTCATCTTGTTTCTCATTTATTCTTAGCCTATAAAACATCCAATTATGAAGACAAAGTGCTAAAAATGTCATATTTAAAATTTTCAAATAAATTACCCATTTCATCTGAGGTTACTCTAGCTTCGAAAACTGATTTAACAAGCCTAGAAGAAGTGTCTGTTGACCCTCCTCCAACCTTGGAATTTCCTCTGGAATATATTCTACAAATCTCACACACATCATCATAACTGAACTTTGATACATCACCTGCTCCCATTAAATTTAAGACCTCTAGATACTTTGATCTGATTTCCCTAATAAAAATGGTTCTCTTGGTCTCTTGATCTAGTTGATTCATCTTATATCTTTGTAGGTTATATTGGAATCTTTCCACCGAATATTCAAGGTTCTACCCTTCCTTCTGATTAATGCCAAAGATTTCTTTCCTGAGATCCCTAGTTTTAAAATAGTATTGGTACTTTTTCAGAAACACCTTCTTCATTTCATCCCAAGTTGTAATGGATTTTGATCCCAACCACCTGAGAGTTGAATCCTTAAATGTAGCAAGAAATAACTTCAGCTTCTTAGTATTGGAATAATAGTCATAGCTTTTGCATAGTACATCAAATTCAAACAGGAAGGCATCAGGGTCTTCACTAGAGGCACCACGAAAGTTAGGTAAGGTTGAGGGAGGAATGTTTTTCATCTGAGTAGCTCCAACAGTCTCCCTGATAGGAAATTAAAATCTGACTAGATTCTTCTCATTCTCACAAGTGTCTTATACATGGACCATATCAGTCCAAGAAAGAGTGGGACCTTGGAAAGCTACAGATTCTTCAAAATCAATGGTCTGGATCTCTAGTTCTATGATAAGATTCATGAGGAATTCCTCTTCAAGCTGACCACTAAGTAGAGATGTTGTCTTCCTTGTAAGGGGAGATTAGAGATGGGCAGCAACAGAATATTTTCCAATTGAGGATTCTGCTGTTGAAATATTAACCTGCTCATGACTATAGAACTCCTGTCTAGATTCTTATTTCTTTGATGCCTTATTTCTTGCAGACTTCCTTGTTATGGCTAGTGTATTAGTAAATGAATTGGTGCTCACACCACCATGAAAAACATTTGAAAATATTGGACCTTATTTATCTATTATACAAAAAATTTCAAAAACTCTACTTACCAAACAATCAAGACATGGCTTTTGTGAATTCCTAACCTCTTTGGGTGCGTGGGCTTTTCCCTTCATCTTATCACTTCAACTCCCCCATTACTACAAAAACAAAATCAACAAAATCAAGCCAAAATAATTTCAGTAGCATCCCTTAGCACCTCCCCAACAACGACGCCAAAATGTTGATTCAAATCATAGACTTATAAGTTTCCAATCATAGATTTTCAACCCAGGGTAGGTAAGAATGTGAAATACTATGAAAAATATATGTAGGATTATTACTAAAAGTGATCATAAATTAACTATTCATACACACACCAACTAATTCCTCTTTCCTGCATCAATACTTAGCAGTAAAGGCTATGGAGTGTAGTCCTACAACATCCCTCTACAACTCTCGGTATTGTTGATATTGACCATAAAAAGATAAAATATCAAATTACAACAATCAAGAAACCAAGTTAGACATCGTAAATCCAAGCTTTCATCAAATGAAATTAACACATTAACTTAAGAAATTTAATCATTTAATCAATTAAAAAAATTCTGTTGAAAATTTAGAAAGAATGCATTAGCTATGTAAACGAATTATTGTTATATAAAAAAAATTAAACACACACACACACACACACACACGCTACAAGAGTTGTGAGAAAAGGGGCCCCTCCCTCACTCAAAAACCCTTCAAAACTCGAAGATATTGCTCAAAAAAGTAGACAGAAATAATATATTATATTAATCTGAAAGTATACAGCCAAGTAAAATCTGATATATTGCTCATCAGCAAAAATCCCAGCCCAACAACCTTTTACAATATGAAATACATCTGATTTTATAGAGTCTCGAAAGCCCATATTTTGCTCAAATAAGGAAAATTACTAATCTAAGCTATCAGTCAACAATACAGGTCCAAATCATCAAAATTAGCTTCTTTTGAGTCTAATCCATGACTAAAATCATGGATTAGATTATTTTTGTTACATAGATGAAGTTGCCTCATCATGTGTACACGAGAAGAAGTATGTAGGTTTGGGTTGTTTCATAAGGAGGTTCGAAGCAACTAATAGGACAACCTCCATGGGCGACAAATTCCCCACAAAACCCATGTTCTTATTTAATCTAAAAATAAGTAGAACATAGTCAACCATCGATTTTGCTGTAGGAAATCATGACAATTGCAAGAAATTGGGGTCTGCAGGAATTCTGGAGCTTCTGTAGGAAATGTGGCAGCACGAGCTGTCTTCAAGAATTTTTGGAGATGTTTCGAATCAAATAAAATCTACACATGAGTTCTATATCATTTGGAGTGGTAATTCAATAAATATACAACTAGATCAAAGAATACTTCAATTTCAAGGAAAAATGACACTTATTATGTTAATTTGACATACCTTAAGCTTATAGCACCCTTTTAGAAAAAACTAAAAAATATAGTTGAACTAAGCATAATTAGGGGTGGAAGGAGTTCAAAAATAGGGGAGGTAAGGCTTGGGAAAGGTGTCAAAAAATAGGAAAAATTAAGACTTAACAATCACGATTAACATTTATTTTTTTCTCATCATGAGTTTCCTCTATTATTTTTTCGCCATTAGGAACAATTTCTTGCATCAACTTTGTCAAACCTTCCTTCAAACCTTCCATGTCTTATTTTATACCATTATTCATGTCTTCCATTTTTTATTTCATGTCTTCCATGCCATTCTTAAAACCATCCATCTTAGCTTCCATGCCTTTCTTCAAAAATTCCATTTCATTTTTTGTTGCTCTTTGTGAGAGCGAAATTTGGTGCACTTTCCCTTGTAATTTTGATATATCATGTTGCACTTCATCCTCTTCATGAGTCATTGTGGAGTATTATGAGGGCTGAATGGGTGTTGAATTCCTTTTAGGGGGAATTTTAGAACTCAATACTGATATCTATGCTTCAATATGACCTTGGAATCACTTCAAACTGATTTTTCAAACAAGACTTATGAAATTTGAACAAAAAATACACACCTTTTTCTTGCTTTTGAGGAGCTCAGTATTGAAAATGAATTATCTCTATGATTTTGCATCTTCAATATCTGAAATTTGGTCATGTAGTATCCCTCTGAATCTTCGTTCTAATTCCATGTGACTAATATTATTTGGATTCTTCAAGAAAAAATTATTCCCAATCTACCACAATGACCTAATTATGGACTGGTTCATTAGAGCGAACTTGTATGGTGTGCCATGTGTCACTTTTTCCTCCTTCGACTCTAAAACTGATACACAGCCAACTAATGTCCCTATAATTTTTTCCACTTTTTACAGAATTCAAATCTGATGGTCAGAGAGAGAGAGTTATGATGATTTTCCCAAGTTTACCTCTTTTAGATGAAATCCAGGAGCCTGCAAAAACCCTAACTTCCATAGATCATATCTCTGAAAATATTGTGAACCAAGATATGAAATTTTTACACGAAGTTCCTCAAGATTTCTTTGAAATGGGGTTTTTTTTAGTCTATGAACCCTCGTAGAGAAAAATTATAGAAAAACTTCCACGATGACCTATATGAAGCAGCAAACCCTAGAATCCAAAGCTCTGATACCAAATGTTATGAAACCAACTCCAAAAATATAAGAAAAGAGAGATCAACGCCTTCGAAATAAGCCACTTTGAGGGGGAAACCTCCTTTAAATTACATAAATGAAAAAATCTTGGATGATACAAATGGAAAAACCTCCTTTCTATATATAAGATTCCATGGGGTCACAATATAATCCTAGCCGACCTAACAAGAATATGTAAGGGCACACTAATAACAATATGGGAGTTAAAGGGGTACAACAATAACAATAACGGGGCTACAATAACAACAATAAGGGACTAAAATAGTAATATAGGGACCTAAAAATATGTTTGCAACTGGAAAAAAATTGAATGTATGCCTTTTGTTAGTACCCTATAAATTATAGGATCTCAAGGTGACTGGATACTTCAAAATTCTTGCAAAGTTTTCATTATTGAAAGGTTTTTCAAAATTCAAATGATTTCAAATAAAAAAATATGAAAAAGAAAGAAAAAAGGGTATCAAAATAGATAAAAAAGAAAAAGAGAAAAAGGAAAAAAGAAAGAAAAACCCCAAAAAGAAATAAAATTGAAAGTGATGCAAGTTCAAATGCCACTACTCATTAGATAGGTTTGTCCAGTCATACAGTTTAATCATTATTGGAAAGTTTTCAATTTTTGTTGATACACTAAAAAATAAATATTTTCCAAACTCTTTAATCTTGGCTTATCAGTAGATAGGTAGAAAATGAGATTGGTTCAACAAATTAATCTGAACCAATAGGAGAAATAAGGGATAGGGAGTAGGTCATAATTTCTAATGAAAAATGTTTAAGGGTATGCAAGTCTAAATGCACCCTACAAAAGAAGAAAAAATGTTAGATGAGTTGTTTGGGTAGGAGGTAGAAAGGTCAAAGGGAAAAAATTAAATAAAAAGGTGGAAAGGGAGTTATGTTTTAAACAATTTGGATTTACAAATCATTTGAGGCATACCTTATGTCTGAATTTTATCCTAAGTCCTATACAAGTCCCGCTAAGTCCCAAATCACAATTCGCATCGGTAGATCGAAAAATTACCTTGCCATTTATTAGCTATTTCACAAACTTCCTGATGAAATATCGGTGGGACCCCTTCCTTGCCTTTTCGCATCAGCATACCACAAATATTCCTTTCCATTCATTTTCTATTTCATAAATCTTTCGATGGCATGTTGGTGGGACTGCTTCCTTTCCTTTTCACATCGACATACCGCAAATATTCCTTGCCATTCATTTGTTATGTCATAAATCTTTCTATGCGATATAAGTTGGGCCCCAATTTCTTACCATGTCACCCTTTCCCCGCCGCCACATCACACATCCCATCAACATGTCACATGTGTGTTAACCTTCCCACAAATCTCTGCCATCTCTACTCAACCCCACATATCGGATGGCCCACAATGATTTTTGGGCCCCTCTCTGTCGTCGAATGTTAACAAAGGGGGCAGTCCAAAATGGGTGGTATTCAATTCTGCCAAGAAGGTTACGTGTCGTGCCGATAATAGTTTGCACCCCCCCCCCCACCCCGCCAAAGTCCATGTGATAATAGTTTGCACCCCCCCCACCCCGCCCCCTTCGAAAATGATTTTGCTGCTTAACAATACCATCATGCCTATTGAACATTATCTGTGCCATTGACGCCACGTCTGCTCTCATCTGCTCACTCTGCCCTATCACATATCTTCCCGCCATCAGTCATGCACCACAAATGGTCATGCCATTATCCAATAGGACTGCGCCTAATCAACGACCATCAAATCCCAATTTAAAGCCAAAATTTGGTATAACAGTGGAGTTTACTCTGCTGACTAGTGTCAAAATTGTTGCAAGTGTTGAATTTAGAAGTATTATCAGATAAATTGCAAACTGTTTCCGAAGAGCCATTTGTTTATCAAGGAAGACTTGTCAGCTCTCTGTGAACCAGATTACGGTTATCCTTTAGACTGTTCAATCCCGATCATGATCCCTCTCTATCATATCCCTTCCCCAATGCTAATCGAAATTTCCCTTTCTCTGTTCCCCCTTCTTTCATACCATTCTTCATTGCAGGTTGAGAAAGAAGATACATTCAAGAAGCATGCCTCCCAAGAAATACCAGGAGACCTTTAACCCCATGATATACTCTCAGGTAGATTTAGATCACATACCCCTAGCTGACAAAGATTACAATATCCATGAGACAGAGTCTGAATTCGACTTGTTTGACGTCTACTACTAGCTTGAGGATAAATTCCTTGAAGAAGTAGATGATATAGGCCTTTGGGAGACCAAATTTCCTTTTTAGATTTTTCCCAGAACCTATAGCTGTCCTGAGCTAATCATAAAATGTAAATCATGCTATGACATGAACCAGAGAGCCAGAGTGAGCCCTACAGGAGAAAATTTATTTAACATCAATGCCCCATCCATTCAAGAGATGATGCAAGCCCTCATTGTTGAGAACGTTGTCCCTTTTTCATATGAGGCCCTTGTATATTTATACCAAAAGCTAGATTTCACCAGTAGAGCCAAAACCTTAGAATTATTCATGGCCACCAATGCACCAATGCCTACCAAGAATCCCCCATATACATCATCCACCTTCCCTGATATGACCCAACACATCATCTCTATTTTATCCTACTTGTTAAGATATCATAATGATCAGTGGGTAGATGAAGCCATGATTGGTTTCTTGTATATTCTCTCCTCAAATGCTCAGCCCAAAGTCATATTCAACTATGCTCAGTTTCTTGCTGATGCAATCCATGATTAGTTCCTGAAGTTCCAAACAGAAGAGGTATTCAAATACACCTCTGTGTTGGTGTACATGTTTTCTTGTTTTCAATCCAACAATTTCCAATTTGATATGATGAAGAAAAATGTTGACTCTCAATCCCAATATATAATTTTCTGGAAAAATTTATTGATGAAGGAGCAGAAAAGATATTCCTAAAATATTTTTGTAGACCTATTTTTTCATCCTGCAATCATTGCACTCAAAAGTACCATAGAACCAAGGATCAGTGAGTAAATCAAGAGCGTTATGCAATTGACAGATCAGATTAGGACAACTGATTGGTACCTCTACAAAAACTACACATAAATCAGAGTTTATGGCAATGAATTGGCTCCATAAAACCTTCCCAAGTACCTCTCTATGATAATATTTGCACATGAATATATCATAAAAATGATAAATGAAGATGAGGTGCATTTTGTCTCTACCAAGAAGAAGTCACAATTCAGGAAAAAATCACAGATTGGTCCATTTATTTGTAACAACAGAGCAGCAAGGGATGAGGCAGATAAAATGTTGAAGGGGATGAAGTTCACACATAGCTTCACTTGGTCCCATGACGCAATGGGGATCATCTCCAAGAAGAGGGTGGAAAACAAGTCCACACCCTACATTCATACCCACATATTGTAGATAGAAAAGTACATGAACCAAGAAGAATGGGTGGCACACATACTCCAGGATGTAGAAGAGTAGGTCATCTCTACTTCAGGAATTAAAATACCAACTCCACAAGAAAGTAAAGATGTAGAATTTCAAGATGACAAAGGAAAGGAGCCTGAAAAGGAGATAGGAATCAAGATGACCAGGGAGGATCAAATAGACATTAATATTGATCCCTCCACTAAATAATTCAAAATGAAATACAATAAGAGGGCCGGAATCCACATGGACTTTGACCAGGCCAGTGAGAAGGACCATAAAACTATCATCACAATCAAAGATCCACTAGGTTCTTCTCTTGCAGGTGGCCAAACAGTTTTCCCAATATCCTTTGCCACTATGCCTTTCAAATAGGATAATGTGCAGACTCCTACATCCATTGCAAGATAAGAAGAGGAAGATATCTATGAAACATTCAAATAAATCAAAAGAAGGAACGAGGTTTTAAAGACCAACACATATAACCAATTTTGGAAATAAACAAGCATCTCCCAGAGTAGACTTCTATCAGCATTTGATTCTGAGTAGGTAAGAATGAGGATGGAATTCTTGGAAGCACAAATTCCTCATCCCAAAGGTGAAACAGACTACAAGAAGACCTATTTTGAGTTTTATATTTAAAGATAATTCATCCAATTGACGAAATGGAGATGCATAAGCAGACATGATAAATGATATCCTCCACTTTAACTAGTACAACTATGAGTCTCTCAAAGTTGCAGGTCACATTATCCAACACACAGTCATAGTTGAAGGTGGAAAATATCTCCTACATGGCCAAAGACTCAAGGATAAAATCTCTGGAGGATTTAGTGATGCAACTTGGGTATAATCCATCAAACATAGCAGTGGCAGAAGCACTTGTGA
Organism: Pinus albicaulis; assembly: GCA_034641835.2. Taxonomy (NCBI): domain Eukaryota; kingdom Viridiplantae; phylum Streptophyta; class Pinopsida; order Pinales; family Pinaceae; genus Pinus; species Pinus albicaulis. The sequence continues at coordinate 243,990,805 of CM076572.1, read as the reverse complement.
AGAAGAAGAATGTAGACATAGCTACTCTGAGGAGGAAGCTTAAGATGCCAGTGACAGAAGATCCTCTGGCCAAGGAGATAGAATCCAATGAAACACAAAAGGCAGATATGTTGCAATTGATCATTGAACAAGCAGAAATGCTTAAGAAAATGGAAGGTGAGATGGAGAAAATGATAAAAGAAAGGTAGAAAGAAATAAGAGATGCAGTGAAGGGAGAAAAAAAATAAGCAGCTAAGGCCATGATTCTGCAACAGGCAGTCCCTCTTACAGTGATTCGAGCACCTACAAAAAAAATAGGCACACTAGGTGAATGCCCTGAGAAATTATCTAAAGCTATGGATAAAATTTCTTTACAAACATTAGATATTAAAAATCTACAGGATCAACTCAGGTACCTACAAGAGTAGATGAAAAGGAAAGATTCAACACATTCCTCAGAGTTATAGATTAGTAAAAAATTAAATGAAAGTTTTCAGAAGTCCCTTCAGGAGTCCTCAATTGGAAGCATGGTAGGAAGAGTCAAAAAAATTATTTTGTTGGATATAATTGAATCTAGGAATGATATATGGCCATCAATTCAAATAATTTTGGAACATATGGATTTAATTGAGTTGGTGAAAGTTTTTATTGAAAAGGAAAATGATGACCTTGGGGATAAGCCCAAAACTGGCAACAACATCACTAGATTTATGAATTCTAAAAGCAGTTAGGAGTTGGAACAACTGGAAGTGGAAGACATAACAACCACTATACTTGAGGTAAAAAAGGTGTTGAACAAAAAGAGCCTATTTACACCGCTAGAAGAAAGATGCTAGCAGTTGGAGATTGGGGTAAGTATATTTTTCAATAGGATTGATCCCCTGAACAAAAATGGATTTCCTTACTTATTTGTTATCAATGATAAGATGATGCCTAGGACTTATTATGGCTCACAGATATTTCAAAGGATACATCCAAGCATACCAATATAAAGAACACTATGACAGGGAAATCATTTTATGAAGTGATCAGCAATGATGTCTTCATACAACATGAAATTAAACACATCTTTCAGTTGAGGCCAACGTTTGTGAGGTACATTGAGACTGATGAAATCTACAGAAATTTGAACAGAACTAATATTCCTACTCCAAATAATTGGGAAATTTTATGTAGATTCCAGGAAGAATGACAACTTAGCATGATGATCAAATAGGCAACTCAACGAATTGTCTACATCATCAAATCCAGTGTATCAGAACAAATCAACATTATCAAATTTGATAGCATAGAAGGCCACCACAACAGAAAATAAAGGCTCTATAATGACTTTAGACATCTGTTAAAAAATTCGTTACATTGAGTGACGACTCCATAGTGACTTTGGACAACTGTTAAAGGGTTGTTCCAAAGTGTCCATGAGTGAGAAACTCATCTCAGATTTCAGTTACTTTGTAATAAATGAACCGATTTCCTTTTGATAATCGAAATCGGTTGCAAATAGCTTAAATATAGAATTTTATTCTGTAGTAGCGGTTGGACCCTAGTTTTGAGAGAATGTTTCATTTCAAGTAGTTGTAATTTTCAAGCTAGAGCATCAATAAAGAGATCATTTTGCAAGATTCATGTGTTGTGGTATCCTGGTGATGTTTTACCTTATTCATGTTAAATGTTTTCCCACTGTAATCTTTCCATGTGCATCCTTTAAAATTCTAATTGTAAAACAATAAGGTTAGATAAAGATTTACTATTCAAAGTACCTTATTTCTGGCTCTCTTTACAATTTCAATGTTTTCTTCTGATGTATGGTTTAAGAATTCTTAGTTTCTCTTAAGTCATTACTGAAAGAATTTTTCTCCATCTCATCATTCCATTCATTTATAAGCACCAATATTCACAGCTAGCTTGCCTTGTATTTGTCCTGGTATTTGATGCATATTACCCAGCCCATTTCGACTCCATAGCGCATTGGAAATTTTTTATAGAAACCTCTTAAATCCAACCATGAAAAATCAAACAAGACAACTCCCACACTCAATTTAACTAGCCTAATATCAACAAGCTCAAAAAAAATCTAAATCTTATAGAGAGATACCTCTATAAGTCTAGGACGGCTAGATCCTAGGCTTCAAGTAGTTTGATGTTGTCCTTTATAATTTAGTCTTTCCAATATTATACATTATAGACAGATAACATAGTGGTGACCATACTGGGGACATAACTGAAAATTTTCAATTTTCATCCGAATTCAGAAAACCCCAGCTAAAGAGCACTGAATGATACAACTTTATTTTAAAGATTGGTTTATTATAGTTTTAAATAATTAGTTTGTCTATGATTTTGAGCTGAATTCTAGCTCCCAAAAAAATATCCACTAGATCTCATCCAGATCCAAATCCTCCTCCTATCGTAGATAATAAATTTGAGGAAAACTCCTAGAACAGAAAGTCCAACCAGTTGCAGATTTTTTCATAGATCTAGCTCCTTACCCGATTGATTTTTCACTTGCAGGACATTCAATTTGATTTGCATTTTGATAAAGGTATGTTAAGAACAAAATCTCAGAATTGGACTAACATTATAGTTTTTTATCCATCGATATTTCATCCCTCTACCCATCCACCTTCACCCACCGTTCATCTCCCTCCACCACCTCCACCAATCATGGCATCCAGATATGCCCCATTGGTGCTGCCAATACTTTAACCCCCTATACCCCAGGATTACCAATCCAATATTCCACAGTTTCATAGCATTGGTCCTATGAATGCCCAACAACATATATATAAAATGAATGACTATTTTGATCTGCAAGAAATTGATGATGACAGTGTCAAATTGAGAATGTTTACCCAGAGTTTAGGGGTCAAAGTCAGGAAATGGTTTAAATTTCCTAAACCATTATGAAGAGATAGTGGATTGGATCCCCTAAACTTCGACCCCTAAATAAAATTCTTTGGATCCACTTTTCACCAAACCATTATGATTTATGAAGAGTTTAGGGGATCCATTGTTTTCACTAACCCAAACAGATAGTGGATCCAAAGAATTTGATGACTACAAAATAGGTTTTTAGTATGCCATTATGGAGATCCATATAAAATACAACTCAAGGAGAAAGAAAAATTGGATAATTCAAATAAAAATAATTCTGAAAACTCTACCAAGAAAATATGTAAATCTAAAGTAAAGAAAACAACAGAAAACACAAAGAAAAATGTGAATAAATCCGAAAAGAAAAACATAGAAAGCAGTACCAAGAAAATAGTAGATATTCCTGCCAGAAATGTTCATACAAACATTCGTAGTACAATAAATCAGACTAAAGTCACCCAAATAATAGAGGCTGAAAGAATTGATTTTTCAAACCCACCGAAAACTCAAAGACCATTCATTATTGAGAGTGAACTTGCAAAATTGAAGATATATATCCCTCTCATTGAATTCATCAAAAGAAATGTCTACAGATCTCAGGACCTGAAAGTGTTAAATATAGAGGAGGTTAAAGATACGGTCAATTTAAGTGATGACCAGCCTGAACTTTTGTTTGGGCCAGAGGTTGATGGGAGACCACAGGAAGGAGGGGTCCCTTCTTTTTATGTCAGCTTAAATGTTCATGACAAGATACTTCATAATGCTATGTTGGATTCGGGTGCATCACACAACCTTATGCCAAAGGCTATCATGGAGAAAATTTGCCTCGAAATCAGTAGACCTTATAAAGACTTATACTCTTTTGATTCTAGAAAAGTTAAGTGCGTAGGTCTGATTAAAGATCATTGTGTCACTCTAGCTCAAATACCAGGAAAGAGGTTGGTGATGGACATTCTTGTAGCTCACATTCTCCCTAAATATGTAATTCTTTTATCTCGCTCATGGGGAGAAAAATTACAAGGGACACTACAACTGGACATGACATATGCTACAATTTTGGTATTTGGTCAATCAAGAAGACTTTATAGGGAAACATTAATGAAGTACATGGTGACTAGCCAAGAGAAACCTAAAAGTTACCATCTATACTCTGTTCACACTGATATTAATTGAAGTTAATTATTTTATTTTGTATAATGATGGAACCATCGACTCACAAGTTTCCCATATAGAAAATGATTCCACAGAAAATAATGACAGCCAAATATAAACAAAACAAACAGATCTAGCAAATGAACCTCTTTGGAACATGAGTTTTGATGGGTCATGTGGCAAATATGGCTCAGGGGCAGGAATTTGGGTGTATAATACTGGAAACAATAGTGCATGGGGTCTTTCATTCAAATTTAATTTTCAGTGCACAAACAACATTGCGGAATATGAAGCTTTGCTTTTGGGATTACAAATGTTGAAAAAAATAGGAGAAAAAGGGATCTCTGTACATGGTGACTCTGAGTTGCTCATCAAACAAGTTAAATTACTGTATGCAACAAAACATCCTAGATTAAGAGCTTAAAGAAATGTTTTCCTTGATTTCTTGAGAACTTTTGAGGAATATGATTTAGCAGTAATTCCCAGAAACCAGAATGTACAAGAAAATGGCATAGATTTTTTAGCAAGTACCTGTAAACTGCATCACCCAAACAAACATCATACAATTGAGGTCAAACATCATCCTTCTATGCCAGATAACATGAGGAACTGGCAATTTTTTGGTAGTGATAAAGAAATCGAAATCTTCCTACAATCTAAAGATGAATTTAAAGACAGTAATGTAGACATGGATCGTGAGGAGGACAACCTTATTGATGAACAAAGTATGGAGGAAAAACAAATTTTTTTTCTAGAAACTGTTGTTTTAGATGTAAATAAAAATGTAAATATTCCAACTAACAACATTGTACATAATACATATAATCAAAAAGAGCTAGAAAAAGAAGAATTTGAAATACTCCAACTCAAATACAATAATCTACCTAGAGGGCTGGTCCCTTTAGAGGAATTATTTGAATTTAATGATGTGGCTAAGAAAACCAAAATGGAACCAACTGGAAAAAACATTTATGAATGTAATATAGGCACCGAACAGAACCCCAAAATGATCAAACTGTCTAAATCTCTTCCTGCTATTACAAAAACAAGATATGTAGCATTGTTCAAAGAATTTATAGATGTGTTTTCATGGAGCTATGAGGATTTGAAGTCTTATGATACGAGCATCATTTAACACAAAATTCTGATTAAAGAAAATAAAAAACCATTCAGATAGAAATTGCGAAGAATAAATCATGTTTTGATGCCCTTAGTTGAGAAAGAAATTAAAAATATGTATGAATCAAAAATCATAGTGCCACTTAGATACTCCAAATGGGTTTCCAATATTGTCCCAACTAGAAAGAAAACAGGCGAAACTAGACTCTGTATTGACTTTAGAAATATTAACAAGGTGTCTCTTAAGGATAATTACCCTTTACCTAAGATGGATCACATATTGCAAAGGGTAGTGGGTTCCAGTAGGATAACTTTGTTAGATTTCTCTAGTTGCAATCAAGTGTTAGTACACCCTGATGACCAAGATAAGACAAATTTTACAACTCCTTGGGGGAAATTCATGTATGTGAAAATTCCCTTTGGATTGATGAATGCTGGAGATACCTTTCAAAGGGCCATGGAGATTTCATTTGATGATGAAATTGGACACTTTATTGTGATTTATTTGGATAACATCACTGTGTTTTCTAAAACTAACGAGGAACATTTAGCACACTTGAGAAGAGTTTTTGAAAAATGCGTAAAATTTGGAATTTCCCTGAATCCTAATAAAACATTATTTGGATTAGAAGAAAGAAAATTGTTAGGTCATATTATCTCTAAGGATGGAACCAGAATCAACCCTGGCAGAATTGAAGGAATATTGAAAATCATCCATCCCAGAAATCTTAAAGAACTCCAATCATTCATTGGAAAAATCAACTTTTTGAGGATATTTATACCAAACTTAGCAGAACGTTTGAGGAACATTACCAATATGCTCAAGAAAGAATCAGAAATAGAATGGATCGTAGAAGAAAAACAATCTTTTGATTTAGTCAAGCTAGCATTGACAAAAGCCCCAGTACTAAGAAGTCTGGATTTTACTAAAGATTTCATGATTTTTTATTTTGCTTCCGAACATAATATTGTTGTTGTTTTGTTATAGAAAAACAGTGCAGGAGAGGAGCAACCAATAGATTTTTTTAGCAAGGCATTAAGACATGCATCATTGAAATATAATATCATGGAAAAACAAACTTTTGCCTTGGTTAAAGCATTGAAAGATTTTAGAGTCTATATTTTTCATTCACATATCATTGCTTATGTTCCAAATGTAGTTGTCAAAGATATATTAACAGAAAACGGTCCTGATGGAAAAAGAGGAAAATGGATTGCAGTGATATTAGATTATGATTTGGAATTAAATACTACCAAGTTGATCAAAGGCCATGGATTGGCTAAATTGATGGCAGAATCAAAATTTCATGCACTAGACATCAACATAGTACATTCATTAAATGATCGAGAGGAACTGGCGAGTCCACCAATTGATGAAGCATTCCTGAATTCTCCATGGTATGCTGATATTTTGTTTGTATTGTCAAATCTGAATTCTCCTCCTAGTTTATCTAAGCAAAAGGCTAGATTTCTAAAACTTAACGCTGTTAAATTCTGCATTTCAGAAATTTTTTTATATTGGAAAGATATTATAGGTATTTTTCTTAAATGTTTATTGACGGATGATGTAGATAGAGTAATGCAGGAGTTGCATGGAGGAGATTGTGGAGGCGATCTCTATTGGAAAACCACTGCTAACAAGATCATGAGAGTTGGTTTTTATTGGCCCAGCCTTTTTCTTGATGTCCATAAGATGGTTTTTTCTTGTCATAAATGTCAAATATTTGAAGGAAAGAGAAAGCTATTGCCCTTACCCCCGAAATCTATTTCCGTGGAAATCCCTTTCTAGAAATGGGGATTAGACTTCATAGGATAAATTCATCCCCCATCCTATGCCCAACATAAATAGATCCTCACTGTTCCTGATTATTTCACCAAATGTATAGAGGCCACCCCTTCTAGAAATGCCATTGAATCTATCATTATAAAATTTCTAGAAACCAACATCCTTTCTAGATTTGGTTGTCCTAGAAAAATAATTACAGACAATGTTGTAGCTTTCAAATCCAAAAATATGGTTGATTTCTATCACAGGTATCATATAACATTATGGCATTCAACATGCTATTACCCTCAAGGTAATGGACTAGCTCAATATTCAAATAAAATCCTGGTGAACATCATTAAAAATATTCTAGAGGAGAATAAGAAATCATGGCACAATGAGTTGATCAATGCTCTTTGGGTTGATAGGCTCACCACAAAGAAATCAATTGGCATGTCTCCATACCAATTGGTTTACAGAATGGATGCAATGTTTCCTTCTTCCTTGGGAGTTCCAGTAATGAATATGATCCACAAGGTCAAAGCTAAACTAAATGACACTCAAAGGACGATTAATGACACCATTCAGCTGCAGCTGTCCCGAGAGGAGGTTTACAACAAAACACAAGTAATTCAAGAGAATATCATAAATATCTTTGACAACAGAACCAAGGCCAATGACTTCAATCTAGGTGACAAAGTTCTGAAATGGAATTCTAGAATAGAGGATAAAAGAAAACATGGAAAGTTTGATAACCTTTGGCAAGGGCCATACATCATTGATGCTTTCAATGGAAATACTGCTTATTTTCTCAAAGAATTGGGTGGTACATAAGTATCTAGAGGTCCTGTTAATGGCATGATGATGAAACATTATTTCTTATAAAACTGAGGTTAAATTATGATCATTGTAAATACCACAGTCTTATAGTTTTCAATAACTCATTAGAAAACGTTGAAGCCCGAAGTGAAGGCCCTAAGCCTAGTTCAATGAGCAGATATAAAAAAAGAAAATAAATCAGTTGAAGAAGAAAGGAAATTAGTTAGCAGAAAAAGGAGCTTCCAAGGGTATTGGTCTCAAGTTCTTGACACTTCTTTTCAAGAAGCACCATCCCCAATTGGAGCCACTGTTAGTACCCTATAAATTATAGGATCTCAAGGTGACTAGATACTTCATACTTCTTGAAAATTTTTCATTATTGAAAGGCTTTTCAAAATTCAAATGATTTCAAATAAAAAAATATGAAAAAGAAAGAAAAGAAGGTATAAAAATAGAGAAAAAAGGAAAAAAGAAAGAAAAACACCAAAATAAAATAAAATTGAAAGTGTTGCAAGTTCAAATGCCACTACTCATTAGATAGGTTTATCTAGTCATACAGTTTAATCATGATTGGACAGTTTTCAATTTCTGTTTATAGGTTAGAAAATAAACATTTGTCAAACTGTTTCATCTTGGCTTATCAGTAGATAGGTAGGCAATGTGATTGGTTCAAAAACTTAATCTGAACCAATAGGAGCAATAATGGATAGTGGTTATGTTAGAATTTCAAAAGAAAAATGTTTCAGGTTCTGCAAGAATAAATTCACCCTACAAAAGAAGAAAAAATGTTAGATGAGTAGTTTGGATATGAGGTAGATAGGTCAAGGAGAAAAAATGAAAGCAAAAGGTGGAAAGGGAGTTATGTTTTAAAAAACTTGGATTTCAAAATCATTTGAGGTGTACCTTATGTCTAAATTTTATCCTAAGTCCTATACAAGTCCCGCCAAGTCCCAAATCGCAATTCATATTAGTAGATCGAAAAAATTCTTTGCCATTCATCTTCTATTTCACAAACTTCTCGATGCGATATCGGTGGGACCCCTTCCTTGCATTTTCGCATTGACATACAGCAGATATTCCTTTCCATTCATTTGATATTTCATAAATCTTCCAATGCAATGTTGGTAGGATCCCTTCCTTGCCTTTTCACATTGGCATACCGCAAATATTCCTTTCCATTCATTTTCTATGTCATAAATATTTCAATGCGATATAATTCGGGCCCCACCTCCTTACCGTGTCACCCTTTCCCCACTGCCACATCAAACGTCCCATCACCACGTCACATTTTTGTTAACCTTCCTACAACTCCCTACCATCTCCGCTCACCCCCACATATCAGATGGCCCACAATGATTTTCACGCCCCCCACCCCCGCGGCCGTCGAACGTTAACAAGGGGGGGGGGGGGGGGCAAGAAGGTTACATGTTGTGCTGAGAAGAGTTTGCACCCACCCCTCCCACCCCCCCTCCCCATACCACCTTTGACCCCCTCAGAATTTTTTTTTTCTTTTTAACAATACCGTTGCGCCTCTTTACCATTATTTGTGTTGTTGACGCCATGTCTGCTCTCATCTACCCACTTTTCCCTATCACATCTCTTCCTGCCAGCAGTCTGTGCACCATAAATGGTCGAGCCATTATCCAACGGGCCTGCACCTAATCAATGGCCACCAAATCCCATTTTAAAGCCAAAATCTGGCATAACAGTGGAGTTTACTCTACTGACTATTGTCAAAATTGTTGCAGGTGTTGAATTTGTAGGTATTATTAGAGAAATTGAAAACTGTTTCCAAAGAGCCATTTTTTTATTAAAGAAGAGTTGTCAGCTCTTTGTGAACAAGATTATAGTTCTCCTTTAGACCTTTCAATCCTAGTCACGACCACCCTCTGTCATATCCCTTCCCTAGTGTTGATCCATAGCAATTTCCCTTTCTTTGTTCCCCCTTCCATTCTTCATTGCTGGTTGAGAAAGAAGATACATTCAAGAAGCATGACTCCTAAGAAAGACTAGGAGCCCTTTAACCCCATGATCTACCCTTAGGTAGATTTAGATGACATACCCCTGGCTGAAAAATATTACAAGATCGACGAGACAGAGTTTGACTTTGACTTGTTCGATGTCTACTACTGCCTTGAGGATAAATTTCTTGAAGAAGTAGATGATATAGGCCTTTGGAAGACCAAAATTCCTTTTTATATTTTTCCCAGAACCCATAGTTGTCCAGAGCTAATAAAAAAATGTCAATCATGCTATGACATTAACTAGAGATCCATATTGAACCCTGCAAGACAAACTTTATTTTACATCAATGCCCCATCCATTCAAGAGAGCAAGCCCCCATTGTTGAGAACACTGCCCTTTTTCATATGAGGCCCTTGTTGATTTATACCAAAATCTAGATTTCACCAAAAGGGCCAAAACCTTAGAATTATTCATGGCCACCAATGCACCAATGCCTACCAATAATCCGCCATATCCATCATCCAAATTCCCTGATAGGGCCCAACACTTAATCTTTGTTTTATCTTTACTTGTTAGGATATCATAATGATCAGTGGGTAGATGAAGCCATGATTGGTTTCTTGTCTATTCTCTCCTCAGATGCTCAACCCAAAGTCATGTTCAACTATGCTCAGTTTCTTGTTGATGAAATCCATGATCAGTTCCTAAAGTTCCAGACAAAAGAGCTATTCAAATATACCTCTGTGTTGGTGTACATGTTTTCTTGTTTCCAATCCAGAAAGTTCCAATTTTATATGATGAAGCAGAATTCTTCCTCTCAATCCCAATCTATAATTTTCTGGAAAAAATTATTGATCAAGGAGCATAAAATCTATTCCCACAAGATTTTTGTAGACTTATTTGTTCATCCTGCAATTAGTGCATTCAATAGTACCACAGAGCCAAGGATAAGTGAGGAAATCAAGAGGGCGATGAATTTGAAAAATTAGATTAGGACAACTGATTGGCATCTATACCAAAGCTACAAAAAGATAAGATTTTATGGCAGTGAATTGGCTCCATACAAACTGCCAAAGTACCTCTTTATGAAAATATTTGCACTTGAATATATAAGACAAATGATACATGCAGATGAGGTGCATTTTTTCTCTTCCAAGAAGAAGTCACAATTCAGGATCAAATCACAAATTTTTCCATTTATTTACAACAGTAAAGTAGCAGGGGATGAGGCAGATAAAATGTTGAAGGGGATGAAGTTCACACAAAGCTTCACTTGGTCCTATGATCCAATGGGGATCATATACAAGAAGAGGGTGGGAAAAAAGTACACACCCTACATTCATACCCACAAATTGGAGATAGAAAACTACATGAACCAAGAAGAATGGGTGGAAGACACACTCCAGGAGGCAGAAGAGCAGGTCATATCTACTTCAGGAATTCAATCACCAAATCCATAAGAAATTAAAGTTACAGAAGTTCAAGATGATAGAGGAAAGGAGCCCGAAAAGTAGATAGGAATATAGAGGACCATGGAGGATCAAACAGACATGGATATTTATCCCTCCACTAAAGAATTCAAAATTAAATATAGGAAGAGTGCCCGAATCCGCATGGACTTTGACGAGGGCAGTGAGAAGAACCATAAAATTGTCATCACAATCATAGATCCACCAGGTTCATCTCCTGCAGGTGGCCAAACAGTTTTCTCAACATCCTTTACCATTGTGCGTTTCCAACAGTAGAATGTGAAGACTCCTACATCCACTGCAGGACAAGAAGAGGAAGATATCTATGAAACATTAAAAAAAATAAAGAGAAGGAACAAGGTTCTCAAGACCAACACATATAACCAATTTTGGAAACAAACAAGCATCTCTGAGATTATACTTCTATCAGCATTTGGTTTTGAGAAGGGAAGAATGAGGATGGAATTCTAGGAAGCACAAATTCCTTAGCACAAAGGTGCGACAGACTACAAGAAGACCTATTTTGAGTTTGATATAAGGATCATTCCTCCAATTGACCAAATGGGGGTGCATAAGTAGACATGAGAAATGATCTCCTCCACTTTAACTAGTACAACTATGAGTCTCTAAAAGTTGGAGGTGACATTATCCAACACATAGTCACAATTGAAGGTGGGAAAGATCTCCTCCATGGCCAAAGACTTAAGGATAAAATATTTGGAGGATTTAGTGTTGAAACTCGGGTACAATCCATCAAGCATAGCAATGGAAGAAGCACTTGTGAAGAAGAAGAATGCATACATAGCTTCTCTAAGGAGGCAGCTCAAGATGCTAGTGCCAAAAGATCCTATGGCCAAGGAGATAGAAGCCAATAAAAAAAAGAAGGGAGAGATGTTCCAATTGATCATTGAGCAAGTAGAAAAACTTAAGAAATCGGAGGGTGAGATGGATAAAATGATAAAATAAAGGCAGAAATCAATAAGTTATGCAGTGAAGGGAGCAAAAAAAGAAGCAGCTAAGGCCATGATTCCACTACAAGTAGTCCCTCTTCCAGTGGTTCCAGCACTTACAACAACAACAAGTACACTAGGTGAAGGCCATGAGAAATTAGCTAAAGCTATGGAGAGCATGCCCTTATAGATATCAGAGATTAAAAAGCTGCAAGATCAACTCAATGACCTACAAGAGCAGCTGAAAAGGAAAGATTCAACACATGCCTCATATTTTCATATAACTAAAAAGTTAATTGAAAGTTTGCAGAAGTCCCTTCAGGAGTCCTCAATTGGAAGCAAGGTAGTCCTCAAATAATTTTTTAACAGAGGGATTTAATTGAGTTCATGAAAGTTACTATTGAAAAGGAAAATGATGAACTTGTGGATAAGCCCCAAACTGCCAACAACATCATCAGATTTCTGAATTCTAAAAGAAGTCAGGAGTTGGAACAACTAGAAGTGGTAGAAAAAACAACCACTATACTTGAGGTAAAAAAGGTGTTGAAAAAAAAGAGTCTGGTTACACAACTAGAGGAAAGATGCCATCAGCTGGAGATTGGGGTAAGTAGCTTTTTCAATAGGATTGAGCCACTGAACAAAATGGGATTTCATTCCTTATTTGTTATCAATGATAAGTTGATGCCTAGGACATATTATGTAAAAAGGCTCACATATATTTCAAAGGATACATCCAAGAATACCAATATGAAGAACACTATGACAGGGAAAGCATTTATTGAAGTGATCAAGAATGATGTCTTCATATAGCATGAAATTAGACACGTCTTTCAGTTGAGGCCAACGTTTGTGAGGTACACCGAGACTGATGAAGTCTATAGAATGTTGAACAAAACTAAGATTCTTACTCCAGATAATTGCGAAATTTTATGTAGACTCTAGGAAGGATGACAACTTAGCATGATGATCAAATAGGCAGCTTAGCAAATTGTCTACATCAGCATATCCAGTGTATCAGAACAACTCAGCAGTATAAAATTTGCCAGCATAGCAGGCCACCACAACGCAAAATAATGGCTCTATAATGACTTTAGACATATGTTAAAAAAGTCGCTACATTGAGTGACAATTCCATAGTGAATTTGGACAACTGTTAAAGGGTTGTTCCAAAGTGTACATGCGTGAGACACTCATGTTATATTTCATTAACTTTGTAATAAATGAACCGATTACCTTTTAATAACAGAAATCGGTCAAAAATAGCTTAAATATAGCATTTTATTCTGTAGTAGGGGTTGGACCCTGGTTTGGTGAGTGTTTTTCATTGCAAGTACTTGTAATTTTCAAGTTGGAGCATCATTAAAGAGATCAATATGCAAGATTCATGTGTTGTGTTATGCTGTTGATGTTTTACCTTATTCATGTTTAATTTTTTCCCACTGTAATATTTCCATGTGCATAATTTAAAATTCTAATTCTAAAACATGAGGGTTTGATCAGATTTGGATCATGGACCTAAGTGATAGCTCAAATTTCAAAGTGTCTGAAAGTGTGTCGAACCTAAGCGACTTGATAGATCTTTTCTTCCTGATTCCAATGTCGTGAATGGTTTGAAAACTCGACACCATATGAAGAAGTTATCGCAATTTGAAAAGTCCAATAAACTGCAATTTTTGGCTTTTGACCAAGTTTGACTGGGTATTTGTAAAGTAAAAAAAAAGAGAATATTCTAGGGAATATTCCTAGAATATTCCTTAAAATATTCCCTAGAATATTCCTTCTGGGCGAATTAGAAGTTAACATGTGTCACAATTTTATTGTTGGGGTTGTGGTTTCAACCAATCAAAGGTCGCCACATGGCAGGCCAGGAGGCCACCATGTGGCCCAGGTTTGGCGTAATAAAATTTTGGTGGATCTGAACGGAGTCGACCCCGAGACCTCCTGCACAGCACATGGGAGCCTTAACCATCTTCTCTACTAGAGTTTCTTAACCATTATGGTTGCACATTTTATTTATGGTTTAACTGTTTTCGATTTGGGGGAGTGTAGGGGCCAGCCCCTCCCCATACGGTCGTCGCCCATGGCCTAAGGGCTAAACCCCAACTAAAGCATTCAATTCTTTGCAGTTATGATAATCTTGTAACATGGCGGAGTTAAAATCAGATGGTTTCTCTAACGGTTATGGGGATTTAACTCTAGTTTAAACAACTTACCTCAAGTTTACGCCTGGAGTTGTGCACCAATGCTAATCGTGACCGCGGAGTTTTAGGGGTCATGTTCCTAACCCTACCTTCAACATTTAATATCATAGTTAGTGCTATTAGCATCCTTGGAGGAGTGTCCCATTTTTGGAAAAAACTACTATTTTGACTAGAGTTAAGTGCAGTTGCTCGAGATTTGGTGGAGATGATTAGGGTGAAACTAGACAAAAGTTGTTTAGGCTCTATCTTGAGCAAGATTCTGCTATTCTCAGAGTGTGAATAGTCAATTTTGACTATTTCAGACATTCCAAACTGATTGGTGAGATTTCTGGAGCCATTAGAGGACTTATGAGTGATATTTAGCTTCAGATATGTTCTAGGGGCCACTAGGGCCACCAGGGGCCACCAGCAGTTTGAGGCCTAGCTAGTGCAACTAGAGGCCTTATTCAGGAATCCAATAGTCCATTTTGGATGTTTTAGACATTATGGAACTAGTTTTGAGTTTTTCACAGCCATTAGAGGACTTATGAAGGCCTAGTTGCTTCAGATAAGTTCCATAGGCCACCAGGGCCACCAGGTGCCAGCAGGAGAATGAGGCCTATCCAGAGCAGCCACTATCCATTCTCAGCAAACTAGTAATCTATTATAACTATTTTGAGAATTATGAATCCAATGGAATTATTTTCAGAAGCTTTTGAGGACTTCTGAAATTCGATATGCTTCAGAGAAGTTTTTAGTGAACCTAGAGCCATGGGCGGCCACCAGGTGTTGGAGGCATAACCGGAGTAGCCGGAGGCCAATTTATGCAAGTGAATAGTCTATTCTGACTATTTTTGACATTATAAATCCATTAGATTGATTCTCAAAGACATCTAGAGACTTATGGAGGTTTAGAAGCCATAGGGAAGTTTCAAGAAGCTGAGGGCCAACAGTGGATGGAGGCCTATATTGGGAAGCCAAAGCTCATTTTGAGCAAATGATCAGTCTATTTTGGAGGTTTGGTATATGTTGGAGATAGTAGAAAAATTTTTAGGGATATAAAATGATCTCTTAAAGTTTTATTTCAACAAAAAATATCAGGGAAGCTTAAGGCACCGACAACAGAAATCAAGTCTAAGGGAACCTAGTTCTTTCTTCAGAGTGATGACAGCCATTCCAGGGGTATCATGATATCCTAATCCCAACAGTACATTAAAAATAACCATTGGAGTTAAGTATTGACTTGTGAAATGATTTATTCATCATAATCACAAAGAGGAAAGTTAGTTGACATAGCCTCAAGGAGATGTAGCCCACGATATTCGGGTGAACTCCTTCATTAAATTTGTTCTTACATGTTGATGCTTATTTAATCCACTTTATGGTTGTTGTACATGATTAATATCAGCAAAAAAAAATGATCTTAAAGCACTTAAACAGTTAAAAAAAATACACTTATATCAATTATTCATTTCCGCACAGTCAAGTATAAGCTAGATCTTATTTTGTTTAAATGAGTGGGAGGTTCTTGAAAAGCATAAAAAGTTATCCAACCCATTTTCAAATCAGGTTGGTATCAGATCACTAGGTTTATTTCTTGACAAAGTACTAGCTTGCTTGTTTGACTTGAAAGGTGTTTAACAGTGCAAAGAATTTTACTGTTTGCAAATTGATTGTTGCTTACAAGTTTGAGTTTGCTAGAGGTGAAGGGAAAGCTACTGTTAGCTAAGTCCAGAATAGGACATGAAGGAAGAAGGGCTGAAGGCATCTTCTTTACCCAAAGGACCTCAAGGCAACCCTTGAAGCACAAGAGGGTTTATTTGCAAAAGGCTGCTTGAATAAGAGCTTGACTCTACAGCCATTATGTTCAGAAGCTTTTTCACTTGTTTTTGAAATCTTTGTGAATTTTTTATTGAAGTTATTTTTTTCATTTTCATAAGATGACAACTTCTTTAAGTGAGGTTTCAAGATCCTCCTACTTCACAAGATTCTTTGATGAAGACATGAAGCTAGACTTCTACATCCTAAAGGATAGGGTGCAAATTATGTTTGAAGATTTAAAGGAAAGCACTAGACTTCGTGAGAAATTGGTTGCTATGAAGCAAGAGAAAGAAGAAATTCTTCAAAAAATGCATGAGATGGAGACGCAGCTCCATCAAGCCCAAGAGGCCTTAACCAAGAACATGCTTGAAGCAGAGGTAAATCACCCAAATTTGTCCTCAATTTCCTCTTTAGAAAGATGTGTAGGTTCATTTCAAAAACACAGTAGAGGTATAGGGTCCAAGTTGATTTTAAAAATAGGCTATGAAGGCAAGGGTTTATGAAAACATGCACAAGGCATGATTGATCCTATCTTGGTTGAGGAAAGACCTAATAAATTTGGTCTTGGTTATGTTCAATCTTATGGCGAAAACTCTACAGCCATGAAGGCATTTGAGACAAATTCAAAAAGAATTTTTGTTACAAGTTCAAAACCACAAACATGTCAAGTTTGTTTTCAAGTTGATTGCCATTGTTTGAAGCCTATGTTGCAGCAAGATGTTAATGGACATGCAGCTTATGGTGAGCAAGAGGGTTTTGACATCTATCAAGACAAGAAAACTGATGTTAGTCTTCAAAAGAAAGTTGGAAACTCCACAAGTCCACCTCCTCAAGAAGGTAAAAAGGATGGACATGCAAATCAGAATTTGAGGTATAATTCCTCCCATAGTCAAGTTGATTTTGTTTCTGTAATGCATGGAAAATCTCAATGATTGAATGGAAGAAAGATTTGGTGTTCCTATTTTTGTATGTGTAACCATGATGTTTCAAGATGCTGGAAGAGATTGAATGCATATAGGAAACAGTCGAAGCAAAGGCAACTTTCAAAGAAGGTGCAAAAGACTTGCACACATTGCCAGAGAAAGGAACATTTTGTTGCCCAATGTTGGACATTGCATCCAACTAATCATCCCAAGAATTTGAAGCAAGAGGATAGAAAGAATGTTAAGAGTAGAACAAAATATTTCATCATTGATGTGAGAACAGATGTTTCACATGAAGAATATTTTCAGCAGCAAAAATCACCATGGAAGTGGATTGGTAAGAAGTGGTTTGACTTCTTAACCTAGTAAGACACACATTCACTTGTACATATGAAAATTTCAGTTATGTATGCATTTATTTTGTAATATCAAATTTTTTTGAGCCACCTTGGATTGATGATCAAGGACATGATGTTCAACTACCTTTTATTGAAAATTTCTCGGCAAAAATTTCTGAGTGAGTTCAAGGAAGACAATTCTTGACAAAAGGATAAGAGCATCTAAGAAGGGAAGTGTTGACTACGTTTGAGTTGGGATCAAAGGCACTAAGCCAAGCAAGGAAAAGTGTATGGAGGCTAGAAAAGTGAGGGGTTTTTACTCTCATCTACTAAAACGATCAGGTAATTAGTCTTTTGGGGTCTGAAAGATTCCCAATGGGGAGGTGTGATCAGATTTGGATCATGGACCTAAGTGATAGATCAAATTTCCAATTATTTGTAAGTGTGTTGAACCTCAGTGATCGGATGGATCTTCTCTTATTTATTCTAGCACCGTGAATGGTTTGAAAAACTGACACCATATGAAGAAGTTATCCTGATTTGAAAAGTCCAGTCAACTGCAATTTTTGGCTTTTGACCAAGTTTGACTGGGTATTTGCAAAGTAAAAAAAAGAGAATATTCTAGGGAATACTCCTAGAATATTCCTCAGATTATTCCCAAGAATATTCCTCTTGGGCGAATTAGAAGCTGACATGTGTCACAATTTTAATGTTGTGGTTGTGGTTTTGGCCAATCAGAGGCCGCCACACTGCAAGCCCGGAGGCCGCCACGTGGCCCAAGTTTGGCGTAATAAAATTTTGGTGGACATGAATGGAGTTGACCCTGAGAACTCCTGCATAGCACGTGGGCACCTTAACCATATGCTCTACCAAATTTTCTTAACCATTATGGTTGCGCGTTTTATTTATGGTTTAATTGTTTTTGGTTTGGGGGAGCAAAGGGGCTAGCCCCTCCCCATACGACCATCGCCCATGGCCTAAGGGATACCAATTGCAAAATTCAATTATTTGTAGTTATGATAAGCCTGTCACATGTCAGAGTTAAAATCAGATGGTTTCTCCGACGGTTATAGGGATTTAACTCCGATTTAAACAACTTACCTCAAGTTTATGCCTGGAGTTCCGCTCCAATGCTAATTGTGATCGCGGAGTTTTAGGGGTCATGTGCCCAACCCTACCTTCAACATTTAATATTGCAGTTATCGTTGGTAGAAACCTTGAAGGAGCATGCCATTTTTGGAAAAAACTACTATTTTGACTAGAGTTAAGTGCATTTCTCCAGTATTGGTGGAGCTTATTAGGGTGAAACTGGACAAAAGTTGTTTAGGCTCTATCTTGAGCTATATTCGACCATTCTAAGAGTGTGAATAGTAAATTTAAACTATCTCAAACATTTCAGACTCATTAATGAGGGTTTCAGCACCATCAAAGGATGTCTGAGCATGACGTATCTTCAGAGAAGTTCTAGGGGCCACTAGGGCCACCACGAGCCAACAACAATTTGAGGCTTAGCCAGTGAAGCTAGAGGCCTTATTTAGGAATCCAATAGTCAATTTTGTATATTTAAGACATTATTGAACTAATGGTGAGGTTTTTAGAGCCATTAGAGGACTTCTGAAGGCCGAGTTTCTTAAAAGAAGTTCCAGGGGCCATTAGGGCCACCAGGTGCTAGTAGGAGAATGAGGCCTATCCAGAGCAACCAGTATCCATTCTCATCTAACTAGTAGCCTATTATAAATATTTTGAGCCTTCTAAATCCAATGGAGGGATTTTAAGAATCTTTTGAGGACTTCTGAAAGTCTATATTCTTCAGAGAAGTTTTTAGTGAACCGAGAGCTAGGGGTGCCACCAGGTGTTGGAGGCATAACCGAAGCAGCCGAAGGCCAATTTATGCAAGTGAATAGTAGATTATGAATATTTTTTACATTATGAATCCATTGGAGGGATTTTAAAATTCATTTAGATACTTTTGGAGGTCGAGAATCCATAGGGAAGTTTCAGGCAGACCAAGGCTAATAGTGGATGGAGGCCTAGATTAGGAAGCCATAGCTCATTTTGAGCAAATGATAAGTCTATTTTGGAGGTCTAATATATGATGGAGATAGTAGAGAAGGCTTCAGGGACAAAAAATTATTTCTTAAAGGGTTACTACCACAGATAAGCTCAGGGAAGCTTAAGTCACCGACAATAGAAATCAAGTCTAAGGGAACCTAGTTCTTTCTTCAGAGTGATGACTGCCATTCCAGGGGTATGTTGATATTATAAAACCAATGGTACAACCCAAATAACAATTGGAGTTAATAATTTACTTGTAAAATAATTTATTCATCATAATCACAAAGAGCCAAGTCAGTTGACATAGGCTCAAGGAGACATAGCCCACGATATTCGGGTGAACTCCTTTATTAAATTTGTTGTTATGTGTTGATGCTTATTTTTTTCACTTTAGGGTTGTTGTACATGATTAATATCAGCAAAAACAAATGATATTAAATCACTTAAACAGTTAAAAAACATACACTTGTTTCAAGTATTCATTTCTGCACAGTCAAGTATAAGCTAGATCTTGTTTTGTTTAAATGAGTGGGAGGTTCTTTAAAAGCATAAAAATTTATCCAACCCATTTTCAGATCAAGGTTAGATTAAGATTTACTGTTCAGAGTACCTTAATTCTGATTTACTCTTAGAACAACACCCTACCCTTAGTTCTCTGAGATTTCTCCTGATACTTTGGAACATGATATTTTCCTAGCTATGGTGGACACCACCATACATCAACCACAACATGGAAAAATATCGCCCACTCATATGATTAGGTGACACTAAACCATATATACTCGCAAGAATTTTCATTGCATCTCATAATGATAGTCGTGGATGGCCTCTATACAAATTTTTCGATCATGTATTTGATCAGAGTAATCCATGTAAAACTATCTAGTTATATCCACCAAATTCCCCCATAGACCAAGCCTCAATTCCTTGAAAATCCCTTGAAATTGAGAGCCACGTCAAGAATTAATAGTAAACTCTAGGACCTCTTTTATAACCTATAATACCTACGCATTTGGGTCCCACCTACTCACTATCTCCACCAGCGATACAAGCATTCCTCAAAGAAGTTCGCAATATAAAATATTTAGAACTCGATCTTTGTTAAACTACTATGGATGCATATGTACCGCTTTAGACTCTCATCCTGAATAAAAAATTTCTCATCATCCAATATCACTCTCACCACCCTATCACCATCATAAATATTTACAAAACAAATGCAATATCACTAGTCTAGACTCAAAATAATATAAGATACTAGTGAGACTATGTTCCACCCCACCACACAAGTTTTCTCAGAAGCTCATGCACTGTAGATATGTTCACACTATTCCTACGCATCACCACATATTAAATACTCGAAAAATTATGCAAGTTGACATCATCTAGCCACACAACTATAGACACACACCGTTATGTGTCTATTTGACTAACACATGCACCTATTTGAATGATAATTGTGTGGTATAACTATACATATTTTATTCACTAGGGGATGTAACACATATATTTTCGTAGCTTTCTACCTATGATACCACACAAGTAATTGCAAATGACATGCCCAGTCGAATAAAATGAATGATTTTGGGATTTTCAGGGCCCAAATTTGCCTAATTCTAAAAATTTACCTAGATAAACATGTAGAGTTCAGGTCCAATGCTTACATGGAAAAATCGTTATATGAATCTTGTTTTCCAAACTATCACAATCACTCTAGAGGCTCACAAACTCACTATAGTCAGGTAGTGAAAATCAATAGTAAGAAAGAAATAAACCACTTGTTTATAATAGCTTGACCTGAATTTTGACTGGCCCATTCCAGTGAGCCATAGTACCAATTTCCAAATTGTCTACACCACCATATTTCATGAAAAGGACTCTTCATGGTGGTATATTTTGTTCCATGTTCTAGACACTTCCATCTGGGAGCTAGTTTTAGCATGTTCCCATACAAGTGCAACCATTTTTACACACCACTCTCATATCTACTTTTTCAAGTTTATTATGATTAAGCACTCTCACTTGTGGTACTCTTAGTTACTTGTACACAAATTTTGAGCATAGAAACCACGTGAAATCTCATGAGGCTTGAATATACTCATTAGGTATGATGAATCAACCTAGCATATAGGCTCCGACCATCCATATTTAGACAAAATGCATTATTGTCCATTTATCCTCTCGAAGCTCAAAACTCACATATTCCCTATTTTATTGTGACTCCTCTATGAAGTTGTTTAATCACAAGAATTGGATCTGCATTTACCTTCCCCCCATGGCTCTCCTAGTAGAACCCATGGATCATTTGGAAGGCATGTTGACATTTTTCATAGGCCTAGGATTTCATATAGTATTTCTTCATTACTTGAAACTACACCTTCTCTCCCATTTGTGCCTTTGATTTTTACTTTCCTTGACTTCCCTCCTACCCATTGTAATTATGATATTTGTTTCATCTATCATGGGTTTGACTATTAATCATCATTAATATTTGTCTCTCTTTATATTATTTTTCTTGTCCTCATCACACCAGTAGCAGCATGACACCCTTTCACCATTTTGTTGTGTTTTTCACCTCAATTTAACCCAATGCACCATCCCTTTATTATCACCCAAATGGTCCTTATTTTTGTCCTCAAAGCCAATTGTCAATGTATATGATTGATTCAATAAAATTCACCCTTCTCATTAATATAACCTGATCCATAGTTTGTCAAAATCCCCATTTCAATACAAGTTATAGTTATTCTTTGATTTTATATACATTCCTCGTGTGATTTTCATTTCCATCGACATTAAAATTTATTATCTAGATTTTATGATATGTCAAATACTGTTTTGTGCCCTAGTTATCCATTTCCTTATCATGGTTATCCTCGGGGAAAACTAGGAGAGACATCAATGCTCTTTGATCCATCAAGCTTCCTCCATCTTTGACTTAAATTTATTTTATTCACATGGCATCAATTTTTACCTATCATTGGTCTATTTTCTGTAGCTCCTTGCACCTTCAATGTGTAGGCAACCTTAGGTCACCATGGGAGATACAAAAATGATCCTTGATCTTATCAACTCCACCCATGTTGTAATTTAACTACACTTTCGCATGGCAATGAGATGCATTGACCCCATGAATATTTGAAGGCCTCAGTATACCCAGTACATTCATATCCCCATCAATGGGGATACCCCTTTTTTCTTATTGAGCCATCTCATAAAAATGTGACTCTTTCATTGCTAATAGTCCCCCACCCATGTGGTATTACTAACATCAACAATCACAACATCATCCATTTTAAAAAATTTAGAGCTCCTTTATTATACATGGTCTTACATGATAATTACTGTAATTTTCACCTTAATTTTAAATTTACCATGAGCATGAGACACTCTCACCTCGTTTGTATCAATCAATTTTAATATCAATATATGTCACTCATATGCACTGGTTTTCACAAGTGATAGCTCACTCAATCCCTTGAGTTCATCGAACCTCTCCTATTCTCTCTCTCATAAACGGCTTTAGTGGTCCATAGTTCAGTAGTAAAAAAAAATTCATTCACTTCAAGTGTACGTTTCCATGCTCGCCGTTCGCACATCAGGGGGAAAATATTATCCCAAAATTTTGTACACCTCTTGTATAGACAACATCATAATATTAGTAGGACAGAGATAGGTTCAAACTGTTAGTACCCTATAAATTATAGGATCTCAAGGTGATTGTATACTTCACATTTCTTGCAAAGTTTTCATTATTGAAATGCTTTTAAAAATTCAAATGCTCACAAATAAAAAAATATATGAAAAGAAATAAAAGAGGGTATAAAAAACAGAAAAAGAGAAAAAAAATCCCACAAAAAGAAATAAAACTGAAAGTGCTCCAAGTTCAAACGCCACAACTCATTAGATAGGTTTGTCCAGTAATATAGTTTAATCATGATTGGAAAATTTTCAATTTCTATTGATATGTTAGAAAATAAATATTTTCCAAATAGTTTAATCTTGGCTTATGGGTGGAATTTGCGATGTGATATATCACAATCGCAAATCACAAGATTTGAGTTATCGCACATATTGTAACTTACCTCATTTCCCTAAATCCCCAATTTTGTGATGTGTGATAACTAAAATCTTTCGTTTTGCGATTACGATATATCACATCGCAAATTTCACCCATAACCTTTATCCCATCGACCCTTCTCTTGACTCTTCGCATCACCAACCTCTCTGCTCATCGCAAATCGTGCATCGCATATCTTAACCTTTACACTCCATTCCTCATAACAAAGTCCCCGACCTGTGATTTGTGATATAATATGGGTCCCTCCTCCTTACCACATCACACATCCCCTCTACGTTAAATAAATTCCACCTTAACCACCATCTTCGCTCCCCCCCCCACATATCGGATGGTCCATGATGTTTTTGCCCCCCCCCCCCCCCTCGGCCGCCGAACATTAACAAAGGGGGGCCATATGAAATGGGCAGTATCCATGACCACCCACTTTGCTACATGGTGCACCCATAATGCTTGGAACCCCCCCACTCCATTACCACTCACTGCTCATGACCCCCTCCGAAAAGCGGTCTCCACTGTTCGCAATACTGCTGCATCCATTTGACCATTACCAATGTTGTTGCGTCATGCCCACTCTTGCCTACTCACTCTTCCCTATTACATCTCTTCCCACTAGCAGCCCGTTGTGCCATAAATGGTCGGTTAATTATTCAATGGGACCGTGCTTAATAAATGTCCAACAAATCCCACCTTAAAGCCAAAATCCGGAATAGTGGAGTTTACTTTGCTGACTAGTGTTAAAAATTTTGCAGGTGTTGGATTCATAGATATTTACAGAGAAATTGAAAAATGTTGTTGAAGAGCCATTCTTTTATCAAATAAGACTTTTCAGCTCTCTTTGAACCAGATTACAGTTCTCCTTTAGACTGTTCAATCCCAGTCACGATCCCCCCCTGTCATACCCCTTCCCTAGTGTAGATCCATAGCAATTTCCCTTTCTCGGCTCCCCCTTTTGTCATCCCATTCTTCACTGCAAGTTGATAAAGAAGACACAAAAGACAAATCATGCCTACCAAGGTAGACCAACAACCCTTCAATCCCATGGTCTATCCTTAGGTAGACTTGGCCCACATACCCATGGCTGATAGAGATTACAATATCCATGAGATAGAGTCTGGTTTCGAATTGTTCGATGTCTACTATTGGATCGAGGATAAATTCCTTGAAGAAGTAGATGATACCGGCCTTTAGGAAACCAAATTTCCTTTTTACATTTTTCTTAGAACCCATAGTTGCCCTGAACTAATAAAAAAATGTCAATCATGCTATGACATTAACCAGAGAGCCATAGTGAACCCTGCAGGAGAATTTTTATTTGACATCAATGCCCCATCCATTCAAGAGATGATGCAATCCCCCATTGTTGAGAAAACTATCCCTTTTTCATATGAGGCCCTTGTATATTTATACCAAAAGCTAGATTTCACCAGCAGGGCCAAAACCTTAGAATTATTCATGGCCACCAATGCACCAAGGCCTACCAAGAATCCCCCATATCCATCACCCATCTTCCCTGATAGGACCCGACACATCCTCTTTGTTTTATCTTACTTGTTAGGATACCACAATGATCAGTGGGTAGATGAAGTCATGACTAGTTTCTTATCTATCCTCTCCTGAGATGCTAAGCCCACTTTGATGTTCGACTATGCTCAATTTTTTGCTGATGCAATTCATGATCATTTCCTGAAATTCCAGATAGAAGGGGTATTCAAATACACCTCTGTGTTGGTGTAAATGTTTTCTTGTTTTCAATCCAGCAAGTTCCAATTTGATATGATGAAGTAGAATGCTAACTCTCAATCCCAATCTATAATTTTTTGGACAACTTAACTGATGAATGAGCAGAAAATATATTCCTACAAGAGTTTTGTAGACCTATTTTTTCATCCAGTAATCTGTACACTCAGCAGTACCATAGAGCCAATCATTAGTGAGGAAATCGAGAAGGTGATGTAGTTGACAGATCATATTAGGACAGTTGATTGGTACATCTACCAAAACTACACAGAGATAAGAGTTTATGGCATTAAATTGGCTCCATACAAACTGCCCAAGTACCTCTCTATGAGAATATTTGCACTTGAGTAAATCAAAAAAATTATAAATGCAGATGAGGTGCACTTTGTCTCTGCCAATAACAAGTCACAATTCAGGGTCAAATCATAGATTGTTCCATTTATTTGCAACCGCAGAGCAGTAGGGGATGAGGCAAATAAGATGTTGATGGGGATGAAGTTCACACATAGCTTCACTTGGTCCTATGATCCAATGGGGATCATCTCCAAGAAGAGGGTGGAAAACAAGTCCAAACCCTACATTCATACCCACATATTAGAGATAGAAAAATACATGAACCAAGAAGAATGGGTGGCAGACACACTCCCAGAGGAAGAAGAGTAGGTCATCTCTACTTCAGGAAATCAAACACCCATTAGGGTAATTTTGAGGTCTAAAATGGGCCTCCTAAGAAAAATGTACTACAAAATAAAATTTATAAGAACCAATAGGATTCAATATTATGATTTCAACCATGGGGGGTGATTCACGAAATTTTAAGTAAAAGGATAAAAAGATTAAAAAATAATAAAATAATAAAACAAAATTTTCAACTCATATTTTCAACTTATCTCCCAAATTTTTTACTCAAATTTCAAGCGGGAGTACTCATTGGATGTAAAATTTAATTCCTCATCCAAGGATTACCCATATTGCATACTTTCAATGGACCTTGCTACACGAAAAATGAGAAATACATAAAAAAAACGTGATTGCAATCACATTTTTCATGTATTTCTCATTTTTCATGTAGCAGGACGCAACGAAAGTATGCAACATGGGTACCCCTCGGATGAGGAATTAAATTTTTCATCCAACGAGTATTCCCGCTCAAAATTTGAGTAAAAACTTTGGGAGATATGTTGAAAATAGGAGTTGAAAAAATAGTTTTTGTCTTTTCTCCCTCCAAAATTTGATGATGTAATCAAATATTATTTTATTATTTCCACTATTATTTTATAATTTCCTTAGGAGGCCCATTTTAGACCTCAAAATTCCCCTAATTAACTCCACAAGAAAGTAAATTTGTAGGAGTTCAAGATGACAAAGGAAAGGAGACCGAAAAGGAGATAGGAATTAAGAGGACTAGTGAGGATCATACATACATGGATATTGATCCCTCCACTAATGAATGCAAAATGAAATACAGGAAGAGGGCCTGAATCCGCATGGAATTTGACCAAGGCAGTGAGAAGGGCCATCAAACTGTCATCACAATTAGAGATTCATGAAGTTCATCCAACAGACAGCCAAACAGTTTTCTCAACATCCTCTGCCACTGTGCCATTCCATCAGAAGAATGTACAAGATCCTACATCCAATGTAGGAAAAAAAGAGGAAGATATCTATGATACATTCAAATAAATCAAAAGAAGGAATGAGGTTCTTAAGACCAACACATATAATCTATTTTGGAAACAAACAAGCAGCTCCCAGAGTATACTTCTATCAAGATTTGACTCTAAGAAGGGAAGAATGAAGATGGCATTCTTGGAAGCACAAATTCCTCAGCCCAAAGGTGCAACAGACTACCAAAAGACCTCTTTTGAGTTTTATATAAAGCATATCCATCCTATAGACCAAATGGAGTTGCATAAGTAGACCGAAGAAATGATATCCTCCACTTTGACTAGTACAACCATGAGCCTCTCAAAGTTTCAGGTTACATTATCCAACACACAGTCACAATTGAAGATGCAAAATATCTCCTCCATGGACAAAGACTCAAGGATAAAATATATGAAGGATTTAGTGATGCAACTCGGGTACAATCCATCAAACATAGTAGTGGCATAAGCACTTGTGAAGAATAAGAATGCAGACATAACTGCTCTGAGGAGGAAGCTCAAGATGCCAGTGATAAAGGATCCTATGGCCAAGGATATAGAAGCCAATGAAATACAGAAGGCAAAGATGCTACAACTGATCATTGAACAAGCAGAACAACTTAAGAAAATGGAGGGTGAGATGGAGAAAATGATAAAAGAAAGGTAGTAGATGCAGTGAAGGGAGCAGTAAAATAAGTAGCAAAGGCCATGATTCCACTATAGGAAGTCCCTCTTACAGTAATTCCAGTGCCTACAACAACAATAGGTACACCAAGTGAAGGCCCTAAGAAATTAGCAAAAGTTATGGAGAACATGTCCTTACAGACATCGGAAATTAAAAAGCTGCAAGATCAACTTAGTTACCTACAAGACCAGCTAAAAAGGAAAGATTATGCACATGCCTCAGCGTTACAGATCAGTAAAAAGTTAAATGAAAGTTTGTAGAAGTCCCTTTAGGAGTCCTCAATTGGAAGAATGGTAGAAAGAGTCAAACAAATTATTTGGTTTGATATAATTTAATCTGTGAATGGTATATGGCTATCAATTCAAATAATTTTTGAACAAAGGTATTTAATTGAGCTGGTGAAAGTTGTTATTGAAAATGAAAATGATGAACATGGGGATAAGCCCCAAACTACCAACAACATCATCAGATTTCTTAATTCTAAAAGCAGTCAAGAGTTGGAACAACTAGACGTGGCAGATAGAATGACCACTATAATTGAGGTAAAAAAGGTGTTGAACAAAAAGAGTATTGCTACATGGCTAGAAGAAATATGCCATCAGCTGGAGATTGGGGTAAGTAGATTTTTCAATAGGATTGAGACATTGAACAAAAAGGGGTTGCGTTCCTTATTTGTTATCAATGATAAGCTGATGCTTAGGAAAAATTATGTAAAAAGGCTCACAAAGTTTTCGAAAGTCACATCCAAGCATAAAAACATGAAGAACACTATGACAAGGAAAGAATTTTATGAAGTTATCAGCAATGATGTCTTCATACAACATAATAGTAAGCACATTTTTTAGTTGAGGCCAACGTTTGTGAAGTACATTGAGACTGATGAAATCTACAGAAATTTGAACAGAACTAAGATTCTGACTCTAGAGAATTGGGAAAATATATGTAGACTCCAGGTAGGATGACAACTCAACATGGTGAAAAAATAAACAACTCAACAAACTATGTATGTCAGCAGATCCAGTGTATCAAAACAGTTTCGAAGTGTCCCATTTTCCAGTACAGCAACTCGCTACAACACAAAATAAATGACTTTATGATGACTTTAGACATCTGTTAAAGGTCGTTACACTAAATGATGATTGCATAGTGAAGTTTAGACATCTGTTCAAAAACCGCTACAAGGCATCCATGTAAGAGATGCACGGGGAAAATTTCACTTACTTTGTAATAAAAGAACTGATTTCCTTTTGATAATGGAAATCGGTCACAAATAGCTTAAATATAACATTTTATTCTGTATTAGGGTTTGGACCTTGGTTTATTAAGTGCTTTTCATTGCAAGTATTTGTAATTTTAAAGTTGGAGCATCAATAAAGAGATCAGTCTGCAAGGTTCATGTGCTGTGTTATCCTGGTGATGTTTTTCCTTATTCATGTTTAATGTTTTCCCACTGTAATCTCTTCATGTGTATCATTTAAAATCCTAATTGTAAAATAGGAAGGTTAGATTAAGATTTACTGTTAAGAGTACCTTAATTCTGACTTTCTTTACAATTTCAATGTTTTCTTCTGATGTATGGTTTAATAATTCTTAGTTTCTCTTAAGTCATTACTGAAAGTAATTTCTCCATCTCATAATTTCACCCAGTTAGAAAACACCAGTATTCACAACTAGCTTGCCTTGCATTTGGTCTGGGATTTAATGCATATACCCAGCCTAGTTCGAATCCATATCCCAATGGAAACTGTTTAAAGAAACCCCTTAAATCCAACCACGAACAATCAAACAAAACAACTCTCACAATCAATTTAACTAGCCTAATATTAGAAAGCTTAAAATAAATCTAAATCTTATAGATAGATCCCTCTCTGAGTCTAGGAGGGCTAGATCCTAGGCTTCAAATTTATTCTTGCTAATATTATAAATTATAGAGTGATAACATAGTGGCGATCATACTAGGGAACAACCAAAAATTTTCAATTTTATCGGAATTTAGAAAACCCCAGCTAAAGCACTGAATGATACAACTTTATTTTAAATATTGGTTTCTTACAGTCTGAAATAATAATTTTTTCTGTGATTTCGAGCTAAGTTCTGGCTCCCAAAATAATATCCACCATATCCCATCCAGATCCAAATCCTCCTCCTATCGTAGATAATCCTGAGAAAATATTGAGGAAAGCTCCTAGAACATAAATTACAACCAGTAGGAGAGTTCTTCATAGATCTAACTCCTTACCTAATAGCTTTGTTACTTTGCATGACATCCAATTTTATTTTCATTTTGAAATTGGTCTATTCATAACCAAATATTAGAATTGGACTGACCTTACAGTTTTTGATCCATCCATATTTCATACCTCTACCCATCCAAATTCATCCATCGTTCCTCTCCCCCCACCACCTCCACCAATCATGGCAGCCAGATATGCCCCATTGGTGCTACCATTACCTTTACCTCCTATGCCCCAGGATTACCAATCCAAGATTCCACAGTTTTATAGCACTAATCTTGTGACTGCCCAACAACACATAGATAAAATGAATGAATTTTTTGACCTGCAAGAAATTGATGATGAGAGTGTCAAATTGAGAATGTTTGCCCAGATTTTAGGGGGTTAAGTCAGGAAATGGTTTCAAATTTTAACTGCTAATAGTATCCATGATCTCCCTACTTTTCACCAAACATTTAACAATAGATGGGAGGTAAAGAAAAATCCACTGTAGACTTTATCAGAATATGAAACTATTAAGAGATCTCCAGAAGAGAGTGTGAAAGACTACTATACTATATTTAACAGCTTATACAATGCACTCCCTACTAATATGAGACCACCCCAAGGGATATTTCTGCTTAAATTTCCAGATGGATTTGGCCCAGACATGGCCTATCAGCTTAGGGAAAGAGACTCATCAACTTTAGAGGAAATGAAAAAGGATGTTGTGAGTGTAGAAGAAAATTTATTAGTGAAAAGGGCTAGGATGAGGACTGAGAGGAGAATCACATTAAGAGAAGAACCTATAGCCTCTACATATGATGAAAAAATTGACAATTTGGTAAGTAATATGAAAGGGATGATGGAGAGGATGAATTTGAATGAAAGAGCAATACCCAGAGAAAATCAACCAACACCCCAAAATAGAAATTAGAACCCAAGAAGAAACCATCCACAAATTAGGAAGAGAGAGAAAAGAGGTCCTGAACAGTAGATTAGTCCTCCTTTTCAAGAAAACTATGTTGATGATGATGAAGGAATAGTGGATGAAGTTGAGGAAAATCATATTAATTTGATGGGGATTAATGAATATAATCCTATTTTTCTCACTGAAGAAGAGAAAGAATTGTTTTCACTAACCCAAACAGACCTCGGATTCAAAGAATCTGATGACTATAGATTGGGTTTTAAGAATTCCATTATGGAGGTCCATAGACAATACAACTTAAGGAGCAAGAAAATTTTTGATAATTCAAATAAAAGAAATTCAGAAATATCTACCAAGAAAGTATTTAAATCTGAAGTCAAGAAAGAAACAGAAAACAAAAAGAAAAAATGTAAATAACTCATAAAAGAAAAACATAGAAAGTAGTACCAAGAAAATAGTAGATATTCCTGCCAAAAATGTTCAAACAGACATGCCTAGTACAAGAAAATAGACTGAAGTTGCCCAAAGAATATAGGCTTAAAGAATTGATTTTTCAAACCCATCGAAAACTCAAACACCATTCAGTATTAAGAGTGAACTTGAAAAAGTGAATATTTCTACCCCTCTCAATGAATTGATCAACAAAAATGTCTACAGATCTCAGGTCCTGAAAGTGTTAAATATAGGGAAGGTTACTAATATTGTCAACTTAAATGATGACTAGCCTGAAATTTTGTTTGGGCTAAAGGTTGATGGCAGACCACAGGAAGGAGGGGTCTCTCCTTTTTATGTCAGCTTAAATTTTCATGACAATATACTTCATAATGCGATGTTGGATTTGAGTTCATCACACAACCTTATGCCAAAGGCTATCATGGAGAAACTTGGCCTCGAAACCACCAGACCTTATAAATATTTATACTCTTTTGATTCTAGAAAATTGAAGTGCCTAGGTCTGATTAAAGATCTTTGCGTCACTCTAGCTCAAATACCTACAAAGAGTTTAGTGATGGACATTGTTGTAGCTGACATTCTCCCTAAATATGGCATGCTTTTATCTCACTCATGGGGAGAAAAATTACAAGGGACACTACAACTAGACATGACCTATGCTACAATTCCGGTGTTTGGTTAATCGAGAAGACTTTCTAGGGAAACATTAATGAAGTACATGGTAAGTAGCCAAGAGAAACCTCACAATTACCCTATGTACTCTCTTCACACTGACCTTGATTCTTTCATTTTTTATAATGATGGAATCATTGATTCACAAGTTTCCCATATAGAAAATCATTCCACAGAAAATAATGACAATCAAATACAAACAGAACAACCAGATCCAACAAATGAACCTCTTTGGAACATGAGTTTTGATGGCTCATGTGGAAAATTTGGCTCAGGGGTAGGCATTTGGGTGTATAATACAGGAAACAATAGTGCACAAGGTCATTCATAGAAATTAAATTTTCAGTGCACAAACAACATTGCAGAATATGAAGCTTTGCTTTTGGGATTACAACTGTTGAAAAATTAGGAGCCAAAAATATATTTGTACAAGGTGACTCTGAGTTGGTCATAAAAAAATCTAAAGGACTGTATGAAACAAAACATCCTAGATTAAGAGCTTATAGAATTTTTTTCCTTGATTTCTTGAAAACTTTTGAGGAATATGATTTAGCAGTAATTCCCAGAAACCATAATGTCCTAGCAAATGGACTAGATTTTTTAGAAAGTACCTATAAACTGCCTCACCCAAACAAACAACATACAATTGAGGTCAAACATCATCCTTCTGTGCCAGATAACATGATGTACTGACAAGTTTTTGGCAGTGATAAATAAATCGAAAGATTCCTACAATCTAAAGTTGAATTTGAAGAAAATAATGTAGACATGGATTGTGAGGAGGATAGTCTTACTGATGAACAAAGTACTGAGGAAAAACAAACTTCTCTTCTAGAAACTGTTGTTTTAGATGTAAATACCAGTGTAAATATTCCAGCTAACAACACTGTACATAATACAGACAATCAAAAATACCTAGAAAAAGAATAATCTGAAATACTCCAACTCAAAGACAATAATCTTCCTAGAGGGTTGGTCCCTTTAGAGGAATTATTTGACTTTAATGATGTGTCCAAAGAACCCAAAATGTAACCAACTAGAACAAACATAGAGGAATGCAATATAGGCACTGAACAAAACCGCAAAATCATCAAAATGTCTAAATCTCTGCCTACTATTAGAAAAATAAGATATATAGCATTGTTCAAAGAATTTATAGATTTGTTTGCATGGAGCTATGAGGATTTGAATTCTTATGACACGAGCATCATTCAACACAAAATTCCGATTAAATAAAATAAAAAACCATTCAGAACAAAATTGCAAAGAATAAATCATGTTTTGATTCCTTTAGTTGAGAAATAAATTAAAAATATGTATGAATCAAAAATCATATTACCACTCAGATACTCCAAATGGGTTTCCAATATTGTGCCAACTTGAAATAAAACAGGAAAAATCAGACTCTGTATTGACTTTAGAAATCTTAACAAGGTATCTCTTAAGGATAATTACCCTTTACCAAAGATGGATCACATATTGCAAAGGGTAGTGGGCTCCAGTAGGATATATTTATTAGATGGTTTCTCTGGTTACAATCAAGTGTTAGTACACCCTGATGACCAAGATAAGAAAAAATTTACAACTCCTTGGGGGAATTTCATGTATGTGAAAATGCCCTTTGGATTGATGAATGCTAGAGCTAACTTTTAAAGGGCCATGGAAATTTCATTTTCTGATGAAATTGGCCACATTATTGTGATTTATTTGGATAACATCACTGTGTTTTCTAAAACTGATGAAGAACATTTAGCACACTTGAGAATATTTTTTGAAAAATAAAGAAAATTTGGAATTTCCCTGAATCCTAAGAAAACATTGTTTGGATTAAAAGAAGGAAAAATGTTAGGCCATATTATCTCTCAGGCTAGAATCATAATTAACCCTAGCAGAATTGAAGGAATACTGAAAATCAGCCATCCCAGAAATCTTAAAGAACTCCAATCCTTCATTGGTAAAATCAAATTCCTAAGGATATTTATACCAAAATTAGCACAAATTTTAAGGAACATTACTAATATTCTCAAGAAAGAATAAAAAATAAGATGGACCATAGAAGCAAAACAATCTTTTGATTTAGTCAAGCTAGCCTTGAAAAAATTCCCAGTATTAATCAATCCATATTTTACTAAAGATTTCATAATTTTTTCTTTTTCTTCTGAACATACTATTGTTGTTGTTCTATTACAGAAAAAAAAGTGAAGGACAAGAGCATCCAATAGCTTTTTCCAGCAAGGCATTAAGAGATGCATAGTTGAAATATAATATCATGGAAAAATAGGATTTTTCTTTGGTTAAAGCATTGAAAGATTTTAGAGTCGATATTTTACATTCACATATCATTGATTACATTCCAAGTAGTTGTCAAAGATATCTTAACACAAAACGGTCCTAATGGAAAAAGAGGAAAATGGATCGCAGTGATCTTAGAATATGATTTGGAAATCAAGCCTACCAAGTTGATTAAAGGCCAAGGATTAGCTAAATTGATGGCAGAATCTAACTTTCATGCGCTAGACATCAGCATGGCACATTCATTAGATGATCAAGAGGAACTGGCAATTCCACCGATTGGTGAAGAATTCCTTAATTCTCCATGGTATGCTAATATTCTGTATGTATTTTCAAATCTAAACGCTCCTCCTGGTTTGTCTAAAACAAAGACTAGATTTCTAAAACTTTAAGCTGTTAAATTCTACATTTTGGACAATTTTTTGTATTGGAAAGATATTGTAAGTGTTTTTCTTAAGTGTTTATTGAAGGATGATGCAGATAGATTAATGCAGGAGTTCCATGGAGGTGACTGTGGTGGCCATATCTAATGGAAAACCACTGCTAAAAAATCATGAGAGTTGGTTTTTACCGGCCCACCCTTTTTCCTGATGTCCATAAGATGGTTACTACTTGTTATAAATGCCAAATATTTGAAGGAAAGAGAAAGATACTACCCTTACCCCTGAAACCTATTTCTGTAGAAAGCCCTTTCCAAAAATGGGGATTAGACTTCGTAGGAGAAATTCAGCCCCCATCCTACGCCAAACATAAATGGATCCTCACTACTACATATTATTTCACCAAATGGATAGAGGCCACCCCTTCTAGAAATTCCACTGACTCCGTTATAAAATTCCTAGAAACTAACATCCTTTCTAGATTTGGTTGTCCTAGAAAAATCATTACAGATAATGCTACAGCCTTTAGATACAAAAATATGGTTGATTTCTGTCACAGGTATCATATAACATTGGGGCATTCAACAACCTATTACCCTCAAGGTAATGGACTAGCTGAATATTCAAATAAAATCCTAGTTAACATCATTAAAAATATTCTAGAGGAGAATAAGAAATCATGGAACAATAGTTTGATCAATGCTCTTTGGGCTGATAGGCTACCACAAAGAAATCAATTGGCATGTCTCCATACAAATTGGTTTATGGAATGGATGTAGTGTTTTCTTCTTCATTGGGACTTCCAGTAATGAAGATAATCCAAGAGGTCCAAGTTGAACAAAAATGCATTCAAAGGAGGATTAATGACACCATTCAGCTGCAGCAGTCCAGAGAGGAGGTTTACAACATAACACAAGTAATTCAAGAGAATAGAAAAAATATCTTTGACAAGAGAACCAAGGCCAATGATTTCAATATAGGTGACAAAGTTCTGAAATGGGATTCCATAAGAGAGGATAAAGGCAAGCATGGAAAGTTTGATAATATTTGGCAAGGGCCATACATCATTGATGCTTTCAGGGGAAATAATGCTTATTTTCTCAAAGATTTGGATGGTACAGAAGTATATGGAGGCCCTGTCAATGGCAAGATGCTGAAACATTATTTCTTCTAGAACTTAGGTTATATTCTCATCATTGTAAATACCACGGTCTTATAGTTTTCAACAATCCATTGGATAAGGTTGAAGCCCCAAGTGAAGGCCTCGAGCCTAGTTCAATGAGCCGATATAAAAACAGAAAAGATAACAGTTGAATAAGCAAGGAAATCAGTTAAAATGTTGCAAAAAAGGGGCATCCAAGGCTACTGGTCTCGAATTTTTGACACTTCTTTTCAAGAAGCGTCATCCCCAGCTGGAGCCATGGTTAGTACCCTATAAATTATAGGATCACAAGGTGATTGGATACTTCACATTTATTGCAAAGTTTTCATTATTTAAAGGCTTTTCAAAATTCAAATGATCTCAAATAAAAAAAATATATGAAAATAAAGAAAAGATGGTATAAAAAACAGAAAAAGAGAAAAAAAAAAAAAAACCCAAAAATAAATAAATCTGAAAGTGATGCAAGTTCAAATGCCACTACTCATTAAATAGGTTTTTCCAGTCATACAGTTTAATCATGATTGGATAGTTTTTAATTTATTTTGATAGGTTAGAAAGTAAATATTTTCCAAACTATTTAATCTTGGCTTATCAGTAGATAGGTAGAAAATAAGATTGGTTCAACAGCTTAATATGAACCAATAGGAGAAATAAGGGATAGGGGTTAGGTTATAATTTCAAAACAAAAATATTTTAGGGTCTGCAAGTCTAAATGCACCCTACAAAAGAATAAAATTTTTAGATGAGTAGTGTGGGTAGGAGGTAGAAAGGTCAAGGAGAAAAAATGAAAGGAAAAGGTGAAATTTATTCCACCAGGTACAACATCAAAATCTCTTTTTTTCTATGATGGAAGAAGATCAAAATATAAGGTGTTTACACTCAAAAGGTGGAAAGGGGGTTATGTTTTAAAAATTCTGGATTTCAAAATCATTTGAGGCATACCGTATGTCTAAATTCTATCCTAAGTCCTATACAAGTCCCGCCAAGTCCCAAATCGAAATTCACATCGACATATTGTAAGCATTCCTTGTCAATCCATTTCCATTTCACAAATCCCCCGATGCGATATCAAGTGGGACCCATTTCCCTACCCCGTCAGCATCGCTATCGCATATCACACATATTGTAACTTACCTCATTTCCCAAAATCCTCGATTTTGCAATGTGCGATAACCCAAATCTTGTGATTTGTGATTGTGATGTATCATGTCACAAATTTCACCTGCAACCTTTATCCCATCGAACCTTCCCTTGACTCTTCACATCACCAACCTCTCCGCTTATTGAAAATCGCTCATCGCAGATCTTAACATTTACACTCGATTCCTCGTAACAAAATCCCCGACCTGCAATTTGCGATATAAGTCAGGTCCCACCTCCTTACCACGTCACACATCTCCTCCACGCTAAATAACCTCCACCTTGCCTACCATGTCCACTCCCCCCTGCATATCGGATGGTCTGTGATTTTTTTTGGCCTCCCCTCGGTCGACAAACGTTAAAAAAGGGGGGGGGGTATGAAATGGGCGGTATCCAGTACCACCCACTCTACTACGTGGCGTGCCCATAATATTTCGCACCCCCCACCTCAGCTCCATTACCACTCACCGTTCATGACCCCCTCCAAAACGTGGTCTCCACAGTTCGCAATACCACTGCATCTGTTTGACCGTTACCAATGTTGTTGGGCCACGTCTGCTCTCACCTACCTGCTCTACGCTATCACATATCTTCCTGCCAGTAGCCCATTGTTCCATAAATGGTCGGGCTGTCATCCAAAGGCCTCGCGCCTAATAAACGACCAACAAATCCTAGTTAAAAGCAAAAATCCGTCATAACAGTGGATTTTACTCTGCTAACTAGTGTCAAAATTTCTACAGGTGTTGGATTCATAGATATTTACAAAAAAATTGCAAACTATTTCCGAAGAGCCATTTTTTTATCAAAGAAGAGTTTCCAACTCTCTGTGAACCAGATTACAGTTCTCCTTTAGACTTTTCAATCCTGGTCATGATCCCCCTCTTTCATACCCCTTCCCCAGTGCAGATCCATAGAAATTTCCATTTCTCTTCTCCCGCTTCTGTCATCCCATTCTTCATTGCAGGTTGAGAAAGAAGACACTGAAGAAAAATCATGCCTCTCAAGGAAGACCAACAACCCTTCAATCCCATGGTCTATCATCAGGTAGACTTAGATCACATACCCATGGCTGATAGAGATTATAAGATCCACGAGATAGAGTCTGGTTTCGACTTTTTCGATGTCCACTACTGGCTCGAGGATAAATTCCTTGAAGAAGTAGATGATACCGGCATTTGGGAAACCATATTGACTTTTTACATTTTTCCCAGGGCCCATAGTTTCCTTGAGATAATCAGAAAATGTCAATCATGCTATGACATTAACTGGAGAGCCATAGTGAACCCTATAGGAGAAATTTTATTTTACATCAATGCTCCATCAATTCAAGAGATGAAACAAACCCCCATTGTTGATAACACTACCTCTTTTTCATATGAGGCCCTTGTAGACTTATACCAAAAGCTAGATTTCACCAGCAGGGCCAAAACCTTAGAATTATTCATGGCCACCAATTCCTACCAAGAATTCCCCATATCCATCATCCATCTTCCCTTATAGGACCCAACACATCGTCTTTTTTTTTATCTTACTTGTTAGGATACTACAATGATCAATGGGTAGATGAAGCCATGATTGGTTTCTTCTCTATCCTCTCCTCAGATGCTAAGCCCATTGTGATGTTCGACTATGCTCATTTTTTGGCTGATGCAATTCATGATCAGTTCCTAAAATTCCAGACAGAAGGGGTATTCAAATACACCTATGTGTTGGTGTACATATTTTCTTGTTTTCAATCTAGAAAGTTCCAATTTTATATGAAGAAGAATTTTGACTCTCAATCCCAATCTATAATTTTCTGGATAACTTTATTGATGAAGGATCAGAAAAGCTATTCCTACAAGAGTTTTGTATACCTATTTGTTCATCCAACAATTATTCACTCAGCAGTACCACAGAGCCAAGGATTAGTGAGGAAAGCAAGAAGGTGATGCGGTTGATAGATCAGATTAGGATAGTTGATTGATACCTCGACCAAAACTACATAGAGATAAGAGTTTATGGTAGTGAATTGGCTCCATAAAAACTGCCCAAGTACCTCTCTATGAGAATCTTTGCACTTGAGTATATCAAAAAAATGATAAATGAAGATGAGGTGCACTTTGTCTCTGCTAAGAAGGAGTCACAATACAAGTTCAAATCATAGATTGGTCCATTTATTTACAACATCAAAGCATCAGGGGATGAGACAGATAAGATGTTGAAGGGGATGAAGTTCACACATAGCTTCACTTGGTCTTATGATCCAATGGGGATCATCTCCAAGAAGAGGGTGGAAAACAAGTCCACGCCCTACATTCATACCCACATTTTGGAGATCAAAATGTACATGAACCAAGAAGAATGGGTGGCAGATACACTCCAGGAGGCAGAAGAGTAAGTCATCCCTACTTTAGGAATTCAAACACACACTCCACAATAAAGTAAAGCTTCAGGAGTTCAAGATGACAAAGGAAAGGATCCTGAAAAGGAAATAGGAATTAAGAGGACCAGGGAAGATCAAATAGACATGGATATTGATCCGTCCCCTAAAGAATTCAAAATTAAATATAGGAAGAGGGCCTGAATCCGCATGGAATTTGACTAGGGAAGTGAGAAGGACCAACAAACTATCATCACAATCATAGATTCACCAATTTCATCTCCAACAGGTAGCCAAACAATTTTCTCAACATTCTCTACCACTGTGCCTTTCCATCAACAGAATTTGCAGGCTCCTACATCCACCTCAGGACAAAATGAGGAAGATATTTATGATAAATTCAAAGATATCAAAAGAAGGAAATAGGTTCTTAAGACCAACACATATAATTATTTTTTCAAACAAACAAGTAGCTCCCAGATTAGACTTCTATCAACACTTGACTCTGAGAAGGGAAGAATGAAGATGACATTCTTGGAAGCACAAATTCCTCAGACCAAAGGTGCAACAGACTACTAGAAGACCTCCTTTGAGTTTTCTATAAAGCATATCCATCCTGTAGACCAAATGGAGATGCATAAGTAGACCAGAGAAATGATCTCCTCCACTTTTACCAGTACATCCATGAGCCTCTCAAAGTTGCAGGTTACACTATCTAATACACAATCACAATTGAAGATGGAAAATATATCCTCCATGGCCAAAGACTCAAGAATAAAATCTCTGGAGTATTTAGTGATGCAAATCGGGTAAAATCCATCAAACTTAGCAGTGGCAGAAGCACTTGTGAAGAAGAAGAATGCAGACATAGATGCTCTGAGGAGGCAGCTCAAGATGCCAGTGATAGAGGATCCTATGGACAAGGAGATAGAAGCCAATAAAACACAAAAGGTAGATATGTTGCAATTGATTGTTGAAAAAGCATAAAAACTTAAGAAAATGGAGGGTGAGATGGAGAAAATGGTAAAATAAAGGAAAAAATAAATAGGAGATGTAGTGAAGGGAGCAACAAAATAAGAAACTAAGGCCATGATTCCACTACAGGCAGCCCTCTTACAATAAGTCCAGCACCTACAACAACAATAGGTACACCAGGTGAAGGCCTTGAGAAATTAGCTAAAGCTATGGCTAACATGTCCTTACAGGCAACATAAATTAAAAAGCTACAAGATCAACTCAGTGACCTACAATAGAAGCTGAAAAGGAAAGATTCGACACATGCCTCAGGGTTACATATCAGTAAAACGTTCAATGAAAGTTTGCAGAAGTCCCTTCACGATTCCTCAATTGGAAGCATGGTAGGAAGATTCAAACAAATTATTTAGCTGGATATAATTGAATCTGGGAATGATATATGGCCATCAATTCAAATAATTTTTAAACGAAGGGATTTAATTGAGTTGGTGAAAGTTTCTATTGAAAAGGAAAATGATGAACTTGGGGATAAGCCCCAAACTGCTAAGAACATCATCAGATTTCTAAATTCTAAAATTAATCAGGTATTGGAA
Organism: Pinus albicaulis; assembly: GCA_034641835.2. NCBI lineage: Eukaryota > Viridiplantae > Streptophyta > Pinopsida > Pinales > Pinaceae > Pinus > Pinus albicaulis. The sequence continues at coordinate 243,950,074 of CM076572.1, read as the reverse complement.
CAACTAGAAGTGGAAGACAGAACGACCACTATACTTGAGGTAAAAAAGGTGTTGAACAAAATGATTCTGGTTATAGAGCTAGAAGAAAGATGCCATCAGCAGGAGATTGGGGTAAGTATATTTTTCAATAGAATTGAGCCACTGAACAAAAAGAGATTTCCTTCCTTATTTGTTATCAATGATAAGCTGATGCCTAGGAAAAATTATGTAAAAAGGCTGACAAATATTTCGAAAGACACATCCAACCATACAAACATGAAGAAAACTATGACAGGGAAAGCATTTTATAAAGTTATCAGCAATGATGTCTTCATACAGCATGAGATTAAGCACATTTTTCAGTTGATGCCAACATTTTTGTAGTACATCAAGACTGATGAATTCTACAGAAAGTTGAACTGAACTAAGATTCTGACTCCAAAGAATTGGGAAAATCTATGTAGATTCCAGGGAGGATGACAACTCAGCATGGTTACAAAACATGTAGCTTAGCGAAATATCTATGTCAGTAGATCCAGTGTATCATAATAGTTTTATAGTGTCCCATTTTCCAGTACAACAGGTCACTACAAAATGAAATAAATGGCTTTATGATGAATTTAGACATCTTTTAAAGGACGTTACACTGAATGACGGTTTCATAGTGAAGTTTAGACATCTGTTCGAAAACCGCTTCAATGCGTCCATGTATGATACGCATAGGGAAAATTTTAGTTACTTTGTAATAAACGAACCGATTGCCTTTTGATAATGGAAATCAGTCACAAATAGCTTAAATATAGTAGTTTATTCTATAGTAGGGGTTGGACCCTGGTTTAGTAAGCGCTTTTCATTACAAGTATTTGTAATTTTCAAGCTGGAGCATCAATAAAGAGATCAGTCTGCAAGATTCATGTGTTGTGTTATCCTAGTGATGTTTTTCCTTATTCATGTTTAATGTTTTCCCATTGTAATCTCTTCATGCGTATCAATTTTAAATTCTAATTGTAAAACAGGAAGGTTAGATTCAGATTTACTATTCAGAGTACCTTAATTCTGACTTTCTTTACAATTTCAATGTTTTCTTCTGATGTATGGTTTAAGAATTATTAGTTACTCTTAATTCATTACTAAAAGCACTTTCTCCATCTCATAATTTCACTCAGTTATAAAACACCAGTATTCACAACTAGCTTTCCTTGCATTTGTTCTGGGATTTGATGCATATACCCAGCCCAGTTCAACTCCATAGCCCAATGGAAATTGTTTAAAGGAACCCCTTAAATCCAACCACAAACAATAAAAAAAAACAACCCTCATAATCAATTTAACTAGCCCAATATCAGAAAGCTTAAAAAAAATCTAAATCTTATAGAGATATCCCTCTCTGAGTCTAGGAGGGCTAGATCCTAGGCTTCAAGTGGTGTTGATGTTGTTCTTTATAATTTAGTCTTGTCAATCTTATAAATTATAGAGTGATAACAAAAACATTAGTAAAATTAGTTCTTGGTGAAAGGAATTTCTAAGACATGAAAATAGACAAGAAGAAGTTGGAATTTCACTCACCGTGAAAATTTCTGACAAATCATGTGGTACCACATGTATGTTCTTCAATAAACTCACGCATTTGAACATATTCCAACGAAAAAGTTGCATGACAGTTGTTTCTAGGTTTTTAACTATCTAGTATGAATATCTATCAGTGCATGGTCACACACATCAATATTCCTATCTTTTGATCAAGGAAAAATCAACTCCAACTCCATTTTTTCCATAATAATGATCTGTAATGGTTATGGAATATTTTCTAGAAAATCTTATCCACTCTGGTCTATAAAAGAAGAGTTAGGCTAAGGAATTCAAAGAGACATCCAGAGTCAGGTTATTCTAAATTTTTTGTACAGAATAAAGGAGGAATGAGAGAGAGATAAGGAGACAAAGGTACATCCCTCGAGAGAGATTGAGTTACTCCCCTTATAGCCTATTGTAGAACAAGGTGAAGTTATGGTAAACTTTATGAGTACTAAGGCTTATTTTCCTTTCTATTGGAATATATTTATAAGTTAATACCTTTATCTATTTGCTTTACATAAAGTAATAGTGAATTTTTATTTTCTTATATATCATGGATCTAATATAGTTTCTATACTAAAAATAATCATGTTTCATGTTACCATCTAACAAAGTTATTATTTCATATTTTTTTACATGGTTGAGGGAAATAAACACTGACAAGAACTCTCTCAATAAAAATATTTTCTTGAAATTTTAAGACAATATGGTGCATTTGCTTGGGGATACACTGATATGACGGGGATCCAACCTAGTTTGTGTATCCATCATATTGATATGAAGGAGGAATATTGACCTCTATAAAAACCCAAACATAGGACGAACCCCACATTAAAATATATAGCAAAGGGAAAAATTCAAAACCTCTTAGATGTAAACTTTATTCACCCAATTTCTTACAACAAGTGGGTTTCAACCCGAATCATTGTCCCAAAAAAGAATATAAATTGGAGTATATATGTGGATTATAGATAGTTAAATAATGTCAACTTGAAGGACAATTCCCCCCCATCGTTCATTGACCGGGTTTTAGACACCTTGGTAGGAAATCAATTATTTTCTTCGTTCGATGGATTTAACGAGTATAAATAGATCTAAATTGCCCCCGAAGATCAAGAGAAGACTACATTAACATGCTCGTGGGATACCTATTCTTATCAATTCCTACCCTTTTATTTATATAATTCCCTAGTGACCTTCCAAAGGGTGGTAGTCAATATATTTTCCAACCTAACCAATGACTAGGTAGTGATCCATATGGATGATTTTACTATATATGGGAATACCTTTGATGAAGGCTTGAATAATCCTGAATAAGTTTTGATTATATGTCAAGAGACTAATATCTATATTAGCCATGAGAAGTTTAATATGTTTTTCACTAAGGGAATTGTGCTAGGTCATCATATATTATTTGTTGTTATTCAAGTATATCTAGCTTAAATAGAGTTCATTTTGAAATTTTTAGTTCCTACCACCCAAAAGGATGTTGGTAGATTTCTGGTACATGTAGGGTACTATCAAAGGTTCTTAGAATACTTTAAAAAATCCGAATCACCATTTTTCTAATTAGTTATAAAATTTTCAAAGTTCTATTAGAGTTACCAATGTCAAACTATATTTGAATCCTTGAAAGAGAAATTTCAAATTGCACCAGTCTTCCATGGGCCAAATTCATCCTTGTTTTTTCATATATATATTGATGCTTCCAACACAACTATGGGGGTTGTATTGGGACAAAATTAATACCAAAAACCATATACCATCTATTATATCATTATGAACCTCACCCCTACTTAAAATAATTATACCATAATATATAAAAACTCTTGTTTTAATGCATGTTATTAACAAGTTTTCTCATTATATTGTTTGATATTATATATTTTTACATATTTACCACTCTTCTATCATATACCTCATGAAAATTTTTATAAAAAATGGTATGGTAACCATATGGATTCTTTTTCTACAAAAATTTGATATTACCATCATTAACAGACCAAGAAAATAAAATTTGGTTGTACACTTCCTCTCTAGGCTAAATAATGAAGGGGAGGATACCCCTATAGAAGATTTTTTTCCTAATGAGCACCTTTTTTATTTATATACTAATAATTATTGTTTCATCAATTTTGATAACTATCTAGCTGCAAGGAAGATTCCACATCATCTATTTCTTGAGGAAAATTAGAAGGCTATTAGGAAATGTCCCATGTATTCATGGATTGAAGAATATCTCTTTCATACAAGGCCAAACCATATTATTTTTCACTACATGCGAGAGGAATAGACCTGTTATATATTTAAATCCTACCATGATGAATTTTACAGAGGCCTCTTTTTAGATAACAGGTCTACACACAATGCTTTACATTTGGGATACTAATGGACTACCACTTTTTTGGATGCCAAGAAATATGTTAGGAGTTTTGACAAATGTTAGATAGTGGGTAGGCCTATGTAAACCAATGAAATTCCAATTCAACCATAAATCTTGGTATAACCATTTGTGGAATGGGCCCTCAACTTTGTGGGACCGGTAATCCACCATCAAAATGGAAAGTGTGCATTTTGGTATGTATAAACTATATAACTAAGTGGATTGAATAAATGGTCCTGCCAAAAGAAATTTAAGAACTAGTAGCCAATTTTTTGTATGAAGAAATATTTGTCCAATATGGAATTCCTCAAGAAATTGTTACTGATTAAGGAGCCTAGTTTACTTCTTAACTTATCCATTCCATCACTAGGTGGTTTAAGTTCAAGCATAGAATTTCCAATCCTTATCATCATTAAGCTAATGGCTAGGTATAAGTCACTAATATATTGTTGGAAACTATATTGACCAAAACAAACTAACAAATCCACAAATATTTGTTTGATAGGCTACCTTAAACCTTATGGGATTATAGAACTACATAGAGAAGTACTACGTGATTTACACCTTATGATATTATGTATGGGAAACATACATATCTTCCATTAAAAATTGAGATTAAAACATTAAGGACTAAACTATAGGTGGGATAGGAAATTTATGAATCACAAAGGCATCAACTTGATAAAAGAAATGAGATTAATCAGGATGCATTACAACAACCTACCCTGTTTCAATTATAACAATCCAAGTGTCTTGATGGATTCATTAAGAATAAAAGGTTTTGAGAAATAGAAAAAACAGTTCTAATTGATTGTAGACACAAGGAAATTAAAGGAAAGTATACTTATTGGCTATGAAATTTGACAAAATTCAGTGTAAACCAAGCGCTCTTCACTTTAGGTGTGTGTGTGTGTGCAAGAAGTGTGTTAATTTTAATTAAGCCCGAGTGGTTGTATAAAGAAAAATAAAAAATGTTGAATGACTATAAATAAAACTGAAACGACAGTAAAATAAATAGCTATAGATGCATAAATTCAAAACCAAAATAAGGCTTCCCAAACAATTAGTCTAAAAGGCAGATGAAATTGAATCAAAACACACAAGAAGACAAAAAGATATAAGGTCTAGGGGATAGGGATCTAATGACTCAGATCTGTTGGAAAAGGTGTAGAAAATAGCAAGAAACCAGAGGGGGAAACTACTGCAAAATGGGAGGCGAAAGGTTAAAACCCTAGGGGAAACAATGGAACCCTAAGGGCAAGGCCAAGAAAAAAAATGAAAGGGGGTTTTGGGTGGAATAATGACCGATATAAAGGGACCTGAAATAAATATAAATTAGACTCTAAACAATGGCTAAAAGTGCTGCAAATTCTCATACTGCCTACTCAGCTAAAACCCTCCTAGAAAGGTGGTAGTGTATCGAAACCCTAAGGGGCTTGGTTCGACTTCAAGGATACAAACTGAGCATGTCTAGGCCTAAGACAGGCTGATACAGACGTCAGACCACCCAGAATAGTGCTTGTGGAAAACCCCAACTGTCATAAAAAAAAAATCAGAAAAATGTTGCAGAACGCAGGTGTTGACCTATAAACTGTTAAAATCATAGTTTCTAGGATAACAACTATGATTTTAGGAAGAAATCGTAGGTTATGGTCCAAAAAGTGCGAGTTAAAAATCCAAGATCTTCAGGCAGCAGGGTGTAGAAAAATTTATCGTCTATGGCGCCACTGATACCTCTTACCTACAGAAAAAAGCTGAAAACATGTGAAAATTAGAATTTTTATCGTTTTAGTGAATAAAATTTAAAAAACAACATCAAGAGACTGAAAAAACAGAAGAAGAACCCTAGTTACTGAAGCTGCTGGTGTTACACAACAAATTTTCACCATCCCTACAATTCCCTGTCCCGCACATTGGAGGGCTTATTCTGTGACCTGTGAGTAGTGACATGATCTGAAAACACTTTCATGGCATTCCCCTAAACATGTAATTTCATTTCCCTAAAGACAAATCCTTGTGAAAAACCCTAAAAATAGCCTTTTTTGCATTGGTGCGGGTACACAGTTCATCCCTCGCGCTAAGGGGGAAAATCCTTCAAAGAGGGCGCGCCAATTGGCGCTCTGTCTCAGAGTCGCACTCATGCCAGGCTTAATAAAGGGTGTTTTTTAAAAATAAATGGTGGAATATTGACTTTAACCAACCCCTGAACTAGTCTCTAAATTGAGTTGGGATGTTTGGCTCCGCATTTCCATGTAGAGGAAGTAGTTTGCCACCTCTCATGGAAGCTTCCTTGAGGATAGGGCCAATCCCATGATTGTAGGGATCCCAACTCCCCTTCCACCATCTATATAAGCTTGCCATTTCCCTTTGCAAGCTAATCTCCAAGAGTCTCCAAGATCCTTCATAGCCTAAATAATGCTGCAAGAGCTTTGATAGTCCTCATAGTGCCAAATCCATAGCAAGGAGATTGACGATCGAAGAGAGAGGCTTGTCCCCATCCTTGACAAGCTTTACAGAGACGTATTCCACTGGCGACCCGTCGAAGGAGAATTCAGCATCAGAGCCAGGTTGTATTTTCCTTTGTATGAATTAATGATAAGCGACTATTAGTTATGGTTCCACTCGTTTTGTTCATTATGATCATGAGTTGTGTCCTCTCTGACTGACGCATAATTGTATATATTGGATTTTACGCTTGTGTTTGTTGTGTTTCTTGCGTGTGCAGGTGTTCGATCACGACGAGCGTGAGGATTATGATCTGCCAGAGCAAAGGAATGGGAGCACTACCTTCTCTACAAACAACATCATTGGATTCGAGGTAAGCCTTCTTTGCAAGTTGGCTTATTGCAACTAGGGACCTGCACCATAGCAGGTTACGATTGTTGCTAGACCCATTCTGGGCTAGTAGGGATCGCCTCTGTCCGCAGAGGGGATTTACCTTCACAAAAAATTGGTGACTCTGCTGGGGAGTTAGCTTTTTTTTGCTTTATAAACTACAGACGGAGCCTGAAGTTAGCCAGATAGCCTTCGAAATGCTCTTGCTCTGCATTAGTGGAAGTAGATGAATGCTGCTTCAGTCAATCTCCGGTCTAGTTTATGAACTGAACACTTGGAGTATTGTCTTGTCTTTCAGTCGATTCTTGAATTTGCTTGCTTGATCAGCTCTTTTGGATGGGTCTTTTCGTGAGTTTGGCTTTTGGTTTGAGATTCAACATCACTGGTATGTTCCTTGGATTGCTCTTTTTTTTTCCATAGTAAAATTGACTGGCGCGCTTATTAGCATGATAGTCGCGCCAATTGGCGCTAGTTGCCCATTTACTACTCGCTCCAATCCTATTATGGCACTAGTTTCAGCCTGACAGTTGTGCCAGTGCTGTGAAGTGCTAGGGTTTGCTTAGTTTTGAGCTCTCTAAGCTTGATCTATGTTTTTGGTCTCATTTTTTTTGACTGCTTGAGTGTTCTAGAGCCTTATTTGACTGACTGTGACCTCCATCCTTTGGTTGTTTTCCTATTTCTATAGATTTTACAGTCTAGCCCTAGGGCATCTAGGTGCTATAGTGTGTCAAGCCTCCCGTGGGAGTTTTTTGGTTTCTATCTATTCAATCAACCTTGTGATTGCTTCTCTACATTTGTTTAGTGGTTGTCTATCGTTTTATTGCGTTATTTGAGTGATTGGCTTCTTCTTCATTCGAATTCCACTTTGTCTCACTTTGAGCCTAGATTACATGGTTCATTTGAGTCTTGGAGATTCTGCTTGAAGTGGTAAGTCTAGTCTTGGTTGGGAGAAATTATTTGTTTTTTCATTTTCAGGCGTTGGCGCTAGTTGTCAGTGAGCAAGTCATGCCAGTTGGCGCTAGTTGTCAATGATAAAGTCCTGCCAATTTTAGGGTGTGTGAAAATTGAGATTTTTTCCCTAAATCCTTCACTAGTGTGTCTTTCCCTTCCGGTCTTTTCTCTGTATGAGCATAGATTACATTGCTCATTGTTTGAAATGTCTTCTCTCCATGATTGTTTGATGTAAAAGGGAATGAATGCCTTGTTTTGATCTCTTTCTTTGGAAGTCCTCTTTGTGTTTGACCTCATATGTCTTGTCGCCTTTTGAGGGATTTCGTTACAAAGTGTTTTGAAACAACGATTGCATTCTTAGTGTTTGTTTACATCTCTTTTGCATTCATCTAGAATATTTGCGTTCATTTAGTTCTCGTCTCATAGTTTTCTTTTCGTTAAAATGCATTAGATCACATTGCATTGAAAAGTATTTTTTGAGATCCATCATTGAACTTAGATTACATTGTTTAATGATTGAAAACTAGAAATCACTTTGATTGCATTATCTTTTATTAAAAGCATGCATTAAGTAGATTCTCATTTCATCGAAAAATGCATTGAGTGCATTCTTATAATTTCAAAAGGAAAAGGAAACTGTGCATAGATTACAATTGCATAGTTTTCGAAAAAGAGGATTTTGCATAGATTACATTGCATTGTTCGCATCGTTGAATGTTTGAAATTACTTTTGGATAGTGAAAGTCATCTAGTTTGGAAAATATTTCGTTTGCAGTGTTGTTTTATGTCGCATCATTGTTTGAAGCTCTTCCCTTAACTAGATAGCATTCATCGAATTGAAAAGTTTTCTTTTCTCATATAGCTGCATATAGGAGATTTTGAGACATAACCCTCGCTAGGGCCTGAAAACTGGAACATAATTGAAGATAAACATTAAAATCTATTCAATTTACACTAAGGCGGCATTGGAACATTAACGAAACATTTAGAGGTCTAGGCTAGAGACGTGTTCTGGCGTCTTCAAACCTAGTAGCTGTCATTCGCCTCTTGGCTTTAGACAGCACTAGTACGGACTTGTTCTCCCCGTACCATTGCGTATATAAGGGGAGACCCCACTAGGCTTCTATCCTTTATCCATAGGAAGCTGAGTCTGCCACCCTATACCCGTGATACACCAGACACACCATTCGGGGAGATTTCCTGCATGTACGTTAAGTCCTTGGTTGATTTCTCTTTCATTTTGAAACCAAGGTGTATATTGCAGTTCACGGTTATTTGGTACACCCTTTGCCTAGTATTCCTGAGAAGTCATTTTGATCTTATCTGACTCCTTAAATTTGAAAAGATCACCAAGCGCTTGTCCTTTCACGCTTGCTTCAAAACTGAAAGAGATAGAGTCACCTTTCATCCGTTTCTCGACTCTTGAAACATGAAACGGTGAAGTTTCTAAGTTTCAATGTGGTAAAATAAATCACACGTGATCACATGCCCTTTTAGAGTTTGCTTGTTGGCCGTTTGATTGTGTGCCTTGGTTTTTAGCCCATGTGCGGTTTTGAGTTGTTGATGGCAACTTTTCCAGAGTTCACCAACCAAGGAATCCCCTTCGAAGGGAATTCTTGTCCTTTTCCTCCTTTTGCAAATGTTGGTGCTCCTTATATGGCAATGTTGTCCCTTCCTGGGTTAACTGTTGGGTTGCATGTTTGGTTGTTTTCAACCTCTGTGGTCCCGAATGTCTCAGCTACTGTTCAATCAGTTCCTCCGCCTGAGAAACATCATGTTGATTCTAAGGTGGACCTCTCCCCTTCTTCGCCTTTTTCTCTGTCCTCCTCTTCTACTTCGCCAGGTGAAAGTCTAGATTTGAGTAACCAGGTGGCTAAGAAGAAGAAGAAGAAGACAAATAAGAAGAAGTATGATAAGTGAGAGGCTAAAAGTGCAGCTATTGCTTCTGAAACATCTCCTCTTGATAAGCCTCCCAACCCTCCATGGAAAGTCAAATACCCTTGCATGTTGTGCACATGAGACCATCTTCTTCGAGATTGCCCTGGCATTCCCAAGGTGCTCGAAGCATGGTCCAACGGTCGTCTGCCGTTGCCTTTGGATTCCGGGAGTCAGGTTGGGGGCACGTTTTCAGCTAGTGCTGGTAAAAATCTTAAGAAGCGGGGTAAGCTCACCAATATCTGTAAGTTGTGTGGAGGGAACCATGCCATTCACCTTTTTCCATATATGGATGAAGCCAAGAGATTTTTGGACAACTTAACCAGTTCTACACCATGCCTTCCAGCTAGTTATAATCAGCTTTCTTTGAGTCCTCCACTAGTTGATCCTACGATTGGTCAAGAGTCATCCTTGGTCAATCCCGCTCCCCCGAAAATTCCCATTCAAGAATCCATTCCCAACTAACCATTGGTCGTGGGGTCAATTGAGCTGGCTCTGTCTACGGTGCACCAGGTCTTTTCTGTTGAGAGTGGACCTCACATCCCTCAAGTTCTTCTTTTTTCTTCAGATTCCTTAGACTTGGAGAAATATTCTCCTGTCCTTATACCTCAAGAAGTTTCTCCTCTGCCTCCCATGATGGAGGTCTCAGAGGACACTCTTCCCACCTTTGAGATGGAGGTTGTGGAGGATACTCCTTCTTCCATAACCCCAGGGGAAGACCTTCTTGGTTCGATGGTAGCCCCTCCGAGTAGTTTGGTCGCTTCCTTTGATTGGAGTTGATTTGCAAGATACCTCCTTCCGTCTTATGTGCCTTTTGAGATAATGGTATAGGCTTTTGGTTTGGTCTTACCCAGCACCATTATAGACGAAGGCGCGTCTATTAGTATTCTATCTTCCACTACTTGGCAATCTTTCGGTTCGCCGCCGTTTGTGCCTGTTACACAAAATATGTTGGCATTTAACATAATAACTAGTCAATCGTTGGGGATCCTTCCAAGGTTACCTATTACTTTGGGAGTTAAAACCATCCATATGGAAATGATGGTTGTTCCGGGCCCCTTGGATTTCAATATTCCCTTGGGGCATGATTACATCTATGCCATGGGAGCGCTTGTCTCCTCCCTTTTTCGTGTGGTCTGTTTTCCACATGAAGGACGGATTGTGACCATTGATCAGCTTTCGTTCTTTGGTCCTAATGTGGTAGCTGACCCGCCATCATCCCTTCCTAGTTTTTATCCACCCATTGTATCTTCCCCACTGCAGGTCAACTATGTGGCTACCTACCCCGTGCCTGTACTCAGTGACGATGTCGTTGTGCATCAGGTGCTGGGGGCATTGGGTCCTAACTTCCAAGATGTTTTCCTTCCATCGGGAGTGGAAATCTTGGAAGCGATGACTTCTTGTTCATTATGATGAGGTCGGTCGGAGCATGGTTATTTTCCCATGTCAAGTTCCCTAAAAAATGAAACTAGGTCATCGGAGCATGGTTCCCTTCCTGTGTCAAGCTCTTTAAAAAATGAAACCAGGTTGTCAGAGCAGAGTTCCTTGTCTTGTGTCAAGCTCCTTAAAAAATGAAACAAGGTTGTTAGAGCATGGTTCCCTTCCTGTGTCAAGCTTTTTAAAAAATGAAACCAAGTTTTCGGAGCATGGTTCTTTTCCTGTGTCAAGCTCCTTAAAAAATGAAACCAGGTTGTCGGAGCATGGTTACTTTATTGTGTCAAGCTCCTTCAAAAATGAAACAACGTGTTCAGAGCATGGTTCCTTTCCTGTGTCAAGCTCTTTAAAAAATGAAACCAGATTGTCGGAGCAGAGTTCCTTGTCTTGTGCCAAGCTCCTTAAACCATGAAACAAGGTGTCCTGAGGATAGTTCTTTTAATGTGTCAACCTCGTTGAAAAAATGAAACATGTTTCTTGTTCAATTCGAGTCTTTGATTAGATCTCGTAAAATCCCAGTTGAGTCTTTCTCTTGATCTCGTAGCTTGAACCTTCACTCCATCTTCCTTTCATATGGACTGAAGCTTGGGGGGAATGTACCTCGAATTGAGTCACCATGCTGGGGGCATGCTTACTTTTTCAAGCATAGTTTGTTTCCGTTTCAAGCTTCTGTAAAAATGAAACCGGTTTCAAGCATAGTTTATCTTTGTTTCAAGCTTGTGTAAAAATGAAACCATACCCATTTTACCTCTTGTGATTTCCATTTTATCAACCCGTTTTTGCCAGATGAGTCTTGGTTTTCTCACTCCATCGTCACTATCTGCTTGGCTGATCATATGACTTCACTTGGTTGTTTTACCCATTCTTGAGGAACTGCTACAATGAGTGGTCTTGTTAGCCAGCCTCTTAACCTTTATTTTTTTAGAGCAGTTCCACCATTATCGGAACCAATTGCTACCCTTTATACCACTCGTTCTGCCAGGTGGAGTCATCTTTCAGCTCTTTTCTGACTCTCTAAACATGAAAATATTGCCGAGTTACTTGTCGTTTTGATCTCGTTAAAGTGGTTATGAAACGACATCTACCTAGTATACGTTTACCCCTTTTTCGGGCTGGGATATATTATTTACGAAAAAGGAATACCCTAGCCTATCGCAACTAGGAGGCTTTCTTAGAAATTGTTTTCTACCTTTTCGAATCTAAGGAACTATTTACGAAAAGGGACCATTGGATTTTACTTTTCTTCTGTCTTTTCAAACTCTCTAAACATGAAAAGATGTTGAGTTCTTCCTTTGTCAGACTCGTTAAACCTAAATGACATCGGAAATTGTCAATCATGACATTATTCGAGTTTCTCCTTCCTAGGGCTCGTTAAATGTACTAGGATGGATTCGTCCGAAGGACGAATTTATATGACAAGAATATGGTATCCTCTTCAAGCTTGTGTAAAAATAAATAGGTACTCGCTAGAAATGGTCGGTAAAAATGGAACCAACATCATTGTCGTGTCGGCAATATGTCACTCTTGAACATGGCACTTGTCTGCATTCGTGTCGGGTTGGGGACATCTCATCTCATTTTCCACTTGCCTCCGTGGGTCTGGGTGATCTCTTTTGACCTCTCATCTACTCTTTGCCTCATCATCATGACCTCTGATCTTTTGATGTCAAATACTGCCAAATCCACTGTCGTGCCGCCGATATGTTCAAGAGAATTTGACCTCTACAAGTTTCAACCTTCCTCTAATTCTCATCTGGTCTTGATTCACAAAGACATTATATTCCTATTTCTTGTGTCGATGATGTGGGAAACATTATGGCCCACCTTCGATCAAGGTCACTTCCTGTCGACTTCAGCCCATTATCCAGGAAGCTGATCTAGAGACTCCCTTCTAGTACCTTGGAGCCTACATGCCTCAATGGCAGGTTCTTCATGTTCGATGTGAGGTTTTCATCACTAGCCCCCGATCGAGTGATTCTATGGGTGTTCGATGCCAGCTCACTGATTCATATGCCATAGATTGTACCTATAGTACCTCGAGGGCCATTTTCATTATTGGTGGTACCTCTCGTGTCTGTTAATAGCTTTCATCATTAGCTGGTAATCAGGCGATGTTCTTGCATGTTCGACTTCAGCTCACTTATTCGCATGCTTGAACTTGTACTTTGTTCGGGTCGAGATGGAGCGCAAGACCCTAGATTTTGTCTGTTGGAATCCAGGCTACGATTTTGTGGATTATTATGATTGGTTACATGACTCACTGATTGGATGGCTGCGACCATACCTAAGTCTCTTTTATCGATCCTTATTGGATGGCTGTGTCCATGCCTTGGATCTGGATTCTTGTATACTCTGCTATGGATGGCTGCGCCCATACCACATATATATCACGTATCTGAGATATCAGTTGTACTTCTCTACACAGGTTTCCGACGGCGGTGTTTTCAGTTGGACACGTTCTCGTAAAGCATTTCACCCCTCTCTCTCTTTCGGGCCTCATGCTTTAGGGGGCATCTGTTACACAACAATTTATCATCATCCCTACAATTCCCCGTCCCACACATTGGAGGGCTTATTCCATGACCTGTGAGCAGTGACATGATCTGAAAACACTTTCATGGCATTCCCCTGAACATGTACTTTCATTTCCCTGAAGACAACTCCTTGTGAAAAACCCTAAAAATAGCCTTTTTTTCATTGGCGCGGGTACACAGTTCAGCCCTCGCGCCAAGGGGGAAAATCCTCCAAAGAGGGCGTGCCAATTGGCGCTCTATCTCAGAGTTGCACTCGCGCCATGCTTAATAAACGATGTTTCTTAAAAATAAATGGCGGAAGATTGACTTTAACCAACTCCTGAACTGGTCTCTAAATTGAGTTGGGACATTTGGCTCTGGATTTCCATGTAGAGGAAGTAGTTTGCCACCTCTCATGGAAGCTTCCTTGAGGATAGGGCCAATCCCATGATTGTATGGATCCTAACTCCCCTTCCACCATCTATATAAGCTTTCCATTTCCCTTTGCAAGATAGTCTCCAAGAGTCTCCAAGAGTCTCCAAGAGCCGTCATAGCCTAAAGAATGCTGCAAGAGATTTGATAGTCCTCATAGTGCCAAATCCATAGCAAGGAGATTGACGATCGAAGAGAGAGGCTTGTCCCCATCCTTGACAAGCTTTACAGAGACGTATTCTGCTGGCGACCCGTCGAAGGAGAATTCAGCGTTAGAGCGAGGCTGTATTTTCCTTTATATGAATTAATGATAAGCGACTATTGGTTATGGTTCCACTCGTTTTTTTCATTATGATCATGATTTGTGTCCTCTCTGACTGACGCATAATTGTATATATCGGATTTTATGCTTGTGTTTGTTTTGTTTCTTGCGTGTGCAGGTGTTCGATCGTGACGAGCATGAGGATTGTGATCTGCCGGAGCAAAGGAACGGGAGCACTACCTTCTCTACAAACAACAGCGTTGGATTCAAGGTAAGCCTTCTTCGCAAGTTGGTTTACTGCAATTAGGGACCTACACCATAGCGTGTTATGATTGTTGCTAGACTCGTTCTGGGCTAGTAGGGATCGCCTCTGTCCGCAGAGGGGATTTACCTTCACAACAACTGGTCACACAAGAATCTCAATTACAACAGTGGAGTCTCCATTTATTGACACCAATGTGTAATCAAAAACCTAGTGGAGTCTCCATTGGAACCATTCCGGCTACTCCTTTGCTACCTTTTATGGTAGGTTTAAGCCTTCATGATTTTAGTTAGTTAATTAATGACCCTATAATCCACAATCCAAGTTGGCCTACTATGCCAACTAAGCTTCCTTCTGACATTCCTAAGTTTGAATGAAACGAGGGAGCACACCTTACTAATCACGTATTCTCCTTTCATATGTGGTGTTGGTCCAATTCTATCATCGATGACTCCATCCACCTTCAGTTATTCCAAATTACACTCACTAGAGAAGCTGTGAAGTGGTATGTCGACCAGGCTGCTGCCTCTCATTCCACTTTTGTGAATATTGTTAAATAATTTTTGTCCTACTTCCACTTGCCTCTCTGATATGATACTAGTACCGAGTTGTTGGCCACATTCTGTTAAACTTTTGCAACCCGTCTTTCTGACCATGTCCAAGAATGACATAGAAGGAGGAGGTTGTGTCGAGCTCCTACATTCGATGACCATGTCTATATGGATTGGTTTCTAATTTTTTTTCCTTCTACAGTTAAAGTTGTCATGTCTCACTTTCCTTAAACCGAGGAAGAAGCTATCCAAGTTGCATTGAAATATGATTTGATCTACGCCTAGTCTGGTTATGTTTATATCATTATACCAGATCTTCCTAGACCTAGTGGTGCCAACGCACTAGGGGAAACACACCGAGGGCATCTCATGCCGCCGAAGGTATCGTTGGATCTCTTTCACATCTGTATACTCATCCTTCCATAGGTTATGGTTTTCCTCGGGGAGGGACCAACTCCTCCCTACAACATGTATCCACGAAAAACCCCCCCTTACACATTTTCCCAACTGCATCAACCGATGCCAGGGCTAGTTATTCCTCAACTTGTTTACCCCAATGTTTCTCAACCTCCTTTCTATCCTTATCCATAGACCGGTACTCTAGCCCCTTCGGCATCAACACCCCTACCTCCAGTGCCTTCTCAACCTTCGTCATAGCATCCACCTCCACTTCAAGGCCAGGTGTATGCGCAACAGAGTGTGACTAATCCTCTTAATTCAAAGAAAGAGAGGAAAGGAAAAAAAAACCAAATAGTGGAGGGTAACCAAGGGTGCCAAGGTAACCAACCAAACGCACCACAAGGGAACCAGCCTAACACTAAAAACCAACAACAAGGCGATTATCCCAAGCAGAACAGGCCTCTTCTTACGAACAATCCTTTTTATTGTTGTGGTGTCCATGGCCATTATAATCATGGTTGTACCCTCTTACCCTAGATTCACCAATTTTGGGAAGCACAAGAAGCATCTAGAGGAAAGCAAGCCACTACTTCAGTTCCTCCAAATATTGTGCCAACTCAACCAACTGTGTTCACTAATCCTTTCCCTCGGCAAGCATATGTGGCTGCCCAACCCCCTCAAGGTTAGGTCACCCCTCAACCTTCAGAGTCTGGTACCCCAGAGTATCAGATTCTCATGAAAAATTTCGAAGAGGTCAATACCGTTGATGTAAACCTTTAGACCCGATCATGCCAATATGAAAAGACACCTGCTACGTCTGCAACTGAGTCCCAAACCAAATTTTCCAAGGAGTTCATTTCGACACCCAATGCTCCCTTAGAGATCCCTCAACCTTGGGTTTAGGTCATTCAAAAGATCCCCAAAGGGATATTACGTCAAAATTTTGCTTCTGCCAAATCTGCACACACCTAATGCATAGTAAATTACTCGGCACAATCTCTTGTTGCCATGTCAATGCTGGAAGTCCTCCAGTCATGCACATTTCAATGAAAAGTTCTGCTATCTTCTTTTGGCATTGTTGATCCTTCAGATGATCATCTAATCTTCTTTTATGTTGACAAATTAGAACATCCCCCATTGCCTTCATTCATTTCCTTCCAAATACTAGTCAAGATTCATAATTCCAATGTCTCACAATGTATCATTGACGAGGCTGCATCCACCTATGTGATGTCCGCCTCTCTTTGGAATAAACTTGGATCACCCGACTTAGCCCCATCCACCATCACTTTGCGTGCTTGGGACTATCACCCTTCTCAACCCCTTGGCATATACCACAATTGTCCTATCACTCTTGTGGCCAAGACTGTTTCTGTTTACATTGAAGTCATTGATGCCCCCTTAGATTACAATATCCTCTTGGGTCGTAGTTATACCTATGCGATGTTTATTGTCACATTTGTGGTTCACCGTGCGATGTGATTTCCTCACAACGGAAAGATCATCACCATCGATCAGTTGACATATTACAAACCAAATTCTCAGACTTCCCCCAATTATATCATATATTCAGTGGCCGATAAGCAATCAGTCACACCTCTCACTAGTGTTTCACAAGGAGTCTATAAATATTCCACCTTACTTGGTGCATTCCCTAGTCACCCCCATCTTATCAATGGCCCCAACTCGTTGAATGTTTTCATGATGCAATCATCGTGGGCTAGCCATAAGCAGTCTGGTTTGACCAGCCAACAACCAACACCTCCGCAACCTGCCGGTGGTCACTTGATAAAGTGTTCTGGACCTTCTCCTCAAGGACCTTCTTCCACTACTCATGTCACTTCCACCCCTTTTCAACCAGTAATGGTTCCCCCTAGCCTTAACCATTTGGGAGCCACTCTGACAGACCATTACCCTTCTGGTCAGATACCATTTCTCGCTCCTCCTTCTGAAGTCTTTTCAGTTCTTGTTATGGCTACATTGAGCCTTCCCAATTTCACCCCGGGGATCCCAGTCTAGTACATCGATCCCATAGCCAACACTCTACCTAGTCAGCTCAAACCTTATACCACTTTGACCCCAGTCCAACCAGTTTCTATGACCCCTCCCTTTACTTCAGTACCTCAGCCACCTCAACTAGAATCTACTCCTGTTGCAAAATCAACTGGTCAGGGTGGTAAAAAAACAAATAAGGAACCTAAGGACAAGGCCCCCCAAACAACTCATGCTCCTCCTAAGCCTCCAAAGTAGTCACCTCCATTTGCTTTGTGTGATGTTGTTAGGAATTCCACCCATAATTTCCCTGAGCTTCCTCATCTCAAACCTGTGGTCAACGAGATGTTTCCTGAATCCGATATCCTAGAGTTCCATGTTACCTTACCTAATTTAGCTAAGAAAATCAAATCATTGTGAACGAACCACCATTGCGTTTTTTGCAATCTTTATGGCCACTACTGTCACCATTGTCCCCATCTCGACGACTTTCGCAAAACCCTTGAGGTTGTTCACCAAATAGATACTTCTCGTAGTGGATCATGTACTCCTCTACTTGTGATTTCTACTTCAGTAGAACTAGAGGACATGTTTGCACCGATTGTGATACCTCTCCCCAATGTCGAGATGGAAAAACCTTCGGCCAGTATCCTCTAACTATCATCATCCATGAGATCCATGGTGGAAGACCCCTTTGGGGCATCCCCTTCTATTTCAACTGAACCTCCTTTGGCGATCACCCTAGGCTCAAAACTGTTAGATGTTTCATCTACTAGCTCTTCTTCCACCCTCCGTAGCGATGCATATGTGAACCATGTCTCTCATGATGATGCGTCAAGTAGCCCCGCTGCATTATGTGGTATTTCTTCTACTAGTACTCCCATCCTCCATTCTAATGAAGACATTATGGAAGCGATGACTACCCCTAACTTTCCCTAGGATTATATACACCATCGTGCGTACTTCCTTCCACAACAGTCCCTCGACCAGTATCCTTTGGAGTCCAAAGACTTCATCCATGGTGAGGTTTATTGGTTTTATTAGCCCTTGCATTGAACCCATGAATTTTAACCACATCCATCTTGTGGCCATTACATTTACACCTAATGGTTGGGAAATGGGGCATACCTTCTAAAGGATTTCAAAGGCCAACTCCTAAATCCTCGCAATGCACTCTACCTCAATATATTTTACCCATAGCATCTCCCATTGATATGCGTGTTTTACTTTTGTCATGCATTTAGGTATTTTGCATTATCATCTAATTTTTTTCTTGTGGTACCTTTCATATGGACTCATCATCCACACCGTATATCTGCTATGCTGACAGTGCAAGTCACTTCTCTCGGAATCTAGCCTCGACAGCTTGGGTCAATTTTACCCCCATGCATTCGTTACTTCTCTCCAACTGTGTATGCATTGGGTCTGCCACCAATAACCAGCCCGAATAAGATGTAGTGATAGGTTTTTTAGTTGATTTCCTTGATCATCGCATCCTTCAACTTCATGTTTGTTTATATTCCTTTGCTTTTCATGCATTTGAATGGTGTGAATCATGTGAATAACCATGTCCTTTTTAGAATATATTTACGAATGAAATTCTTAGTGCGTGAATTTGAAACCATTACATTCATTCATGTACCTAGAGATCAAAATCACTATGTAGATAGCATTGCAAAAAATATTTTATATTGGCACTTATCACATGCATTTAACACAACAAAATAATTATAAACAAATGGCGAACCATATACTTGTCATATATAAAAAAAATTGTATATCCATAATATGTATCGAAAAAAGTATAAATGTTTTGTAGTCCACTACTCGAATGCATATGACATGGCCATAGCATGTTGCAAAATAAAAAATAGGGGCACCACATGCCCCTATATATAATCACTATATGGAGTGTCCCGAGCCAATGGCTCGGCTCCAGCAGCCTGTAGATCTCGCCCATCATGTCCGGCCATTTCCATGGGCCGCATGACCCCTCACCACTCCGAGGGTATCCCCACACATCCCTTGATGTACTAGTCCTCAAGATCATTCCATCCATGCTCATATATGCCAATCAACATTATCTCACACCTGTGGTGAAAATCCTCCAGCAGAACCTCATAGTCAGGTCTTTGGTCTCCCCTCACTCCACTAGACTCTGCAGCCCTTGCCGTTGTCGGTAGTCCCATATAAATTTTCAGCGTCACCGATGCTATATATGCATACCAAAAGTAAAAAACAAATACCACATACATATTCTAAAAACTTTAAAATGCATCATAATATATAGCAACTTTCACTTACCATCTGGTCCCCATGCTCGACCTAGCGGAAGTGGAAAGTTAGGGTCCCCTTGAAAGTTCATACCATTGTATGGATAATCGTCTAGATACAGTGACATCTAATCCTAATATGTGAAGAAATTGGGTTATAACACCTTTCCAACTCCACCACCTCCTCCTCTCCACAGTAGCTACCCCCAATGGCGCATCCTGGGCTCCCGTGGGCCCCCATCCTAGATTTGTACATGAGGCTGAAGTGTGGGGATATTCTTGAAGAAGAATGAGCACAAAACTGTACCAAAATCATAGTCATGGCTCACCTATCCCTTGCATAGAAAAAACTATCATTTCACCGACAACATCATCATCTGGGATCACCCATAGTAGGTCCTACTTAATACACTCTCAACTAACATCATCTTCCCCCCAGTGATGTGGTGGAATGCCTGGTTTCCCAAGATCCATAGTACTACTACAGTGACATCTTGTGTCTCTAGACTCACTAGATCACCGATTGGTATGACCATTCCCTTAGCACAAACATATGGTCTGCAGTGGCATTCCACGAACTCTGATATGTTTTGCCCCTGCAATAATACCAAATCTATATTTCCCATCATCCCTAGTGGCGGGAGTTTGGTCAAGAAGTACATGTCCTATATTGTCAAATCAATCCTATGCACCTGCACTATAAAGGCCTCCTGTTATGGATCCTAGTAGCTAACTATCCTGGAAAACAAGGGCTCGCTTGCCCTCATTAGTGGGTTCTCAAAAAAATTGAGAACCCCGCACCTCACATGTGCGACTTTTTTGGAACAAGGTCTCCTACGAGCTGTGAAACTGGTCCATTTTGAATACTTTTGATTAGATTTAGTCTAGCACAGGGGTTTTGGGGCAGGTCAAAGCCCTGAAAGCATTGTAATGGGTAAAAGGGTAAACCAAGGGTCCGAAAACCACAGTTTGCGGACCATAGTAAAGGCTAGGCTAGATTATTATAAATAGAGGAACATTTTGTATTGAAAGGTAGAGAAATGAAGATCTATTGATGCGAATTGTGGCTTAAGCTATCTGTTTGTGTTTTGGGGAAAGGACTCCTATTGGCTGTGTGCACAGAGATCCAAGTCTAACTGTGTGTGGACCTTGCTGCTGTGTGCACAGGCTGGGAAGGGAATTGTAAGGAGGAATTGATGAATGAATGAATAAGAAACGTTGATAGAGAACTGAATCTGTGAGTACTCTTTGTGTGAATCGTTGGCAATTATTGCATTGTGCATTTTCTATATTTAAGCTGTGAAGATCTGTCTAAGTGTGTTTTCTTTATCTAGATTTATTCTGTTCTATTTATGTAATACTATGCTACTGTCATAAAAGCATATAAATATAGATCTAGTGCACGTGGATGTGAATAGAGACCTAATTGACCTTGCGCAAAACAAGGTAATATGGGAATCATAGGGTCTAGCGTAGCTCTGCTTGCCTTACCTATCTTTTCTCAGGGTGTGGAAACCTAGTTCTAGCACCCACCCATACTACTTCGGGTGAGACTTTGACCTGTGAAAGCAGGTCATTGCCGAAATCTCTAGTAGTATAGGGGTTTGTTGGCAAACCTTGAGCTCCGAACCTGGGTCAGGACCCCTCGAGCCAAAAAATGGTTCCTTTGCTGGGACATGGAGAATCTTAAGAAAGGGATCAGGTAATGATAAGTGAATATTGGAAGCCTGAAAGAAAGGAAATCGAAGACTAGTTCGAAAAGCAGATCCAGGAATTTGCAGTAAAAGAAAATTGCAGCGAAAAGTGGACAACGGAAAGGTGGAAAAATAGGTACATTCTTATAGAAAGCTACGAAATATTATTTGTGACATTTGCGATCGAGCTACAGGAGTGGTTGGCCAGAATCGTAGAGTTCCAGAAGTGCTGGAAGGATGAGCGAGTCACTCCAGGGACCCCAGAACTGATTCAATAGCTGGAGAGGACTGATAATACTATCACACGCACGGTCGATCACTGGGTGGATAGTGTGCTAGAAGGATTTGTGATAGAATTTTCCATTGATCATGTTGTCTCATACTCTGAGGCCGAATGACGATTCTTTAAAGGGTTCCGAGGAAAATTTTTGAGGACATTACTGTTGCTGATTAAGATATTACTGTGTGAAAAGAGAATTATGGATCCGACTGAATGACCTCGAATCTAGATGAAAGTGTGATGCGTAGTGGTAAATACTATTGGACCAACCTTGATGGGGGAAGATCCACCTATAATCCGTTGCAAGAACCATCTGTGCAAGATCCCCCAGCTACATCGCCGCCCAGGCAGCACAAAGGTAAGAACTCTCCCATACCACCAACCCCACCGAAAATAAATATGGCTATGCACCTGAGATTACCTACCTTCAAGGGGGTAGGGGATGAAGATATGGACTGATTTTTGTTTGTTGCAGACTCCGTCTGTACTGTGCAGAATGTGGCAACCGATATGGTGAAGAGGATGCATCTTTCTCTGGCCTTTGAAGATAGAGCACTGGACTGGTATATGAGATACATTGCCCAGAATGGGAGTGCATCTATTCAAGATATCAAAGATGCTCTGAAACAACAGTTCCAAAAGCCAAAATATTACTCTCAGCTGGTAGCGGAAGTAAAGGACTTCAAACAAGGTGCGTCTGAGTCAGTGTGGGAGGCTAATCAGTGATTGAACAGAGCAATTAGGGAAGGGGGATTCGAGTATGACGATAGGAAACATACAGAATGGTTCATCGCTACGTTGTTACCTCACCTGTGCACACCAATGAGTCACCAAACCTTTGAATCACAGGAAAAAGCTATGGAGGTCACCATGAAACTAGAAACTACACCCAGAGAAGATACATCGGTAGGGGTACAACAAATTTAGGAACAACTTGGGGCTATGCATATGGAAATTTAGAACCTGCGAAAGGAGTGAGGAAAGGATGGCTGTGCAGATTTATGGTGCATACGATGTCGGGTATCTGGCCACACGAAGGATCAGTGTCCTCTACTGGCATATTACCTGTAGGTGGGAGGACCTAGTCCGGTATGCCCAGGAGCAAGTGGGGAACCCATCCTATCACGTCTAGGCTCGAGCGGACCTTCACTATGGTGTGACGACTGTCGTGTAGCAGGACTGCATCATACAAACCATTGCCCTTGGTTAGGGTCGTATGTCCCAGAACTGAAGCAACAATGGTGTAGGTTCTGTCTATCGGTAGGAAAAAATGAGTAGAACTGTCGAAATTACGACTTGATGATAGATCGTGGGAACTTATATAGGGTACAATCAGACCCTGTGTCACCAAGACTGTCTGCGCACCTCGGAGGATCCCTAGCCCGGGGCAGAGGAGGTCGGGGAGGAAGCGCAAGACGAGGACGTGGGTAGCTAATCTGTTATAACTACGGAGAGATAGGACACTTCACCAGAGAATTCAAAAATCCCACCAGGCCATCATGCAAGTATTGTAGGAAGTTGGACTATGTGGTAGAGGATTGCCCAATTTTAATAGCCAAGATGCAGGAAAAACAACCCACTCCGATGCAGAATGTGAAAAGAGTTAAAACTGAGCTAAGAAATATAGATCTAAGTGTAAAATTCATGACACATAGCGGGATGGTCACCCAGGGAGCAAAGGAGGAGCTTTCCTCTCAGGAAAGAGTGAACTTCAACGAATAGGAATCACTAGCAGCCCCCACATAGCTGTCGAATAAGATAGGGGAGGGGGTTGAGCCCTTCCTGCAGGCATGTCTAAAGCTGCTACGAAACCCGCAGGCTGTAGAGAACCTCCAAGCATTAATGAATACCTGCACAGCTCGTCCCAATTTGATTCCTGGGACCAAGGATGTACACACACTATACAAATATAAAAAATGTACTGGAAGAGAAATGCAGTTGATTATGCAGATTGGCGACTACGAGATGGATCAAGTTATTCTCGATCTTGGGTCAGATGCAAACATATTACCAAAGAAAACAAGGCAACGAATGGGAGAGCATAAATTGGAATGTTCCACCATATAGTTGTGCATGGCGAATCAACAGAAGATCATCCCTTTGGGAAGGTTGCAAAAATTAATGGTAGATCGCAGGAGTAAAAGTCCTAGTTGACTTTGAAGTCATGGAAATTGTGGAGGATGCAGAACCTTACCCTACACTCCTAGGACTGGACTGGGCTATAGACATGGGGTGTGTCATCAATCTCAAAAAGCGCAACATGGTGTTTGAGAACAATGGTACGCATGTAATAGTACCACTAGATCGAGTAGAATGTGCGCAGTATACAAAGCTAGCCTACGAGGAGGAGGAAATAGATCACATTTACAGATTAACTGCGCGGGATGAAGATTGGGTTAACCCCACGACCGAAGGAGTACTCTGTTGGGAAAAGGATAGTGAATGTTTCTCCGACTCAAATGAGGAACTAGAAAACTAGCAAGGACGGTTGCATGAGGTTTCGGCGCTGCGATGTCTTCAGACCACCAGGAATTTCTGTTGCATCTCTACCAAGGTAGGATACCTACCCTACCATGATAACGCAGGTAATATTATGAAGTTGGTTGAAGCCAAAATTCCCAAGGAATGTAGGCTAGGGGCACTGCCGCTAACCCTGTACGGAGCACCTACGCGTTGGTGGGATACGCAAGGGCCGATATTCCTCACTTGGGAAAAGTGCCAGAGTAGGATGATCCTGCGCTTGGGGATCCCAGTTGATAGAAGGGCCTCAAGGTCAATAGACCCAGATGGATACTTGCTGAAATGCGAAATTCAAGGGTGTGATAGGACTCTACCCGAACAGGCTCACCAGGTTACCAATGACCTAGGCTTGCATTCGACTACGAAACTACACCAACCCACGCGCAATTGGGAGAAGTTGCGAACACTTCAGGTGAAAAGTGGCACAAAGACACTTGACACAACTCTACCAAACAGGGACATCCCGACCAAGGGAGAAGCGCACCGATCGAGAAGTTTGGTGGCCAAATTTCTGAACTAGTACCTAAACCATCTTACAAAACACCTGACATCAACCTTAATTCGGGGTATACGAATAGCACACAAGCATCATCCTAGGTCTGACGATCCATGGGAGAGTCCTCAAGTACGAATAACGGCCATCAGCCCACCCCACTTTGATAAGAAAGGAACCTTACAATTACACAAAATGGTCGGTAGGCCATCAATGTGGCCATTTATGGTAAGTTTGATTCAAACGATCAATGGTAAGTTTCACATATGGGTTACTCCACCATTATATAGCTCCGGAAAATGTGCAGATAGCAGGATAACTTCAGAACAGGCTACATATTGTCTCTACACCATGCCCCTGTTATCCGCCAACTGGTTTACTAGGATCATTGACATTTTCTAGGACGCTTGTCCTTCTGTTGCTATGGTGGTCCCTAACCTGCCGAATGCTTCGGTCCCTGGCTATTCAACACCCATAGACATCATATTGAGAGGGCCTGGGAATGCCGATTTTGATCAAATGATTGGTCGTTGGCCTCCTGTAGAGGGAATTTCTTATGAACCCTGCACGGAGAGGCACCCTAGTCGTGCCATAGGAGTACCCGACCTTCGCACACCGGGGATGACCGCGGGACCCAGCAGGATGGCCTCGGATGATACATCAGAGGAGGGTGCGCCATTATCATGGTCCCCCACCAACAGTGTTGCAATCAGGTCACGACTAGTCCTGTGCCAGGAAGGAACACTGAGATATAGTGATATGTTGCGACTTCTCCACAGTCCCAGATTACCGACCAACAGAAGCCATATTTGTTCACTGCCTCGCACTTTCCTAGTTAACGATCATGATCCAACTGCTGGAGACATACAAATAGATTTAGCGCAGCTATCCCGTAAAGCGCTAAAAGTATTATACACCATGGTGTTGCAAGAGGTTCGCCACTATGACCAGACTGCGTGACATCGGTGTGAAATACCTCCAGAAGTTCAGGCACAGTGAGTCGTATTGGTCACAAAAGCAACAAATATTATTTAGGAGCAGCTTATGTGGGACATGCAATTGGTCAAAGCATCTAAACAGCTCTGGATAATGGTCTGGTACCATCCGATGCTTCAGCGTATATAGGAAGACTTACGGTAGGTGGAAACTGATCTCGATCAGATCAAAGCTCCCTTGCCCTCCAGCGTTTATGCATAGCATCTGGCCGTCGTGGACACGATTGCGAATCTTCACCACTCCAAGCATGTCATCAAGAAATGGTTGAAACCATGGGGTGACACCGCCCTCCAGATCTCCCAGGATGCTCATATTGCCATTGCGCGCCTCCACCAGATGTTAGAACAAGTTACAATAGCTCCAGACAGCCCTGCCTCCCTGACACTTGTCAACATTGCAGAGCGAGCTACTGTCTAGACTCAGGAAGTGCTCCCTCTTCTCTCCTGCGCTCTTGATACCCTATGCGCAGATCAAGGCCGCACCACCGTAGTGACTCAGGACGAGTCACAAGATTGTGTTGGGAGACTGTTGGAATAGGGTCTCCTACGAGCTGTGAAAGTGGTCCATTTTGAATACTTTTGATTAGATTTAGTCTAGCGTAGGGGTTTTGGGGTGGGTCAAAGCCCCGAAAGCATTGTAATGGGTAAAAGGGTAAACCAGGGGTCTGAAAACGATGGTATACGGACCATAGGAAAGGCTAGGCTAGATTATTATAAATAAAGGAACATTTTGTATTGAAAGGTAGAGAAATGAAGAGCTATTGATGCGAATTGTGGTTTAAGCTATCTGTTTGGGTTTTGGGGAAAAGAATCTTGCTGGCTGTGTGCGCAGAGATCCAAGTCCAGCTGTGTGCGGACCCTGCTGTTGTGTGCGTAGGTTGGGAAGGGGATTGTAAGGAGGAATTGATGAATGAATGAATAAGAAAGTTTGATATAGAACTGAATCTGTGAGTACTCTTTGTGTAAATCGTTGATAATTATTGCATTGTGCATTTTATGTATTTAAGCTGCGAAGATCTGTGTAAGTGTGTTTTCTGTATCTGGATCTATTCTGTTCTATTTTTGCAATATTGTGCTACTGTCATAAAAGCATATAATTATATATCTAGTGCACGTGGATGCGAATAGAGACATAATTGACCCTGCGGAGAACAAGGTAATCTAGGAATCACAGGGTCTAGCACAGCTCTGCTTGCCTTACCTATCCTTTCTCAGGGTGTGGAAACCTAGTTCCAACACCCACACATACTACTTCGAGTGAGAATTTGACCTGCGCAAGCAGTTCACTGTCGAAATGGCCAGTAGTATAGGGGTTTATTGGAAAACCTTAAGCTCTGAACCTGGGGCAGGACCCCTCGAGCCAACAGACTTGGACCACATGATCCCCAGGGATCTCAGCACGAGGCACATCCAAATCCTTCTATCTCCAGTTGATCTTCAGATCTACCATACCTGCACAAACCCATCATGTTTTTCAGCTTAGAGAAAGATAAATTGCATCACAAATCATCAAGTCCTTGTCCCCAACCAAAAACAGGACAAAACCCACTTTTAGGCAAACTCACAATTTTCAAGCCCTATACCTACAACCTCGTCATTTTTTCCTCTAGAAACTATGAGCCAGGTCACAGTACAGGCCCCAGGAAATGCAAGCTAGTTGTAAGGATGGGCAGAGTGTTGTTTCTGGGCTCTAGGCTCCTAATCTGAAAAATTGAACCGCTAAAAAAGTAGAGTTGGGTTAGGCCACCAACCTACAACTAATGGATATCAATTCCAATAGTTTGTTTGTCTGCTACGATCACCTCAATATTTAAGGCCTTCTCCTCCTCTCCAAATTCACCACAACTCCACTAGAAAATGAATCAAATTGGAGGGAAATCACCCTATTAAAAGAAAAACCCTAATTTTTATTTCACCAATTGGGACCAAACCATAGTTTGATTTGATGAACTATTAGCACTTTTGGAAATATCTTATAGAGATCTAAAATGGGTATCCTTTTGTTTTTGGTGATTTGATACTTCACTGGGAAGCCATTTTTCCAAGAAGGGTCACTTCATCGCCTCTCAAAATCAGATTTCTTCACTTGCGCTTCTTGTACTTGGGGAACCACTTTTCCTTCATACTTGTCAATACATGTGTCAATTTTTTTCATGAGTAACCATATTTTTCTCATTCTTTTATGGTCCTCACCGGTCCTATTTTTTGTGGCAACCACATCGAGTCGCCCTGTATCAAAGCAACTGAGTTGAGTCACCATCGCATCATGGAGTCTGTCCTGAGTCTTTTTTCCTCCTGTTCTAGTATTCCATCCATTTTTTCCTTGTGCCTCTCTCGTGTCGCCCATTTTTTCCTCCAGTCCTACTGTCCCCCATCCCCTCAGGAGTCAAGTCAGTCACCTCCAATTCATCCATGCTTTTTATGCTCTAACAAGGGAAGTTGTCCATTCACTACTCAATATCCCCTATTCCATCATCATCCCTAGTTTGAGTCCATTGGTCACGTTACTATGATACCTCGTGCCTTAGTTAAGGATTCCTCATTGCCTCACATATGGCATACCTCCTCCTGTCGACATCGGCACATTCATTCCAAAAGACAAGTTTAGAGGGCGGTGTACCTTGGTTCTGGGTTCCATTCTTGTTTTTCGCCTCGGATCAAGAAAACAGACTCCTCATTTCCCTTTGACTTGATTTTTTCTCATCCACTTAGCTTCGGAATGATCTAGATTAGTATAATTGATGGTTCAATGATCCAACATATTGTCCCTGTGATTCTCGGTTGCATGTGAGATGTTTCAGACCTCATGAGGGGGTGGCCCTCCAAGTAGCCCCCCACATGCCTCGATGACCTCATATAATTCTATAGCCTCAGATGCAGCTCTGTATATTTGATGGGTTCGGTTCCAGCTCCTTGCATCACCCATATCATGCATGTATCATTCAGACAATCCATTCATATTTTCAGATACCTTTCTTGTTTGTCAAGGCTTATTTGGTTGTTATTATGTCTCACGTACTCATATATTATTGTATTTAGTCCTGGTTGTTGTCCCAAGCGTAGTATGTATATGGGATCCATTATATTTTTCTTCTGGCCCATTTTATGCCAACATGTCATGTACCATTTATCATGTAATTTATAGCTCAGTCTCACATTGTTCGGCGCACCATTATTCTTTGTACTTTGTTATCTCAGTGGACATAGATATGGCTCCCCCGCTTCACTAAGAATAGGTACCCAAACATTAAAGGAGACTTATCTCATTTGTAGGTTTCGGCCCTTGGTTATTGTCCTCTCTCGCTTCACTCCATATATGTATCTCTCTCTCTCTCTGACTCCTCTTCGGTGTCTAATGATTGTGTTCTTACAACGTACTTTAGTCATACGATTAGCTCCTAACGGTCGCATGTTGGGGGGAAATCTATTACACCAATTTTTTATCATCTAACCATTTACAATTACATGGATTGAAGTACACCATGTAAGACCAATTTTACCATAGTTAAATTGATTTTACTATAATAAATAATTTAATAAACCATATTTTATTAAGTTATTTCTAGTTCAAATAGGAAACCCAATGAGGAATAATTAAATAAATCATTATTTATTTTATTTTCCTCTAGGAATAATTAATTAAACCATTGTTTAAATAATATTCCTGGTCATATTTAACCCAATTATGAGAAATAATTAGATAAATAATTATTTTTCTTATTTTTCTCTAGGAATAATTAATTAAATCATTATTTAGTTATTATTCCTTCTTAAATTTTACTAAATCACCTAGAAATAATTAAACAGATCAATATTTGTTAATTATTCCTTAATCCCTTTCTTGAAATGATAAATAAATAATTTATTTTTTTATTATTTCTAAATAAAGGTATTTAACCAATTTAAATTCCTTTTCCCTCCAACAAAATATAATAAAATATTCCAAGTAGTTAGATCCAGATCTTGGTTAGTAATATTTTATTATTCGCCATTATCGAGGATAACTCAATATTTTGTTATAAATAGGAGGGTTTTCCATTAATTATTTACTTTTATCACTTTCATTGTCGCACTTTGATCATTCTCATTGTTGCTACTAATTTCTTGGTTTTTGAGCTCCCATAGTGTTCAACACATTTTGGGTTTTCTACACCATTGAGAGAGAGAAACTTCTGGATCAAAAGCGTTGAGGACAACCAAAAACCCATCCCATTGAGGGTGACTGGTAACATCATTCTTTGCTCCCTTCCCAAGTGTTATAATACTTACAAAATTCTTTATATCTTGTCTAACCCATTGGATGCATGGAAAAACTCTTATTTCCTTTTACTGTTTAACCGATTTTACTGCATAGATATGGGTTTTTGTAGAATTTGTTTTGACTATCTATTGTATATCTAAGGAAGTTAAGCATCCATATTTTTTGTTAGGGCTATTTTTCACACACAACTAAAGTGAGCTCTTTTCATACACTTGCATTAAGAATTTACGCTAACGCCATTCATGATAGGTATTGTTTATGAAAATGGTCCAGTCAAGCTTTGTAATTTTGTTGAAGCAAGGACCTTGAAATGGCCAATGGTCATAAAATGAGGCTATATTAGAGGCATATGTCTAAGGAGGATTTTATCCAAGAACTAGTTTAACAAAAAGACTTAGAGGTGGTGAGCGAGGTGGTTATCCCAAAAACACCTACACACCCCTAATCCTTTTTTTTTTAAATGAGAAAAATTATAGTTGTGAAAACATCGTTTAAGGCATATATGGGTAAGATCTTGTTTGAAAACTAGATTTATGGTGCACAAAGTTTGAAAAATAAAAGGAAAAATAATAAAATTCCCAATTGAGAAAACCCCTCTTGGGGTGAAATTAGGCGAGATATTTTTTTTAAACTGGGTTTTTATCAACCAAGGGCTTGAGAAAAAAGAGAAAAGAAAAATATATTATAATACTATACATGCAAATAAGTGACCAACAACAACATCAAGACAACATTTACTTTGAAATGGTCTAGGTTTTCTCTAAAGACAATTATTTTTGTAAATAGAGACTTAGAGAAAGGATATGGCATTTTTTGATATCATAAATTACTTCTCCTTCTCCACTATAAAATTTGGACCCCTTTCCTAAAAAAATTCTTAATCCTCTAGTATGCAATGACCCTCATTGTCCTTATCATTATAATTCACTAACTACTCCACACATCAAGCCTCAAACACAAGAATTCAAAGTGAAGGGAAATTTTAATGTTGCACAATTACTTATGAAAATGTACAACAAGTTATTTATTTAAGAACTTTAAAATATTAGGGTTCACAAGGTCGAATAGGAGTTCACTTTCATAGCCTAAACATATTCAGTAACATTTCCAAGATAAATATTTTCTTTATAAAAAAAAATTATGGCTTATATTGTGGATTTATTGGCTTATATAATTTTATAATATTAACCCCCATTAGACTCAATGTGAGAGCCTCACAACATTATAAGGATAATGGATACACTTAACCATTATATTATGGGAATTGTGGTGTGCCACCTCACATATTTCATGGAAATCCTCATTGCATGCTTGATCATATAATATTTTTTTTCAAGAAGAAAAACACTGGAAGATCGATCATATAATATACCATATATATCATGTTCGAGTTGAAGGAAAATTATTACAACAATATATTTAGTAGTACTTGATCATCATTACGATACACCCACTCCATATCCCAAAGTACATGACCTGCATGTGAAGTGTATAGTCCAAAGGTTAGCCAAACATTGTAACTATTGCATAATAAAATATAGGGATGACGTAAGGGTAAGGTTTTTCTTCACCAAGCATATACTAACCTCCATCTACCAAAGCACACAGTCGTGGGGGATTCCATTAATAAGACATATCTTAAAGGCTTCATAGCAACTACGTTGATTCCACAACACTACAAATCTTGGAAAAGGGTGGTTGGTTATGTTTCCTTGGGTGATTCCAAGGCACAATTGCTAAATGGCATTTGGATTTTTCCTAAAATTTGATGGCAATAAAGTGCAAGTTAAAAAATAGATATTGAAGTCACTAAAGACTATAATAACTAGATTATCAAGTACCCTTCCTCAAGCGAGCATTAGTATAAGCACTTGAGGATTCTAAACAAAACTTGTATTTCGTTCTTAAAATTTTCATTTTCATTTCTCAACCTATGAAAAGGTATATCAAAGAGTTTTCTAGAGGATCGATGAAGAGATATTTTCCTGATCTTGCAACAATTTATCACTTGTGAGGGTCTATATAGTACTGTATATAACTACCATACCCACCTTCTAATTCATCCTAGGTGAAATAAGTCTTTCAATGTTATGTGTTATTTTCGTAATATTATAACTAATATTTTTGAGGGAGTTCAAATGAATAAAATACCTCAAGGTTCTCTCTACTACAAAGGATACATAAATATAGTAATTAAGGTTGAGTTGTAGCTATGAGATGCCTTAGGGATTACATTTTCAAGGGGGATCATGATCCAACAAATATTACCAAGCCTTTGGAAAGGGTTCAACTTCTAATGGGAATACTTGGCCCTACCTCAAGAATACAATGTTGATACTTTGAAGTGGATATATTAAACTAAGGAAATGGATAAAATTGGAAGGGTGTTGAGTACCACACCATAATACTTTAGAACCAAAATTTCTATGGATACTAAATATGAATACAGTGGGAGATGAGAGGTATAACCTAAGGAGGAAAGTGACAAGGTCGATGAGGAAAAATATGAGGTTGAGGACGCTAAAGGAGAAGATGAGGTTGAGGATGCCAGTAATGAGGAAATAGGGATAAACTTGGGCCAAGAAATTGGCCAAATTAACATTTACGAGCCTTAGCACCTCACACTAATAGTATCACCAGAAGTTCCAACAGAGGATTTTATGGATACAAAGCTCCTATTCAAATAAAGGAAAACAATGACATAGTATAGTTTAGAAAGGAGAAGGAACACAAGGAAAGGTATGAAAATTCTACCATGTAAGCTATTCTATTTCTCTAGTCCAAGTTACTAGGAATTTTTAAAACATATTAAGAGATTACTATTGTAAAAAAAAAAAAGTTTAGGAGAAAACCACAAAGTGGAAAACCTAGGATGGGTAGAATTTAGAGCCTCCTCAGGGCCATTGCGGAGGAAAGAAACCCTAAGATTGAGGATAATAACCATGTTAAGAACCACATTAAAGAGGCCCAACAATTTAGTAATGTATTTTTATATGATATTATAACTATTACCTATGTATTTATGAAATTCATGCTAGACCTTCCATAATGGAGTTATAAGGATGATATGTTTTACTTGGTCGTTATGAAAAAATAACCCCACCAATAATTATTTAAGAAAATCAAGAAATGATAGTTCTCCATGTACCTATTATAGGAGCAGAAGTGATAGGCTATGATTGAAAAGTATATAAATCGACTGGAAGGAACACAAAAATTAACAAAAAAACATGTGAATTGGCTATGGAAGTCACTCTTTGTAGGGGACCCACAAGGCTATACTATATTTATTTAAATGGTAGATAAACCACCTTCAGATTGAAACAAATAGTAGTAGGAAAACCACATGAGGTAAAAAGGGAACACAATTTTATAGACATTCTTCTTTCTATAGACATGGAGGACCAAAACTTATTATATAAACTTTATATTTTTACTTTTCAATTTTAAGATGATGCTTATTAGAACCCCAATACTTATGTTGGGGATATCCACTTCAATCCTTTACTTTTCATGTTCTTGGATTGGTCAAGTGGAAAAAGGAAATTGATTTTTTTTAAGGATTATGTCTAATATGAGTTTGCAAGTGGAAAATGACTATGGTGCACCCCATATAATCAAATATGATATATAAAGGATGACTCAAGATGAAATAACTATGTGACCATCAAACATAAACAAAATTATTCCATCACAAAGTACAAAGACATTTCTAGAACATACTATGTGCAAGCATTCTTTATTTCCCATGACTTATGGGAAGAAAATATTGTTTCTCTAAGAAACAGGAACCGAATCGGATATCCCTACTTCAATTTGGTTCATAATATGATAGGGTTCTATGCCAACTCCTTTCTCATATATGGCCCACGGTGTATTGGCCTTTTTTTTCCATTTCCTTTCCATATAGTGTCTTGTCATTTCTATAGAGCACTAGTGACATGGAATGAGGAGGAGGAAATGACACATTGGTTGAGGTTGGAAAAAACTTTTGGATACTATAACCAAGGCGATTATGGGAACCGAGCATTTGACTGGGATTAGTTACATGCAGGGATCCTAGAGGAAGAATAAAGAGGTTGCATGGGGACATGCAACCAAGTCAGCTACAGGGAGATGAAAATCCCTCATTTTGTCCATATTTTGATGTATAAAACTACTTTATTTTCCCTCCTAATCTACGAATATTTTTCCTCTGTTCACTGTACATATTGTGGAGTTTTGATTGACTATACATTTTCCATATCTCTTTCTCATTTTCTTTTGCAAAATAATTTGAAGCATGTTTTATAAATATATTAAACCATTGTGTGTATGTGTGTTTCCTTTTAGTTAATCTAATGGTTCATTTCTAATATTCCTTCAAGATGTCTTTGATTCAATAACATCCAAACTTTTATCTAGTGTTTGGGTAAAGCCTCAAATGTTAAATAAAAACTATGAATAGGGGATGAAACCCCAATTTTTCTAAATAAGTGAAGGGGTGAAAACTCGAATTTCCTAAGGAAAACTATGACGAATTATGGTATTTTAATTTGAAGGCTTGTAATATGGTAATATAAGATATGAATTCTAAGTTTTAAAGGATTTCATGTAATTTCAATTGTTAGCACATAATTTCCATAGGTGGCATATATAAACTGGATCACACAAGATTGAAATATCGGTGAAGGAAATGTAAAACGTTAACCCCATATTTTGTTATTCAGAAATGATGGTCACAAAGCCTAATTAAATTTTTTTTCAATGCATCAATTCATATTTTAATTTTTTTAGTCCAAGGGTTTTTGTAAGGATTCTATCCAACAAATCAGTCACTAAGGTCATTACTATCACTATGAGCATATGTAACACATGAACTTCACCGCGAACAGGCCAATGGCCTAACGTTTTCTTTTAAGTGGCACACATCATCATGATAAATACCAAGTCAAACATGAGCATGGTCATTTATTTGATTGGTTTGGAGGTTGCAGTGGCATGGTTCAACCCTTGTTTCCCATATGCTATAGGGGAATGATTTCATCATACAATAACAATAATAGTTATATGTAAAAAATCCTTGTGTAAGTAATATCATGGAAGTATAACAGTTATGACAGCTTCAAAGTCACCCTTGTGGAAAAGGAGGATCTGCAGACTAACAGTCTGGACCAATATTGAATATATTTCTATTTTATTCTTAGTTTGTATTTTAATTTCTCTTGAGGATTTTGGAACATATCACTCCGTGTTTGGAATAGACGAATCCCCCTCCAACATATATATACATATATATTATCCTGCCAAAATGTTATGCTATGTGGTTTACATTGATGAAGCGAGGGTTGTAAATATTTATAACACAGATCTAATATAGCACTCCAGTTAATGTGTGATTTTATAACAGATCTAATATAGCACTCCAATGCTAGTGACTCCATAAACTTGGGCACAAGAAACATCTAGATTTTGGCTCACTCCATAGGGCATTATGCCAAATTAGTTTCTTTTATCTTGCAAGATATTTCTAGTGAGAGTAATTCTAGTTGTGTTATTTTCATTATAGCCTATTGTATTATTTTTATTTTCATTTGTTTACCATATTATTTCATATAATATTCTTGTGTGTTTTTTTTATTTCATTCAATACTCTATTGTACAACAGGATGCAAAATGTTATTTATCAATACTTGTGTAGCAGAATGCTTTCATTTTGACATAGAGTTGCTTGTTTCTCATCATATTATTCTCACTTGAAAAAAGGTCTATAGAGCAATGTATGAAGCCATGAACAAGTATTCCATGGGCTCTAGTCTATAAAGTTCTCCTAGAAAATTACACAATCAAGCGCATAAGTGACATTTTTAGTATAGGTTTATTTCATTTGATGGAAGGAGAGTAGAGTTTAGTTGTTTCCCTTTTCAGTAAAATAGGTTAAAGTAAACTTTAATATGTCCTATTTATGTATTACCTGGACAGAGATCCTTGCAATTTCTTAACAAAATGAAGGTTAGAAAATAAATGACTGTGTTTTTATTAGATTATCCTAAACTTATGAAAACTATATAAAAATATCGTTAAACACATGGGATTAGTAAGTTACATGTTAGATATTTTATCACTTATATAATTATGTTTGATATAGTGGAGATTCAATCATGGGTGGTTACAAATGGGGTTTTTGATCAGTTACCATTTCCCCTTCAAACAAAGAGAGAAAATATAAACCTCCTAAGTCATTAAAATTTAATTATCACTAGTTATAGTAAGAGGATTGTAAAATTGTGATAATAAATAAGGGGATATATGATTATATAGAAAAAGATCAATAGTGTTCCAATTTTAAAAATCTTTAGAAAGGTGAAAATTTTAACTTTAGAATAATGAATGGAAAAAATGAACAACTCACAAATATGACTTAGAAGTTATGGAGAGACTAACTCTCATATTTATGAATGTTAGGTTAATTTGACTAGGGGATTGAGTCAAATTTTACCAGGTTAAACAGTGGCGGTTTTGAGCATGCACTATAGTGTACCCATGGTTTTCTCCCCATGGTATTACATGTAGAGAAGCATGTTAAATTCAGTCATAGTGAACATGGTAAAAACACAAGACATGAGAAAGATAAAACATTGGATGCACTATTATTCACAATGATATACATTTATAGTAAATTAGGTGACCCTTGGATTCCACACTCCAATGTCTCTTGGACTTCCTATGTCCATTCGCCTTCTACACCTACCCATAGAGGATTAGGTGTCCAACATTCCCCCCCTTAACCCGAAGGGGTATGTGTGAGTCTAAGAAGAGAGTTGTAATACAAAATGGAAGCACTAGGTTGAATGTGCTCTCTGAAATGTTGGAATAAGGAGGTGGTTTAAGGATGACCACCAACACTGGAATGCTTAGTGTAGTTCCTGGAACTCTTCCAAATCTGGCAAGAAGCTAAGGTATTCTGCTAGAGGAAGTACTCGTCATATTTTTGATAGGGATACCTTCAATATGGAAGAATGAAGGTCTACAACCAGTGATGGTTTAAGGATGACCACCAACTCTAGAATGATTAATGCATTTCCTGGAACTCTACCAAAACTGGCAATAAGCTGAAGTCTTCTGCTATAGGAAGTGTCCCGAATTATTTGAAGAGCAAGAAAATCAACCTCACATAGATGGTTTAAGGCTGACCACCAACCAAAGGCATTCTAATGGGAATTAGTGTCTCTGGCTACAACTCTAAATCTTGAATGACAGGTTATGGCTCTAGTTCTCTTGATGTGGATTTGAAGCTTGTAGATGACCATCATTTCCCCCCTATCAGATACAAGCTAAGATGATGGTGAAAACTAAACTACAACACTTTTCAATATTCTATAAGAAATTCTGTCACATGACTAAAACATATTCTTGGCTGTTGATGCCCATTGCGAAGAAGCGATCCATCCAAGATAATCTTTGTTCTTGCAGGAGGCTTGTGCCTAAAGCATCTGGGTGAAGAATGAGTGTGTTGACCACAATGCTTGCACGGGTCATTAGGGGAATTTTGAGGTCTAAAATGGGCCTCCTAAGGAAATTATAAAATAATAGTGGAAATAATACAATAATATTAGATTACATCATAAAATATTAGAGGGAAAAAATAAAAAAACTACTTTTTCAACTCGTATTTTCAACTTATCTCCATATGGGTTTACTCAAATTTTGAGCAGGAACACTCGTTGCATGGATAATTGTATTCCTCATCCAAGGAGTACCCATATTTCATACTTTTGATGGATATTTCTACACGAAAAATGAGAAATACATTAAAAACGTCATTGCAATCACATTTTTCATGTATTTCTCATTTTTCATGTAGGAGGCTCCATTGAAAGTATGCAACATGGGTACTCATTGGATGGACAATTAAATTTTGCATCCAATGAGTACTCCCACTTGAAATATGAGTAAAAAATTAGGGAGATAAGTTGAAAATAGAAGTTGAAAAAGTATTTTTATTATTTTATTATTTTTTAGTCTTTTTACTTTTTTACCCCAAAAATGGTGAAACATTCCCCATGGTTGACATCATCATTTGAATCCTATTGGTTCTTATAAATTTTATTTTCGTTGTACATTTTTCTTAGGAGACCCATTTTAGACCTCAAAATTTCTCCAATGGAAGATCAAAATAGTGATCTTTCATATGGACAACTCGGTCACAATGTTGGCATTCTACAATCTATTGTTGTTGCTCACGAAGAGGAGCAGAATATAGAACAACTGAAGGTGATCTATCATGAAAAAAATCTAACACTCTGAAATTGAATGGGCTTGGAGTGGTCTGGAATATGAAAGGACATATCCTTGTCATATCCAAGACTAGTTTTGTGCTTGTTATGGGAAATATCTTCCCAAGGTTTGATGATGGGCTTGGACGGTGTGATGTGAGCCTTTGCATTTGCATACACATTTTCTCTTGTTCTGGGCTCAGTGATCTAACCAATATATTTTTAATGATCAGATTTTGTCTAAGTGTTACATGTTATCACTCATTAAGTTGTGAAACATTTCTTGATAGGGTCATATAGGTCACTCACCAAATGGTTAGGGTCTCCTATGCCATTTCAATGTATTATAGGAAACATTTTTTGCATTTTTAAGCCTATCCTAAGTTTTATAATCACCTCCAATTATGCCATTTCAGTCAAATCACTCCGATATCATGTCAGTTGTCATTCCCCATACTCTAAAACTCAAAAGCACACACGTGTCATTTTTGCATATTTTCATAGCGTTTTGCACAAGAAAACAACATATTTCCCTACGAAACTGCCTAATAGTTTCATAGCGAATCTGTTAGAAGCATAACTGATTTCGCTATGAAAATTCGTTTTTTAACTTGGCTTGTCAGAGTTGTATGAAGTGTCATTTTCTGATTAGAGCAGTAAAGGTGGAGGTCATTCAAGGTTGTTATGATAAAATTCAAATGTACATAGCCATGTTTGATGTCATCATTACCCTTTTTTCTTACATGTGATATGATTGAAGCTTGAGCTGTCAGTTAAACTATTAAACCTCACCTCAATTAGCCTTTTGTCATATTGTGGTTTATCCTTTCATGTGATTTTATCCCTGGAGAGCTGCTTCATAGAGCCAAGAAGGTCGCTATCAAAATTTGAGTTCTGCAGGTGACATCAACAAGCGAGGCAGTGAAGTCTATAAATTATCAATGGCTCCAAGAAAGAAAACAAATAAGGGTGGTCATTGTCACAAGTATGAGCCCATGGATATGAAATTAATCAATGAAGACCTTACTTCTATGGAGGTTTTCAGAAGGACCGGCTACTTGCAATTCTGCCAAAGGTTACAGGGCTTTCATTTACTATTTTCAAAGGATTTTGTCACCAGCTTCAGAGGAACACATCAAAGGTTGGAATTATGAACCTTACAGTGATACCAAAGAGAATCTCATCAGCTACAGGAATCCCTAGAGGTGGTGAATAGTGATTTAAAGGTATCAAATTCACAATGGAGGATTGTAAAGAGTTTATCAAGCAAGAACATAGTGAAGTTGATTTGACAAATGCTATCCCTAGGAGTTTCATGAAGGATAATTATGCAAAATTGTTAATGCTCAAACAAAAATATTTTACCTATGAAGGAATATTTCACATGGTCTACTCATACCATCTCAGACTTCTTCTGCATTTTTTAGGTAATAGGTCACTTGATTTGACTTTCTATTTATACAGAAGTCTAGGGAAAATGTCAGATAAGGTTCAAATTAAGACTGAGGGAAATGAGACATCTCTTTTTCAACATGGTCTAATTAAGCTATTAGTATTGGAGGAATTGAGAAGGTTAGACAGAGTTTGGGTTTCTTTCTTGTTCATCAATATTTATGAAATTGATGTGGTCACTCCAAAGAAAGCCTCAAAACCTAGAACTACTTCATCCCCAGTTGTGGTAGAAGAAGTTGAAGAAGAAAATATATCATCTCCTGCATAACCAGTGAACATGGGAGCAGAACCTTTGGAAGAGACTGACACACCTCAAGTAGCACCTACAAAACAGAAGCATACAATCAGCAAAGATGGTAGCAAGAGAGTCACTAGAAGCCAGACATTGGCTAAAGGAAATATAGAGGATATACTTCATGCAAGTAACATTGAAGAGTTACCCATTGTTCAAGTTGAAGACATTGAAGATGCTGGAAGAAAGCTGAAGAAAGGTAAGATTGCTAAGAAACTAGATTTTACAGGTGATGATGCTAGTTTGATATTTAATCCAAGGAAACCAATGACTAGACATGCAAATAAGGTCATGGAAATCAAAGAGATAGAGAAAATCAATGGAGCTGCTCAACCAACAAGCATCATAGATTTGTCTCCATCAGCAAAGGAGGAAGTGGTTATCAGGCGGAGAAAGGGAAAAGAGAAATTAATTGAAACTTTCAAAAATAGAAACCCTCAAAGAGCAGTTGAAAGAATCAGGTAAAGAGATATCAGTTTTGAAGCTAGAGACAAAGAGGCACAGAGTTGAGAAGGTTCAATTTGAACATATGAGAAAAATATGGGATGAGCAAGTCACAAATGGCTCAAAAACTTTGGACAATTCAGAAATGTTACTGAAATGGTCTCAGCCATTAAGAGGGGAGGTCAAACACATTGAGAAGATGAATTTTCACTTACAGCCCAAAAAACAGAGCATTAAAATATAAAGTGGAATATCTTCAGGAGAAGCTAGATTTGATTCGAGTGGAGTTACAAAAGAAAGATTTGAAGATGAGAGTGGTAGAAGAACCCATCAGCCAATTGATTGTAAATGAAGAAGAAACACCACAGGAGTAAAAAATTGAGCTGAAACAAGTATGACAAGGTTCATAACATGCAGAGAACCTAAATTTTGCAGCTGGTGAACAAGTTTTCAAGAAATTTACAAAAACAACAATTTTTTGTTTTTTAGACAATTTCGTAGCGTGCTTCAGGATTGAGGCCGGAAAAATGCTACGAAAATTTCTGTAGGTGCATTTTTTTCCTTGGCATATTAAAGGTGTTTCAACAGCCAAGGTGAAAGGAGATAGGTGAAAAGGCAAGTTTTCATACGCTACGTAAACTCGCTACAAAACTTCCTAAACTGCCATGTTTCGTAGCAAGGGATTTTCTGAAGAGTTTTTAGCATTCCAACAGCAGATCAATCAGCCAGAGACCTCCAACATGTCAATGGGCCATCTCAGCAGAGACTCATTGCTCAAAAAGAGTGTCACACATCCAGTTGATTAGGAAGAACAATTATTAAAGTGAAGGTTATCCATCCCTAAAAAGTAGGATTGTGTTCCTATTGTACTGTGCAACAACCCTCCCCATTTCATATGTTTTTTATATTTATTTTATAAGACATGGGTCCCATTTTCTTTCTTCTCTTTCTTTTTAGATTCAATCATTTTTCCTAGCTTCGCTGATTGCAACGATTAAAGAAAGACCTTTGTATATATGTAAATATTAAAAGGAAATTAAATGAATCATAAAACAAAGAAAAGCCTAAACATAAACCTTTATCGCATTCCACAAAATATGAAAGGAAAAGCTCAATATGTCATTTTCCCAAAAGTTTCGATGTGATAAAGTAAATCGCTATATCGCATATCACATAGGAATAAATTCAAAAATCTTTCTCCATCATTATGATGCGATAGATCAAATCGCAAAAACGCATATCGCATTAAACATAAGGGGTTAATTCTTCACTTCAAAAATTTCTGATGCGATGAAGTCTTATCGCAATCGCAAATTGGCAAAATTATATCACAATTGGTCCCCTTCAAAAAGTTCTGATGCGATAAGTCCAATTGCAATCGCGAATCGGCGAAAAACTTAATACATCCTTATGCGTTCATTTCAAAAGTTTCGACGCGATAAATTAAAAACAAACGCTCATCGCTCATCGCTCCAAATCACATTACTCATCGGAAATCACAATCGGAAGCTTAAAACGGTAATCCTTAAACCAAGACTTTGAAATTGCCGATCCCCGATGTACGATCATCATTGATCAGAAATTAGATAAGTCATGACAATAACCCAAATGTGAATGCACGATGTGACTTTCCATAAAGGAATCTAATTTTTAAGATGAAGATCATTAAGTCTGATTCATGAATGAAATCCTTTGCAGATTTCTTTTTTCAATAAAATAACGTTCCTTTAAATTATTTCCTTTCACATGACGTTGTTTATTATTCATTGTTTTCCTCCCAATTCTAAGAGACTTTTTCATTTCCCACTTATTTACAGATCTGTAGAACAACTATTCCGCTTATTTTCAGACCTATTAAAACGCTTTCAGTTAGAGAAAATGTTGAAGAAGCTTAATAAAGCAAAGGTTACCACCATCCCGAAGGAAAATCCGACCAAAGTTAAGTTAATAACCCATACCACATGCCTTCGTACCAGAAAGATGTCTTGGGAAGGGGTTTATAATATGCTTGAAGCTGAAAATCCCACTGTGACAAAAGAAAAAGCGACAGTGCCAGATGAGGACTTAGAAGAAGATAATCCCCTCAAATAATTGGCAAACTCTTATCTTCATAGAGTAGCAACTTGAGAAAATGTACTTCCGTACTATGATTTAGTACGATGGGTAATAGAAGGAATAACCATCAAAGACAGAGCATTTTTCACAGCTGGTGGGAAAATGTTCAGATCCTTCAAATCAGAGGATATCAGGGAAATGTATCATCTACCAGAGCCTCAGAAGATCTAAAACAAAGCATTTCTAGAGGATTTCGCTACAAAAAATGAAATAGATTCAGACCCTATTAGAGAATGGAGGCAAGCTCCAGAGAAACACAAGCATGAATCCTCAGGTAAGTACTCTATAGAATCTCTAGCACCTCCCTATTGCTACGTTGCTACCATGATATGCAAACTATTTGGGATTTCAAATTATGCAAGGTTTTCTATTGAAATGGTACCTCTGATTAATGTCACCGTGAATTTTATATTATGGATTGGTCAGTTATCCTATCCAATAAAATAGCAAATAAAATTCTTGATTATAGA
The DNA here is from genome assembly GCA_034641835.2 of Pinus albicaulis. Taxonomy (NCBI): domain Eukaryota; kingdom Viridiplantae; phylum Streptophyta; class Pinopsida; order Pinales; family Pinaceae; genus Pinus; species Pinus albicaulis. The sequence goes on along the minus strand of CM076572.1, from coordinate 243,907,030 downwards.
AGGAATAGGCATATTTATACTGGAACAACACCCCCATTTCATATGTGTGCTTACATTATAGATGCCATATGCTTCAATTCCGAGTTTCCCATTTTATGATGGAAATGGAATCCTCAAGACCCCATTTCTATCCATATCTATCATAAATATTTGTGGAAAGCCCCTTATAGAAACCATGTATATAAGATTTACCATGGATTTATACTGCCCATTCATCAAGCCATTTTTAACAAACCCCCTCCGCGGCTATTAGATAAGGCCAAACTTGACCTAACTCTAATTGGAGATTGGTTTGGAGAGGAGAATTTCACTTACATCTGAATATTCGGAAGTGTAACCAACCCTCATGTTTTGCCTTTATACATTCCTGATAAATTAATAGCTCAGGAAATTTCCTATCAGATTACAGAGAAAGGTTTGTCCAAGAATCTTAAGACCTCCAAGAAACAAATGTGGCCTACATTTCCTCTCAAAAGTGGATCTTACACTCTCAATGATTTCAAGAATGCAGAAAAAGAAGCCTTGAAAATTAAAGAACTCAAACTAGCATTCATCGCCCCAAGACAATATGACCTGAAGAAAATCGCCCTTAATGTTACATCTACGGTACAAATTTCCAAGTTTTAACATGAAGATGATAGTTTCGATGACCTATTTGTCTCAGCTAAAGTTTTTTCACAGGTTCAGCAAAAAGCAAATTCAAAACTGGAAACAAGCGAAATGGAGAAATTCACGCTTTAGAGAAACAAGAGGTTACTGACAATTCCTATTGACTAGCTACAAACAACTCCTCTGCTATTCCGAGAAGAACAAAAAGAAGAAAAGGACAAAAATATTGATACTAAAACTGAACAGGTAAACACAGGAAAAAAGGTTGACAGCTCCTCCGATATTGATATACATGTTAATTCAAAATAATGTGAAAATTTCAATCGGCAGATCAAAGGACAAAATGGTTTCCAGGAGCTGAATACAGCACAGACATCTATCATCACATTTAAAGAGACAGTCGGTGATATCAACACTCCAGATGCTGAAATTATTCCTGAGAATCCATCTCAGGAGATTGTATTAAAAGTTGAATATATACCACCCTTGGACATTTTCTATAGTCCAAAGCATAGAGCTGTGGTTAAGAGGCAAAGAAAGAAAAGAAAACTCGATCATAATATATTATCATCTTCCCAGGCCGAATTGATGGATGTTGTTTGGAAAAAATCCAAAATTGATCCTTGAGAGGACTTAACAAAACTATCTCAGTATGCAGGAGCTTATACAGCAGCAACCATAGATAAATCTTTCGAGGTAAATTTGTTAAAAAAGGAGAAAGACCAAAGAATAGTGCAGCTAGAGCAACAATTAGTTGAAGAAAGACAACAGAATGAAGAACTTAAAAAAAAGTTAAATTCTGAAAGACAAAAGCTTGACCGACAAGATATACAAAAACAACAACAACAGCCTCAATAAGTAAATTAATTACAGACATTGCTCCAAAGAGAAAAAGTGGCCAAGGAGGAACAAAATGCAATATTGCAAGAAAAACTGCAAAGATTTAAATATTATCCTGAGGTAGATCAATTCAAGAAGGAAGCCCTTGAATCAACTAAAATGTTATCATTACAGCTTGATATTTTATCTCATAAGATAACATTGGTTGATCCTTCATGTGAAATAACCATGTCACTTGCAGAAAAATCAACAAACTCAAGACTTGAATTTGAAGATGTTGATGAGACAATCTCAGAATTTCTCACATGGAAAGAAACAGATCAAGGAATTGCAGCTAATTTGCCTAAAATTCAAGAAGCACATAAAGAAATTATGTTTGCAGAATGGGAGGCATAGTTAATTAAAACATAAAGAGATATTTCCAAGGAGAGAATTTTAATGAACAATGTGGTAGAGTTACTCAATGATAATCTACATACTGTTAACTTAATCTCCGATCACATTCCACGACAACTTCCGAAGCTCAAAGAGTTAGAAAAACAATGGGAAAAAGAATTGAAAAGCAGGTACCAACAAATTTATGCAATACAAGAGCTAACATCAGATACATTCTGGTCATATTTAGCCAAACCACACAGCCAAAAATTGAATATGAAATGCCTCTCCCATGCTATTGCTAATATACTTCCAGAATTCTCTGACGCCACCTACACTGGCCAACTACATTCTCGTCTGTGTCATCCACCAGAAGTCAAAGATATGTTATCGTTATGCCATCTGCACACATCAGATACGAAGGATGTATTTTAGATCTATTCTGATGGGAACCGCCAATCTATTTTTGTAAAATCTCATCCCCAGCTTTCATGATTTTATATTCACAACAGCATCTAAGCGATGTTTAGGATAGTTTGTTAGAATTTTTAGTACTATTTAAACCCCTTTAATGTATTTAGAAAGGGGTCTTTAATTTTTAATAATTTTTGACTTGGAAGATACAGTTTTGTACTTCTAAATATATTATTTTTATGATGGATCACATTCTGTGATTTTCTGAGGAATCATTTTGAAGAGTCTGCACTTTTGTGTCTTGGAGATAGTTCTAAGTGAAAGAACAGGATCAGAGTATCAATTGCATCAGAGAATTTTAAATGTATCTGGTATTTCTATCATTTATGTTTCAGTTTTCTTATGCAATGAAATATTCCCATTAAAATTGCTATTGTTTATATATATATATATGTGTGTGTGTGTGTGTGTGTGTGTGTGTGTTTCTAAAACATTTATCTATTATATCATTTATGAAAATATAGAAATGTTATATTTCATAATATGTATAGACAATATAAAAATATAAATCTGTGAATACAATATGTTATTATAACTCTGTTTAACTTCTTAAACAGAGTTATCATCATATTAAATCTCATATTTCTTTTAAATAAATAAGTCATCTTTATGATTGTTTGTTTAAATGAAATTATTTTTAAAATTGTGTTCATCTTTAAGTACCCGAGTTAGTTTAGAGTTATTTGTATTTATCAAGTAGTAGATTAAATATCAAAATTTCATCAGCCATTATACAAACACCTCATCATAGCCTCATTCCATATATTATTGGGAAACTGGTCCCATCTTATCCAGTCGGAGCCACTATCATAAATGGAAAAAGAGTTGTACTAAGGTCCGGACTGGGTGGTTTCCCTAATGTTTGAAGCTAGGATTTCAGGAGCTTCAACATTTTTGGTGCTAGAACGAGGGCCCTAAGCTGTGAATGGCAAGTAAATCCAAATCCACAAGCCATTCCGAGAGCAATTCACCCTCATTAGCTTCTTCAACTTCTCCTTCATATCAAATCTCTAGGGAGGAAGTTGAAAAGAAAATTACTACACCCACTGCCAAAACCCTAAACATATAAGAAGAGTCATCGGTTGAATCTCCTAAGTTACAATTTCTAATTCATAAACTTGAATGGTTTTCATTATCGCAAGAAGAATCTGAGCTATCCCAAAGTAGTGTGACTTCACAATACGTTCCTTCCCAGCCTCTTACTAGACTGCAGAGTGAAAATCTTGGCATTTCACCAACTGAACTTCCTCTTCCAAGTAGAAAAAGTGATCTGAAGTTGTGAGAACAAAGTATTTCTCATACAGAGATTGACTGTAGGGGCATTCACCGGATATTTCACCTTTACTAGAAAGGATGAATCCGGAGGCTACCTGGCCCTTCTACAGACTCTGCCTAAAGAAATAAAATGTAATCACAGAGATCCGATCAATGAAAGTATTTGTTTCAACTGCAAAGTATTCATTGATCCAACTTTAATGTGTGAATAGGCAAGTATACATATTCTGCAAATGAAGTGTAGAGGTTTGAAGATGAACTGATAAATTTTGTTCTCTGTTTAAACCTGCTTGGGAAAATTTTTCTTATAAAAATTTACTGTTTAAAGGAGCAGAATATGAACATATGCAGCAAAATTATATAGTATGACAACAAATAATTGTTTAAGCGGTTCACCCCTCTCTTGGGCTACCTCCACTGGATCAAGCCTCCCAAAATGGGCTTGTCCTCTTTGATTAAATTGCTCAAAATGTGAATACAACTGTATAGAAGACTCAAAGAAAAAAATACACTACAAATTAATATTCAAAAGGCTGTAATCAGTATAAAATGACTACAAAATCACCTCCATTGGATGAAAGTAGACCAAAACAGCTCTTCTTCTCTTAGGCCCTAGTGGCTCCACGACCAAAAATGCTGGTAAACTCTTTGTTAGAGCACCCTGATGGCTCTGAAAACACTTCCAGCAGCTCCAGAATGTCGAAGAGACCCAAATTCAAAAAAATATCGTCTCAAAAGGCCTCTCCTAGCCAAAGTTATGCCACATTTACTAACTGCCAGTTTGGCCTAACAAAACTCCAGTTAAATATGGCTGACTGCCAGATAATTCCGCCAATGATGGAGGGCCCGCCAAAAATGGAGGAAACGGCGCTAAAATGGGGGAGCCACTAACAGTTTCATTAAATGTCACCTAGACGTTCACATGCTATGAATCCTTAACATTAACTGTTTAACTGCATTGGAATTCCGCTCCACTCCAACGTAATGCATTAACCCACGTGCTTGACACATATACCAAACATATGTTTTAAAAACCCACTCCAATACAATTGAATAGCCCACGTTTTCGTACTTTTAAACCCACGTAACCATTCTATTTGACTTGCCACGTAATTAAACTCACGTGCACCTTTAGAAACATTTGAATTGTGGGTTTAAAACAATTGTTCATATTTCAATTTTTTTAATAATCATGTGTGGTTTAAATAAGTTAATTTTAATAAGGTTTTTAATAATTAATTAAAACATATGTTAAATAATATAATATATGATTAATTAAAATCATATAAAATATTAATAAATATATAATTTTAATTTATCAATTAAACCTTAATAAAAATTAAAGATTTTCCCAACACATAAAATTAAAAAACTTTTCTTTCAAAATTGAAAGTCATTGGGAAATTTCAAAATGCAATATCTCCTCCATACGGTAACGGATTTGAGTGCCGTTCACAGCGTTGGGATCATATCGCCAAGCTCTTTCTAGTCGATCTGTTCCGGAGAAATTCTGAGCAACTTCATTTTTGAGCATTTTCCCAAGCTCAGATTTGAGCTCCTGATCACACCTCCCAAATGAAAAGCTTTTGGACCCCAAAAGCTCACTGAAATTCTGAAACTAAACTGTAGAATAGAAAATGAGAGAATAACAGCATCCTCTTCTCTTCAGCCTCCAAAAAAAAATATTTCCTGAATTGCCAACTGTTCACATGGCGAATTTTGCTGAATGAGCCATGTACTTGTGCCGAATCCCAACCAAGTTTTCTTGCCATACCAATCTGCCATACTGAAACCAGCAATGACATTTGCTGAACTTTGTGCCTTCTTTTCTTGCATGCCTTTCCAACTCATGGAATCTTGCACTGCTTTGCACTGACACTTCGTTCTCTGCACCAAACGACACCAAAGGCATCTTGTGCAACATACGACATCAAAAACAAGTTGAAAATGAAATGGGCTATACAAATGACACACAAACTCTGTAACAAGTGTGCACACAACCGACACAAGTCGATAAACAACAAGATACATCTTGACAAACACATGTATGTATCATGTAAAATGAACTATATACAGTTCGCTAATTACACATACAACCTCTATGTACATGTGCAACTTCAACTCTTCTTTTCAAATACCAACAAGTACATCATCCCAAAAACATGTGGGTGATCAAGAGTTGAACCAAAAGACATTGCTGTAATATAAGTGAGTATCAAACTCATATTTTACACCTCCATGGCGAAATTTTGCAACAATTAAGAAATTCCTTCAATTGAAACTTCTTATACATGCAATCTTGCATCAACTTTTCAACTGAAATACATGCATACCAAATTGAAATTTGCATGTACAAACTGAGTATGACTTACTGCATTAAGAAGTTAATCCACTTCTTACCAAGCCACCTCCATGGCGTCTTTTGCTGCAACTGCAATTCTTCATGTGAATCTTCCATTTCCACATCGATAATGGACTCCATAGATCCACTTGCACCAAACTGTTTGTCACTTAGCTGCATGCGCTTTGGACGATTTGTTGGATGCAAAGTCCAAGAATGAGAGACATCATGTCCCTTCCTTTGACAAACTTGACAAATCTTAAGCACTTTCTGAGAAATTTCTCTTTGCCTCTTCTGCTTCCTGTGTGCTTTCTTTTTCAACCAGCATCTTGAAGCAACATGGTTAACTCCACCACAAAATGTGCAACAAAATTTTCTTCCATTTGAACAAGAAAAATTATCATTCTTTGTTAAAAAATAATCAAATTCATCATGTGAATGATTATACCTCTTTTGTTGCATGGAATGTCCATCTTCTTGCTGCAATGAAGGCTTCAAACAATGGTAAGGAAGATTGCCATCATGACATTGAGAACTTGGGACAAAGGTTCTCTTTAAATTTGCATCACATTCTTGAATGCATGTGCTCAAAGCTTCACCATTAAGCTGCTCATAGCCAAGACCCATATTCTTGGGACGCTCCACAACACAAATAGGCTCAACAATGCCTTGTGCATGCTTGCCCAAACCTTTGTCTTCTTGATAGCCCATTTTCAACATTAATTTGGACCCAATACCTCTTGTATGTTTTTCAAAAGAACCTACATACTTTTCAATGGAGGAACTTGAAGACAAGTTGGAACGATTATCCTTTTACTCAAGAATTTTCTTGGACAAAGCTTCTTGAGCTTGAAGAAGCTGCAACTCCATATCATGCAGTCTTTGAAGAATGGCTTCTTTCTCTTCCTGCATAGCTAGCAATTGTGCATGAAGCTTAACACTTTCTCTTTGATCCTCAATGAGAATCTGCACCATGTCCTTCACCTTAAAAAACTCATTCTTCATGTCATCATTGAAGAATCTCGTGAAGGAGGAAACTTCACTTGTAGAAGAAGATGACATGTTTGTGGCTGATTCTAAGGCTATTGAGGATGAAATGGAAGGTGGATATAATGGCACTCTAGCCCTCCTTCGTTGAGGATTAAACTGTTCTCTAACCAATTGGCCTTCCCCTCTTTGCAATTTCAGCCTAGTAAGCATCAAATTTTGCAGAATAACACAATTTACTTGCACAAATTTCACAAACTCTTAAGAAAAACCTAGAGCTCTAATACCAACCTGATCTGAAATTGTGAGAACAAAGAATTTCTAATACAGAGATTGACTATAGGGGCATTCACCAGATATTTCACCTTTACTAGAAAGGATGAATCCGGAGGGTACCTGGCCCTTCTACAGACTCTGCCTAAAGAAATAAAATGTAATCACAAAGATACGATCAATGAAAGTATTTGTTTTAACTAAAAAGTATTCATTGATCCAACTTTAATGTGTGAATAGACAAGTATCCATATTCTGCAAATGAAGTGTAGAGGTTTGATGATGAACTGATAAATTTTGTTCTCTGTTTAAACCTGCTTGGGAAAAGTTTGCTTATAAAGATTTACTGTTTATAGGAGAAGAATCTGAAAATATGCAGTAAAATTATACAGTATGACAGAAAATAATTGTTTAAGCGGTTCACCCCTCTCTTGGGCTACCTCCGCTGGATCAAGCCTCCCAAAATGGGCTTGTCCTCTTTGATTAAATTGCTCAAAATGTGAATAAAACTGTATAGAAGCCTCAAAGGGAAAAATACACTACAAATTAATATTCAGAAGGTTGTAATCAGTATAAAATGACTACAAAATCACCTCCATTGGATGAAGGTAGACCAAAACAGCTCTTCTTCCCTTAGGCCCTAGTGGCTCCACGACCAAAAATGCTGGTAAATTATCTGTTAGAGCACCCTGATGGCTCTGAAAATACTTCTAGCAGCTCTAGAATTTCGAAGAGACCCAAATTCAAAAAAAAATTCGTCTCAAAAGGCCTCTCCTAGCCAAAGTTATGCCACATTTACTAACTGTCAGTTTGGCCTAACAAAACTCCAGTTAAATCTGGCTGGCTGCCAGATAATTCCGCCAATGATGGAGGGCCAGCCAAAAATGGAGGAAACGGCGCTAAAATGGGGGAGCCACTAACAGTTTCATTAAATGTCACCTGGACGTTCACATGCTATGAATCCTTAACATTAACTGTTTAACTGCATTGGAATTCCGCTCCACTCCAACGTAATGCATTAACCCACGTGCTTGACACATATACCAAACATATGTTTTAAAAAACCGCTCCAATACAATTGAATAGCCCATGTTTTCGTACTTTTAAACCCACGTAACCATTCTATTTGACTTGCCACGTAATTAAACTCACATGCACCTTTAGAAACATTTGAATTGTGGGTTTAAAACAATTGTTCATATTTCAATTTTTTTAATAATCATGTGTGGTTTAAATAATTTAATTTTAATAAGGTTTTTAATAATTAATTAAAACATATATTAAATAATATAATATATGATTAATTAAAATCATATAAAATATTAATAAATATATAATTTTAATTTATCAATTAAACCTTAATAAAAATTAAAGATTTTCCCAACACATAAAATTAAAAAACTTTTCTTTCAAAATTGAAAGTCATTGGGCAATTTAAAAATGCAATATCTCCTCCATACAGTAACAGATTTGAGTGCCGTTCACAGCGTTGGGATCGTATCGCCGAGCTCTTTCCATTAGATCTGTTCTGGAGAAATTCTGAGCAACTTCATTTTTGAGCATTTTCCCAAGCTCAGATTTGAGCTCCTGATCAAAAAGAGCTATAAAAACACCCTCTGAGGTAGATAGTGATACTCTTTCATCAATATCTTCTACATCTTTCATATCATTGCCATCTACTTCCCAATTTCATATCACAATCCAGAAAGGTACAGTTGTTTCAACAACACCTACTCAAACAATTTCAACTGTTCTTCCAACTTCCTCTACCATTAGTACAATGATGGCACAAAAACCATGGATTAATCCAGGAGCTATTACAATGCCTGCACCTTTGATTCAAGTACTAGTTAATCCTAAAAAATGGTTACCAAAGTTTAGTCCCGACCTTGGCATACTAGCTGAAGAACACATTAACAACTTCATGTTGTCTGTAAATTTAAATGGAGTAACACAAAAATATGTTGTGGTTAGACTATTTCCATACAATTTGCAAGGAGCGGTGGGATATTGGTATTTTTCATTACCATCAGGATCCATTACTAGCTGGGATATTTTTCAAGAACAATTCCTAACCAAGTTCGGAGATGATAGGTCAATAGAAACTCTAATTAATGATCTCTCCAATTTGAGATCAGAATCCAAAGAACTCATCAAAGGCTTCAACTCTCGATTTAACAAGTTGTTGAATAAAATTCCTACATCATCAAAACCTAGTGAACAAGTCCGAAGTGAATGGTATATATCAGCTTTGCCTTCAAATATAGCTATCTTTGTAGATAGAGCTGCTAAACCTTCACTAGACGAAAACATGAAAGAAGCAATCACAGTAGAAATACTTATCATTGATTTAGATGAAAAGAATGCTAATGAGGAGAGAAAATCCAAAAAAGTTAGTTTCAAAGTTTTTTCGAAGAAGAAAGCACCTAAAGATCCATATGATATGAAAGGATTACAAAAAGTCTAGAAGACTATGTCCAATGAAATGGTTGAAATTAAGAAACAGGTAGCTCAAACTTCCACTAAAAGGCCCTTTAGGAATTTTAAAAGAAAAGAGACAACTGAATCTAAACCACTTAATGCAATATCTAATGCAGAGTCAGATTTAGAATAAGAGGAAGAAGAAGATACACTTCTATCATCAGAAGAAATTGAAGAAGAAGAATTAGTTGAATGCCATGGGATGTGGGATTTTATTTTACCTAACTCAGATAACAAAAATGAACAAGAAGCTCTCCCAGTGAGTACAAGAAGTAAGAGTGCAGCGGAACCTGTTCAAACATATCCTAAGAAGAAAAATTCAACTCCGATTACTAAAGATAAAACTCCTGTAAAGAAATCTTCTCCTTCACCTACCCAAAATAAATCATCATCTTCTAATTCTCCATCAACATTTAAAATGATAGTGGTGTCTAATTCTATGGATTATAACATTATAGAAGATATGAAGAAAACCAAGAAAATATTTCTTTGCATGAACTCAGCAAGCTCAAGCATCAACAGAAACTGTTGTTAAAAGAACTAAATGCAGTGCCTGCTTCTCCTCTCCCAAATGGTGTAATATCTAAAGCAGCCAAAGGATCCGGTAAGCCACCACCCGATAAAGTAGATGCTACTGATACTGTTTTACTTGGAGATAGATATAATTCACAGGCACCTCCTTTCCTCTTAACGTACGAGATCTGTAATAGGAATTTACATCACTGCTTGATAGATTTAGGGGCATCATCAAATATAATTCCAACTTCAGTGTGCTCTAAATTGAACATTGAACCCCAAAAATCTGCAGTTCATATTGTCCAATTAGATCGAACTAAAGTGCAAGTTTTAGGAGAAATTAATTCAGTCACTATTAGACTATCAGCTAATCCTAGAATAGTTTAGAGAATTGATATATTGATTGCTGATATCCCTGAGTTTTATGGTTTAATTTTAAGTAGGGATTGGTCTAAAAAACTCCATGGTTACATTTCTACCGATTGGTCTCACATGTGGCTTCCATATAAAGAAAAACTAAATCAAATTAAGATTGAGCGAGAGAAACACATGAATCATATAGTAACAGAGTTTGAACAAGAAAACCAACCTGTGGCTTTCAATAATAACATTCTTGGAAACTACTCAGTTGAATCATTCTTTGGAAATTTTAATGCCCAAGAATCACCTTTTTCTTTAAATAGTTTCACTTCACAAGTTGAAAATTTCTCACATACTGATACTTCAAGATGTATTAGTATTGCTGATCAATCTGTAAATAAATCTGTAGATAAGTCTTTATTTTGGTCTTTGTATTTTGATGGATCAAATTCCAATGATGGTGCAGGAGCAGGATGTATTTTAGTTAATCCAAAAGGGGAAAAAAATATGTTGTCATGCAGACTAGAATTTGAGTGTACAAATAACATTGTAGAATATGAAGCCTTGATTCAAGGACTTTATAAAGCAACAGGGTTGAATGTCAAATATCTGAAGGTATATGGTGATTCTAAAATTGTCATCAGGACAGTAAGAAATACTATTCATTGTCTTTCAGGTCATCTTAAACATTACCAAACCCTTGTTCAAGATCTTACAACTCATTTTATAGCATTCAATATTTCCCCTATTCCTAAATCTCAGAATTCAGCAGCTGATTTATTAGCTAATGTTGCTTCTAAGCTCCTTCCAGCTGAATATTATAGTCCATATAGGTTTTCGGTTGAATTAATATTTCGACCATCTATCCCTGATAATGTTAACAACTGGCGAGTGTTCAATCATGATGAAGATATCCTAAACTTCTCAACCTCATAGAAATCTTATGATGATGAAATAGTTGATGAAAATGATCATGATCTTCAAATAAAATAAAAAAAACAATGAAAATTCCATTCCAAAATCTGTAGTAAAACTTGAAGATCTCTATGATATCAAAGATAGATTCAAAAAGGATACTAATGCCAAAATTCAAAGTTCAACTTTAAAGTTTGAGTTGATAAGTCTTGGTACTGAATAAAAACCACAAAATGTCAATCTAGGACTCCGGCTAACACAAGAAGAAATATTTTCTTTCATCAAACTTCTAAACAAATACAAAAGTGTTTTTTCTTGGAATTACGAAGATTTGAGAACTTATGATACTTCTATCATTCAGCATACAATTCCGATGATCTCTAATGTAAAACCAGTTCAACAAAAGTTAAGGAAGATTTATCCCAACATGGAAAGTCAAATTAAAACAGATTTGAATAAACTCTTGAAAGCTAGAATTATTTTCCATGTTAGACATTCGAATTGGGTCTCGAATGTGGTACCTGTTAGGAAGAAGAAGGGAGATATTAGGATTTGTATATATTTTAGAAATCTCAAAAAGGTGTGTCAAAAGGATAATTTCCCATTACCTACAATGGAACAGATACTTCAAGCAGTAGCAGGTTCTGAATTAATGTCTTTTCTTTATGGTTTTTTAGGATATAATCAGGTACTGGTGCATCCTGATGATAGACTAAAAAATACATTCAGAACCAAATGGGGAACATATGCCTACCAAAAAATGCCTTTTGGTTCAATAAATGCTAGAGCTACCTTCCAAAGAGCCATGGATATAGCTTTCAAAGGTTTGATTAATAGGTCAGTTGTTTTCTATCTAGATGACATAACTGTCTTTTCAAAGAAAATAACTAACCATATACATGATTTAAAACAAATCTTTGAACGATGTAAAAGGTATAACGTTTCTTTGAATCCAAAAAAATCATTCTTTGCCCTTAATGAAGGGAAACTCTTAGGATTTATGTATCTAAAGATGGTATATATATTGACCCTGACAGAATAAATGAGATTTTTGATATTCCTTTGCCACATAACAAGAAATCCATGCAGTCATTTTTAGGACAGATAAATTTTGTAAAAAGATTTGTTTCTGATTTTTCTCATATAGTTTTACCATTACAAATGATGATTAGGAATAATTCAGTTTTCAAATGGAGACATAAAGAAAAATAAGCCTTTGGTTCAATCAAATAGGCAATTATTAATGCTCTAGCATTAATTACTCCTAATTTTTCTAATCATTTTATTTTGTATACTCTAGCCACTGAAACATCTTATGCTACTGTTTTGACACAACTCAATGATCAGTAGATTGAAGCACCTATATCCTTCTTTAGTTCAAATCTGCAAGGAGTTGAACTTAACTACTCAGAAGTAGAAAAACAAGTTTTTGCTGTGTTTAAATCTATCAAACATTTTAGGCCATTTCTCCTCAAAACGCATACAAAAGTCATTGTCCCACTTTCTGCAGTGAGACAATTTCTAGTACAAAGAGAAGTAGGAGAAAAAAGAGCCAATTGGGTAACAACATTATAGGAATAAGATATTGAAATTAAACTAGCTAAAATTGTTAAGGGACAAGGTTTTTGCAGGTTATTAGCAGGAGCTTCCAATATTCCAGAGCATCAAGATCAAGATAATATTGTTCAAGTAAATGAGATAAGTATCATAAATTCTGAATCTCAATATGCTTATCTAATCTTTTACTTAAAAAATAGGTATGCTCCTCCTAATCTCAACTATAAAGTAAGCGTGATTTAAGATTAAAAGCTAAAAATTTTGAAATCATTGATGATGTGTTATTCAGAAGAAATTATGATTCCATTTTTCTAAGATGTCTAGAAAAAACAGAGGCACACAAGGTTTTGCAGGAATTACATGATGGACCAGCAGGTGGACATTTTGGAGGAGACACTACAACTCACAAGATAATTCATGCTGGATATTATTGGCCTACTTTGTTTAAATATGCCCATGACTATTTAAGGAAATGTAAGACTTTCCAAACTGCCAGTGGAAGACAACGGAAACCAGCTTTTTCTTTACAAATAGTAAGCATTGAGCAACCATTCGAACAATGGGGACTTGATATTATTGGAGAAATTGTTCCACATTCTTCCAAGAAACACATATACATCCTTACAACCACGTATTATTTCACAAAATGGGTAGAATCAATTCCTTTAAAGGTAGCCAATTATGATGCAATCATTGAATTCATTGATCAATTCATCATTACTAGGTTTGGTGTACCTAATGCCCTTGTTTTTTATAATGCATCTTATTTTTATGGAAATAGTATAATGGAATTTTCTCTCAAAAGAGGTTTCAAATTAAAATATTCTGCAAATTATTACCCCCAAAGTAATGGTTTGGCAGAATCAACTAATAAAAATCTCATTAAAATCATCAAAAGAACGGTAGATCAAAATCAAAAGAATTGGCATAAATATTTAATTTTTGCACTATGGGCTAATCATATAACTCAGAAATCTTCAATTGGTACTTCACCTTTCAATATTGTGTATGGGAAAGAAGCCGTAATACCTTCAAATATAGCATTCCCATCTCTAACCCTAGTACAATTTATTGAAGAAAATCCTTCATCTTCTGTCCAACTAAGATTTGATCAAATCCTCAAATTAGATGAAGAAAGGGAAAAATCCAAAATCACTCATGCTAAACATCAACAACTTATAAAATCTTCTTTTGATGCAAATTCTACTGGATCTAAAACATTATAAATCAGAGATCTTGTTTTGAAATGGGACAAAGCACACGAAGATAAAGGAAAAAATACTAAATTTCAAAAGATGTGGCTTGGACCATTCCAAATCATTGAAAAGATAGGCTCATCAACATTCATATTACAAGATCTAACAGGAAAGAGAGATTTGCTTCCTGTGAATGGGCTTATTTTGAAAATTTTATTTTCCTAAGAAGACAACCCCTTCTTACCTGTATATATATTCATTATCCAAGTTTGTTTGTTTTACAAATAATGTTGTTAATAGTCTTCCATTGACCTTTTACTATTGGAAAAATCTTTAATAAAATACTGTGAATACTTATTTATGTAGATAGAAATTTTTAAGGAAGTGATTACAGTTTCAAAAAGTTAAAATAAAATTTAAAATTATGAAAACTTATTTTAATATTTTCAAAATCTTCTGAAACCTTGAAAATATTGTAAATCATTCGAAAGTTTATAAAGTAGAGAGAGGTTATTTATAAAAAGTAAAGAATTTTTCCAAATTTTGGCACTTAAAACTCTAAAAGGTCATCCATTGACTCTTAAGGAGAGAATCATTCACCCCATCCACTAGGGTTATGATTTTTTAGAATTTAATTCTAAAAAATTATGTGTCTAATATAAAAGATAAGAGGTCTCATCACGAGCCTACTTACCATGATCATAGGGAAGTAATCAAACTGACATTACCACTACTGCATACCAAAATAGGGTAATGGCTTATATTCATAAGACAAGGGGTCTCATCACGAGCCAGCTTGTTCAGTTTAGTTACAACTAGTGAATGGCATTGTTATCAGTTGGCTCCCAAACCAGGACAATAGCTTTTAAGTTAAAAGAATAAAAGAAAAAAAAGATAGAATATATTTATGAATTTTTGGGTTCTGTCATGGAAGGTCTTGGTATCAATCCTTGGGATCGATAGATCAACATACTTCGGGAGTTTTTGATCAGACTTCTTCTAGGACTATTTAAAAAGTTGACAGCAGTAGACCTGTTTTTTATGAACTTTCTGCCAAGTTCAGGTTTTACATCTGATTTTACATGTTTTAACTATTACCCTATGGGTGCCTACAAACTTTTGGGTTTTCCTTCTTGATCACTTTTATTTGTGATTATCTATGTAATTTTGTACTCACCTACAGTAATGAAATTATGCTTTTTTCTCGAGGAAAAAAAAATCTTTATGAATTTATCTTTTAAAAATTTATACTCTTAGATGGATGGGATAATGGATGATTAATGGTTAAAAGGTAACCCTGTCGAGACTATAGACATTTGCGGGCAACAGAGGCACTACCTATGACAAAAGAGTAAATTAAAAAGCTAAATTTGAGAAGCCCCCTACTTTATCTTTATCAACCAATCAAAGCTTGATGAAACCAAAAATGTTTTTATTTTAAGGGATTAAAAATAAATTGTAAATAATTCCTAATTTCATTCAGATTTATATTTGATTTAAATTTTTCCAAGATAGTTTTCCTTGTCCTCAAATATTTCTACTTACAAAAAAATTAGCGTTCACTTTATTTTTTCAGAGATAATTGTTTCTTCCAGTGAATTTCCAATTGTTGTACTGTGCAACAACCCTCCCCATTTCATATGTTTTTTATATTAATTTTATAAGAAATGGGTCCCCTTTTCTTTCTTCTCTTTCTTTTTATATTCAATAATTTTTCCTAGCTTCGCTTATTGCAACGATTAAAGAAATACCTTTGTATATATGTAGATATTAAAAGGAAATTAAATGAATCATAAAACAAAGAAAATCCTAAATATAAACCTTTATCGCATTCCACAAAATATGAAAGCAAAAGCTCAATATGTCATTTGCCCAAAAGTTTCGATGCGATAAAGTAAATCACTATATCGCATATCACATAGGAATACATTCAAAAAGATTTCTCCATCATTCTGATGCGATAGATCGGATCACAAAAACACATATCGCATTAAACATAAGGGGTTAATTCTTCACTTCAAAAATTTCCGATGCGATGAAGTCTTATCGCAATCAAAAATCGGCAAAATTATATCACAATTGGTCCCCTTCGAAAAATTTTGATGCGATAAGTCCAATCGTAATCGTGAATCGACGAAAAACTTAATACATCCTTATGCGGTCATTTCAAAATTTCCGACGCGATAAATTAAAAACAAACGCTCATCGCTCCAAATCACATTACTCATCGGCGATCGCAATCGGAAGCTTCAAACGGTAATCCTTAAACCGAGAATTTGAAATTGCCGATCCCCAACGTACGATTATCATTGATCAGAAATCAGATAAGTCATGACATTAACTCAAATGTGAATGCGCGATGTGAATTTCCATAAAGGCATTTAATTTTTAAGATGAAGATCATTAAGTCTGATTCATGAATGAAATCCTTTGCAGATTGTTTTTTTCAATAAAATAGCGTTCCTTTAAATGATTTCCTTTCACATGACGCTGTTTATTCTTCATTGTTTTCCTCCTGATTCTAAGATACTTTTTCATTTCCCACTTATTTACAGATCTGTAGAAAAACTATTCTGCTTATTTGCAGACCTGTTAAAACACTTTCAGTCAAAGAAAATGTCGAAGAAGATTAAGAAAGCAAAGGTTACCACCATCCCGAAGGAGAAGCGGGCCAAAGTTAAGTTAATAACTGATACCACATGCCTTGGTATCGAAAATATGTCTTGGGAAGGGGTTTATAATCTGCTTGAAGCTGAAAATCCCACTGTGACAGAAGAAAAAGTGACAGTGCCAGATGAGGATTCAGAAGAAGATAATCCCCTCAAAGAATTGGTAGAATCTTATCTTCATAGAGTAGCGGCTCGAGAAAATGTACTTCTATACTATGATTTAGTACGATGGGTAATAGAAGGCATAAACATCACAGACAGAGCATTTTTCATAGCTGGTGGGAAGATGTTCGGATCTTTCAAATCATAGGATATCATGGCAATGTATCATCTACCAGAGCCTCAGAAGATCTACAACAAAGCATTTCTAGAGGATTTAGCTACAAAAAATGAAATAGATTTAGACCCTATTAGAGAATGGAGGCAAGCTCCAGAGAAACACAAGCATGAATCCTCAGGTAAGTACTCTGTAGAATCTCTAGCACCTCCCTATTGCTACACTACTACCATGATATGCAGACTATTTGGGATTTCCAATTATGCAAGGTTTTCTATTGAAATGGTACCTCTGATTGATGCCGCTGTGAATTCTTATATTATGGATTGGTCAGTTATCCTATCCGATAAAATAGAAAATAAAATTCTTGATTATAGAAGGAACATGCATATGTCTACCGAAACAACACCCCCATTTCATATGTGTGCTTACATTATAGATGCCATATGCTTCAATTCCTAGATTCCCATATTATGATGGAAATGGACTCCTCAAGACCCCACTCCTATCCATATCTATCATAAATATTTGTGGAAAGCCCATTACAGAAACCATGTATATAAGATTTTCCGTGGATTTATACTACCCATTCATCAAGCCATTTTTAACAAACCCCCTCCACGGCTATCAGATAAGGCCAATGTTGACCTAACTCTAATTGGAGACTGGTTTGGAGAGGAGAATTTCACTTACATCTGAATATTCGGAAGTGTAACCAACCCTCATGTTTTGCCTCTATACATTGTTGATAAATTACTAGCTCAGGAAATTTCCTATCAGATTACAAAGAAATGTTTGTCCAAGAATCTTAAGACCTCCAAAAAACAAATGTGGCCTACATTTCCTCTCAAAAGTGGATATTACACTCTCAATGATTTCAAGCATGCAAAAAAATAAGCCTTGAAAATTAAAGAACTCAAACTAGCATTCATCACCCCAAGGCAATATGACCTGAAGAAAATCACCCTTAATGTTACATCTAAGGAACGTATTGACAAGTTTGAACATGAAGATGATAGTTTCAATGACCTATTTGTCTCAGCTGAAGGTTTTGCACAGGTTCAGCAAAAAGCAAGTTCAAAACTGGAAACAAGTGATATGGAGAAATTCACGCTTTACAGGAACAAGAGGTTACTAACAATTCCTCTTGACCAACTACAAACGACTCCTCTACTATCTTAAGAAGAACAAAAAGAAGAAAAAGAAGAAAATATTGATACTCAAACTGAACAAGTAAACACAAGAAAAAAGGCTAATAGCTCCTCCGATATCGATATACATGTTAATACAAAAGAATTTGAATAGTTCGATCAGCAGATCAAAAGACAGAATGATTTTCAGGAGCTAAATACAACACATACATCTATCATCACAGTTAAAGAGACAGTCGTTGATATCAACACTCCAGATGTCAAAATTATTCCTCAGAATCCATCTAAGGAGATTGTGTTAAAAGTTGAAGATATACCACCCTTGGACATTTTCTACAGTCCAAAGCATAGAGCTATGGTAAAGAGGCAAAGAAGGAAAAGAAAACTTGATCACAATCTATTATCATCTTCTTAGGCCGAATTGATGGGTGTTGTTTGGAAAAACTCCAAAATCGATCCTTCAGAGGACTTAACAAAACTATCTCAGTATGCAGGAGCCTATGCAGTAGCAACCATAGATAAAGCTTCCAAGGTAAATTTGTTAATAAAGGAAAAAGACCAAATAATAGTGCAGCTGGAGCAACAATTAGTTGAAGAAAGACAATAGAATGAATAACTTAAAGAAAATTTAAATTCTGAAAGACAAAATCTTGACCAGCAAGCTATACAAAACCAACAACAACTATCTCAAGAAGTAAATGAATTACATACATTGCTCCAAAGAGAAAAAGTGGCCAAGGAGGAACAGAATGCAATATTGCAAGCAAAACTGCAAATATTTAAAGATTATCCTAAGGTAGATCAATTCAAGAAGGAAGCCCTTGAATCAAATAAAACGTTATCATTACAGCTTGATATTTTATCTCAGAAGATAACAATGGTTGATCCTTTATGTGAAATAACCATGTCACTTGCAGAAAAAACAACAAACTCAAGACTTGAATTTGAAGATGCTGATGAGAAAATCTCAGAATTTCTCACATGGAAAGAAACAAATCAAGGAATTGCAACTAATTTGCCTAAAATTCAAGAAGCACATAAAGAAATTATGTTTGCAGAATGGGAGGCATGGTTAATTAAAATAGGGAGAGCTATTTCCAGGGTGAGAATTTTAATGAACAATGTGGTAGAGTTAATCAATGATAATCTACATATTGTTAACTTAATCTCCGATCACATTCCAGGACAACTTCCAAAGGTCAAAGAGTTAGAAAAAAAATGGGAGCAAGAATTGAAAAGAAGGTACCAACAAATTGATGCAATACAAGAGCTAACATGGGATACATTCTAGTCATATCTAGTCAAACCACACAGCCAACAATTGACTGTGAAATGCCTCTCCCGTGCTATTGCTAATATGCTTCCAGAATTCTTTGATGCCACCTACACCAGCCATCTACATTCTCATCTGAGTCATCCTCCAGAAGTCAAAGATATGTTATCGATATGCCAGCTACACACATCAGATATGTAGGAAGTATTTTAGATCTATTCTGATGGGAGCCGCCAATCTATTTTTGTAAAATCTAATCCCCAGCTTTCTTGATTTGGTATTCACAACAGCATCTAAGCGATGTTTAGGATAGTTTGTTAGAATTTTTATTACTATTTAAACCCCTTTCATTTATCTAGAAAAGGGGTCCTGAATTTGTAATAATTTTTGACATGGAAGATACACTTTTGTACTTCTAAATATATTATTTTTATGATGGATCGCATTCTGTGATTTTCTGAGGAATCATTTTTAAGAGTCTGCACTTTTGCATCTTGGAGATAGTTCTAAGTGAAAGAACAGGATCAGAGTATCAATTGCATCAGAGAATTTTAAATGTATCTGGTATTTCTATCATTTATGTTTCAGTTTTCTTATGCGATGAAATATTCCCATTAAATTGCTATTGTTTATATATATATGTTTCTAAAACATTTCTCTGTTATATCATTTATGAAAATATAGAAATGTTATCCTTCATAATATGTATAGAGAATATAAAAATATAAATCTTTGAATACGATACGTTATTATAACTCTGTTTAACTTCTTAAATAGAGTTATCATCATATGAAATCTCATCTTTCTTTTAAATAAATAATTCATTTTTATGATTGTTTGTTTAAATGAAATTATTTTTAAAATCGTGTTCATCTTTAAATACCCGCGTTAGTTTAGAGTTATTTGTATTTATCAAACAATAGATTAAATATCAAAATTTCATCATCCATTATGCAAACACCTCATCACCAACTCATTCCATTTATTATTGGGAAACTGCTCCCATATTATCTAGTCAAAGCCACTATCATAAATGGAAAAGAAGCTATACTAAGGTCTGAACCGGATGGTTTCCCTAATGTTTGAAGCTAGGATTTTAGGGGCTTCAATAGTTCCACAGATCTAGGGGTGTTTTAAATATGTAAATTGATGGTGATTTGTCCCTTGAACATGTGATATCCATTATGTAACTGTTTCACTGTTATGAAAATTGAATGTAATAAATAGGAGATAGAGTCCTATTAGGAGTTTTATTTGTTAAAGGATAGTTGTCCTTTTTCTATTTCAAGTAAGTAGTTTCAGTTATGATAGGTGTGAGAGTCAGAATTCGAAGATCTAGCCAGCTAGGTAGATCATTTACATTGTAAATAATGTCTATTTATAGACTAAACATCGAAGAGAAAAGGGTTGGAGAATATTGCACCAAATTGTTGCTTTCATGTTTTTGTCCATTATCAGTAATATACAGTGACATTCTACTTCCAGACCTGAGATTATCATGAGGTGTTTAACGTGTTATTTCTCATTATCTTTATGTCTAATCACTTGCAACAAATTTTATCTCTAATTACTCAGAATTCATACTATTATGCTCTGACTTCCTTTAGGGGTGAAATTACTGTGTTTTCCTTATGTTATGTGTATGAACCATCTTGATTAAAGACCTCTATCTGCTTTAGCTTCCATGTGGATAAATACTATCATTAAGAGTAATGATGTTGACTCCATAGCCCAATGGTAGCAAGCCTTCATTTTTCAACCTAAAACCATACAAAACCAAGTCACAATTCATAGAGTTAGCCATATAGTATTATCTTTATTGAAAATCATAAACCCCCTTCGAGAGAGCCCTCTCAAACTGAAGAGGCTAATATTCAGTTAGAATTTATTTGAAAGAGTGACATTGAGTTGATTGATGAACAACGAATCAAGATCAATCTGGTGATAACATTTTGGTGCATCTGTTAGGAGACTGAAGACATATTTCCCGAAGTTTTTATGCAAATAGTGAAGTTGAACTCTTGGAGGTAGCAGGAGCTCAAAATTTTTCCGAGGCTACAACTACCTTAGTGACTCCATTACACATTTTCATGTTTAAAGGTTTCTTCAAGAATGAGATATACAAGGAGAAATCCAGATCCTAACCTACCTACCATTGTGGATAATCCAAACACAATTTCCAGAGGCATTGAAAGCAGCTCTTCAAAGTCAGGTATTCCATCACACTCAAGAACTTTGTCCTCTAAAATTGTAAGAAGTCTTGAAGATAAGAAAGTCGATGATAAGATTCAGGAAGTTTTGTTTAGGTCTGAAAGTGAAAATGAATTTACTGAGGTTGTTATAGACCTACAAAGATGAGGTATTCATACCTCAACTCTAATAACGAAAAAAATAAAGAGAAGAATTCTGGGAGGTAGTTACATCAGATTTATTGCTAGAGAGGGATTATTTTGATAATTTAAAGGAAATATACCCATTTGAATTCTTTCTAAGAAGAAAATTCATTATACATTTACCTGATTGGAGCTCATTTTTTTCTGGACTACAAAGACCAATTACACCACCTCATAATAGCTCATCCTCTACTACTGTTGTTCTTAGAAATACCACAGTCCCTGCTATCATGGATGGAAATGTTCCACCTCCACCTCCTGCTGCACCTGCTAGATATGCTCCACTTGTTCTCCCAGCTGTTCTTAATTCCCTCCCAAGTAAATACTTAGCTAGAATTAAAACCTGGGGTAGTGATGAAGAAATTATAGCTGAGGAACACATAGACCAATTCAATGATTTCATAGAAAGAGATGAATTAGACCATGAAGATGTCAAAATGAGACTATTTTCTCAAAGTTTCACTAGTGAGGTTAGAAAATGGTTCAACGCCCTAGCTCCAGGAAGCTTGCAGAATTGGAACCAATCTGAGGATAGTTTTTTTCAGAAAATGGGGTAATAGAACAAACCTGGTGCAGGCCCTTACTGAATACAATAGTTTAAAAATAGTTGTAGATAAAACTGCCCAAAATTTCTCCAAGAGATTTAAAAAAATTTATGATTCTATACCTGCTCATATTAAACCTCCACCAGGAGCTGCTTAATTGCGCTATACATAAGCATTTGATTATGATTTTTCCATCCTGATTAGAGAAAGAGAATATCCTTCACTAGTAGAAATTTAGAATGATGCTGTGAAAGTAGAAGTAAACATGATAGAAGCTAATAAATATAACATGGTTAAAACAAAACTAAAAGAATAAGAAAATCCTTCCACCTCAGATGATAAGTTTGATTCTATGATGAAGACTATGGAAAAAATCATGGATAGGCTTGCCCTTGGAAATGCTTCTACACCTCCTGCATGACATGATCCACAATTTAGAAATCCACAGTTTAGAAGGCCTCAGAATCAACAAAGACAAAGAGAGAACAGAAATCAGCCTGACCCTCAAGTAAGGCCTCCTTTTCAGTAGAGTTTGATTGATTAAGAAGAAACTCAGCCTGATATTAAAGAAGACTCCATCCACTGCCTAGATGAAAACATGTCTGGAATGTTTTTGACCAAAGAAGAACATGATGAGTCTGATCAAGATGTAAATAAGGGTGAGGAACAATATGAATATCTTAAGGGTTATCAACATGCAATTTTTGAAATTCAGAAGAAATAAAATCTCAGAAACAGAAATGTTCCAATCACTGCAAATAAAACACAGCCAAAGTAGATTGCTCCTAAAGCAGCTGAGTCTAAAAGGGACCCACCACTTCCTCCCCCTATCAAAGAGAGTGAAATGCTTACTTCTGCTTTCAGTTTGGAGAATGAGATCTCCAAGATCAATATTCTTGTTCCTTTCGAAGAAATTCTCAAGGTAAATGAGTATAGAAGCAAAATTGTGAAAATGTTGAATTCTCAACCAGGAGCTTCAAATATCCTTAATTTACAAGAATATCATCCTACCATCTACTTGGGACCAAGATTTGAATATGAGCAGAATGAAGAAGTACCTCCTTTCTATGTCAGCCTTAGTATCCATGACATGACCTTACATAATGCCATGTTGGATTCAGGGGCTTCTCATAACCTTATGCCTAAGGTGATTATGGAGAGGATGGGTTTGGATATTAATAGGCCATATAAGCATTTGTTTTCTTTTTATTCTAAAAGAGTGCAATGCATAGGATTGATAAAAGATGTTGTTGTTGGCCTAACACAAGTACCTGCCAAGATAGTGGTGATGGAAATTGGGGTGGCAGGTATTCCACCCAAGTTTGGCATGCTCTTATCCAGATCTTGGGCAGAAAAATTTAAAGGCACCATGCATATGGACTTGACATATGCCACCATTCATGTTTTTAGTGAGCTAAGAATATTGTTTAGGGAGACTAGGATGGCCTATATGGTAAGTAGCAAGAATAAACCCTAGAATTTTCCCATTTATGCTGCTAAAACTAAATTGGGATCAAAAATTACTTTCAATGAGCTAACTAATGAAGCAGAAAGTGAAGGGAAAGCATAAATTGAAAATCAGCAAGTTGAAAATCAGGAAATCATAGAAGAAAAAGCAGAGGGCTGGTGGATTTTTCACTTTGATGGGTCTGCTGGAAGAGAGGGGGCTGGAGCAGGCATATGGATCACTACTCCTGATGATGAAAGTAAGTTTTATTCTTTCAAACTGAACTTTGACTATACAAATAATATGGTTGAATATGAATCTCTAGTTTTGGGTTTGGAAATTTTAAAAATATGGTGCCCAAAATATTTCACTTTGTGGAGATTATGAATTGGTAATCAAACAAGTTGGAGGAACATACCAGACTAAGGATGTGAGGAAGAGAGCTTACAAAAATTTTATCATGGAAATGTTGGAAAATTTTCAAGAATATTCATTTAATGTGAAAACTAGGGATCAAAACTCAGTGGCTGATTCCCTAGCTGTTTCTGCAAGTTTATTTGTCATCCCTGCACATTCCACTGAGATTGAATTTCGGCATAGGCTTGATATCCTAGATAATATCATCCATTGGCAAGTGTTTGATGATGACCAACAAGTATGAAATTTCATAGAGTTGAAGGTGTTAGCCATTAGTAAATTTTGTCACAGCAAATGATGGCTAAAATAGGTCTTGAGCCTTCAAGAGATTATTTTCATAGAAAATTACTCATTCTTGAAGCCTTCTAGTGTTTTCTAAATTAAGAGTAATCTTCACTGCTATTTTATTCAAAAAATCCACTAAGTAACCCTGCTGATATCAAAAGAGACAGTTTTTTTTGGGCCATTTTCCATCATTTTCTAGGCCTATTTCATTCATTTTTCCCTTTTATTTATCTTCCATTTTCCTCTGAAAATCCCATTTTTTCCTTCCCATTTACCCTTCATTTCCCTAAAAAACCTTCTAAAAATCCTTTTTAAACCATGAAAACCCCTTTTTTCTGGTTTAAAACATACCTTTTTTTCCTATCGAAACTCCTAAAAAAGGCTTAAAAACCCATTTTTTGGCCTATTTTGACCTTTTTAAACATAAGTCCTTAAGCGCTTCTACCTAAGCCCTTGGCCCATTTTTTCCACCATAAAAACTGAGGCCCGAAACCACACGCTAAGGACTTAAGCTCCCATCGCAATCACATATCGGCGTTTTCAAATTCTTCATGCCTTTGCCTATTTTTTCCGCCGATTTGCAATATGCCAATGCACTCATCGCATCAGCATTCTTCAATCACGTTGCAAAATTTCATCGCATTGGCGCTTTGCATCTCCATCGCATCGGCACTATCACTTTTCATCGCATCGCTCCCTTTTCCCCACCAATGCGATCCCCCTTTGGCTTAGCCTTTATTCCTAGCCCCTTATTTCTCCACTCCTGGTCCCTTGCTCCTCCATGGGACCATGCCCCAACACCAAGCTCTTAGGACCCATCGCATCAGCGATTCACATTTTTTCTTCATTACCCTTACCTTTTCATCCGCTAATGTTTCCACATCCGATGCAATCTACACCTTTGATCTACCAAGATCAACGGTTTCCCTCACTCTATTTTTCCCCGCCTTCCCACTTTTCCTCACCTTTCCGCCTAGCCCTTTTTCCCTTTCTCTTTATACCCCGCCTCAGGTTCCATACTCCTCCACCGGACCCTTTCCTTCCCCATTCTTTAAGCCCCTTCCCTTTGTATTTTCCCCACCATGCTTGTTAAACTCCTGTATCAATCCTGGCCGTAGATCTATTTGATCCAATGGCACTAAATCACCCTCCATCCTCTAGACCATCCCTTACCCTTTCACCCCTACAATCAATCCCCACCATTGATTCATTTGATCTAACGGTTCCCGTTTAACCCGACATCCAACCCCGCCGATCAACCAAAACCGCTACGCAACCAGATAGCTGACGTCACACTCTGGACCCACCTCCCACTACCCTACCACCCCTCCATTCCCCTCTCGACACCTGGCTTCCACTACAACCTCGCTCGAGCACCTTCGATCTGTTGCGCTCCCCTGTGGCCGTTATATTTGCACCCCCAGATCCAACAACCCACTTTCAATTTCGCGTAGAATTTATTTTCAGGGTTTAATGACCTAGATGAATGTGAAATAGGCGGTATTGGGGAGGACACGCATTTCCTGAGGGACGATATTGTGTTCGTTCAGGCGTAAACCACTTCCTGCCTAAATTGTGCGCGAAAACCATTCGTGGTTTTCGCAAAACCACTTTCTTCCAGATTTCACACCCAAATTCACATTTAAACCCGGATTTCACAGGTTTCCTCCATGGAACCTCCTCCTCCATATGGTTTCCCCACCTTACTGCTCCTCCTGCCCTCTTCCAGCCTCTACAAGAAGTCTATCCAATACCGCAGGGTTTTATAATGTTTTTTTTTGTTTTATGCAGGATTTGATGGCGTTTCTAAGGGTGAAAACCCTTTCCATAGCCCATAAAGGAACATGGCCAAATATTTCCACCTCTGAAGCCCAAATAATTCAAAATAGAAGCTTCTAGGGTTAATTCTATGGTTTGATCGGTGCTTTATGAGCACTGTTTATACAATCAAACCCTAAGGATATCGAAGACACCTGTCCACAACAGCGAAAGGGAAAGTCAACAAATATTCAAAGATAAATGGTTAAAGGCTAAAACCAAGCAAAGTATGGATAAAGCGCAATGATTAAAGAAATAAATAAAGACAAAAAACCAAAGGAAAAAGATGATTAAAGGTTAATACAGTCAGTATAAAAAGACAAAAAGCCCGTAGTTGATTATTAAGGCCTTAAATTACAAATTAAAGGCAAATCAGTGTTTAAAGCAACAAATCATTACAGATCAGCAGAAGGAAGGCTTTAAATGCCAAATCACAGAAGCCTTTACTTCTCTGGAGACCAAAAATGCCACCTGCAAGTTCATTTTTCTCAAAAGAATACAAATTGAATGCACAATCAGAGATATTTGCTAAAGACAGCTCAGAAGTAGTTGCCAGCCTACCAAAAGCCTCAAAAGACAACATAAGTGACTGAAGTAGATAAAAGTTAATGTAAAATTAATTAAAACAAAGTTAAATATCTGAAATATTCTCCATAAGGCCTCCTAGAGGCCGCGAAGCATTTACTATTTATTAATTGAACAGTTGGACCTTCCTTCCACTCCATCTCCTCAAATTTACCTATATATATCATATGAGGAGTCTAGTATTATTGTGGGTTGAAAACTCATTGAATGTAAATAGCTATTGAGGCTGCTGAAGCTCTGTTTTTTAATTGAAGAAAGTTAGGCTGAGAAGAGAAGTTTGAAGCTATAAAAGACCCACTGGACTTGAAGATTGTAACTAGTTTGAACATCAAATATACAAGCTGATTTATCAGATCCTAGTCTATGTCAATGGTGATGTTTTTCTTACTGTAATTTTCATATTTCTTATTTTTTCCATACTGTCCACTTTCTCTGATAAAGAACAACAAATATAGATTAGGATTTACTGTAAAGTACCCTAAATCTCACTAATAAGCTTTATCTTTATGTTTTATTCTAAATGTGTGTTTGGGAATGATTTCAATAGAGTGTAACCAGTCAAGGAATGTTGGTGAGCCCATGTCTTGTTGATTAAAACTTGAGATATTGTTCTTGAATGATATTTTCATTGCATGCTATGTAAAGTTAAACTAGGGAAGTCTATGGTTAGCCCTGTTCTCTAGTGTTTTCTCCAACAACTGTTTTGAAAGTTTCCCTTAAGAGTATGTTAAAAGCAGGATAGTTTAAAATTCATTACCTAATATTAGGCTACTTTTTGTGTTTATCTTGAATGTTTTCCTTAAGAATATGCTGAAAGCAGGATAGGTTAAAATTCCTTACCTGATCTTAGGCTACTTTTTCTGTTTATCTTGAATGTTTTCCTTAAGAATATGTTGAAAGCAAGCTAGGTTAAAAGTCCTTACTTGATCTTAAGCCATCCTTTGTTTATATTAAATGTTTTCTTTTGAGAATATGCTGAAAGTAGGCTAGATTCAAAGTTCTTACTTTATCTTAGGCTATTCTTTATTTCCCTTTGAGTATGCTGAAAGAAGGCTAGGTTAAAAGTCCTTACTTGATCTTAAGTTGTCCATTTTTTTCTTATATGTTTGCTTCTTTCACAACACTTTTAATGTTCCATACCATAAATCAACTTAAAGAGATCTTTTGACATAGATGACTTGCCCCATAGATCACTCTTGAAACTTGTTGTGCAATTAAATCCTTTTGTGACTCCATAGCCCAATGGATTGATATTGTTTCTTACCATATCCTATCAGTTGAACCATTATTTCAACCTACTCACACCTTTACCCCTCAAACAGACTTCCTTCATTTTGATGATATTCATCCCAACCAAAAACAAACAAAACCCTTGTACTTCATAACTAGCCTAATATCATATCATAAGTCTTAAAGAAATATCCTTGAAAAAACTGATATAGAGAGATCCCTCTCTGAATCCAGGAGGGCTAGATCCTAGGATTCCAAAGTCGTTTTGATGTAGGCTCTGCAGCGTTTGTTCTTGCCAATATTGCAAACTACAGAGGCCTAACAGAGTGGTGACCATACTGGGGAGATTTATTGAGTAATAGATAACTTCACAACTCAACAAACCCCTATTCCTAAATGAATCAAGTATCACCAAGACTGGTTATTATTGATTGTTGATGGTGAACAACAACTAAACCTTAAAAGCAAGTAAAAATCCTTCACCTG
This sequence comes from Pinus albicaulis, assembly GCA_034641835.2. Classification (NCBI taxonomy): domain Eukaryota; kingdom Viridiplantae; phylum Streptophyta; class Pinopsida; order Pinales; family Pinaceae; genus Pinus; species Pinus albicaulis. The sequence continues at coordinate 243,878,255 of CM076572.1, read as the reverse complement.
GAGACTCCATTGGTATTCAATAGGCCTACTAACCCCACTAGTTTTTCCTAAGACTCCACTGAGAAATTCTGAGTTTTATTTGAAAAATATTAGTTAGCCTTTAAAAGACAGTCATACCTGGTTGAAATTTTCTCATCATTAAGTCTAAAAAAACCACATAGTGGCTTCTAGAAGAATTTATACTAGAGCCTATCCTGACCCAAATCCTCCTGAGATAGTTGATAATCCAGAAATTATCCTTAGGAAATCTCCTAAATTTGATACTTCAACTGTTGTCAGACCAATTCATAGAGCTAACTCTGTCCCTGAAAATATCTTAGCTCTGCAAGATACAAAAGTTGACTTAAGAAACCCATCTAGAACTAAGTCACTTGGTGATATAGATCAAATAGACCTTGAGCCTCCACACTCACCCCAACACAGTGATGAACATACTGATAGCAGAGAAACCACTCCACCTGACCTTCATTTCATTCATAACTTTGGTTTTTCTCATCCTAGATCTGCTCAACAGTCTTTTGCTAGTCCAAATACTTTTGTTACCCATACACCCACTGTTCAAACTACTACATTCCATCCTCCCCCTCCTTTCATAAACCCTCCACTTGTAAACCCCCCATTTTTTCCACAACCTCCTATCATGGCAACATGGTATGCTCCTCTAGTCATTCCTTTACCTTTAGCCAATTTTCCACAGGAATATCAGTCCAAGATCCCATTATATGATGCTAATGGTTCCATTACTGCTCAAATACATGTGGACAAGATGAATGATTATTTTGATAGAAATGAGATAGATGATGAGACCATTAAACTCAGATTATTTGCTCAAAGTTTAGGGGGAGAAGCAAGAAAATGGTTTAAAAACTTAACCCCCCATAGTACTAATGATCTCCAAGCTTTCCATCAAACATTCATAAACAAATGGCAAGTTAGGAAGAACCCTCTCCAAATACTTTCAGATTACAACAACCTCAAGAGAAATGCTGGGGAAAGTGTTCAAGATTATTGCACTAGATTTAATAGTGTTTATAACGCACTACCCCCAGATTTGAAACCTCCACAAGGCTCAGCTTTGGCCAAATTCCATGAAGGATTTGATCCTGAAATGGCCTATCAGCTAAGAGAAAGGGATCCCTTAACTTTAGAAGATATGCATAAGGGAGCTCCTAGTGTGGAAACGAATCTGATTGAGAAAAGAGCTAGAATGAAAACTAAGAAGAGGGTATCATATAGGGATGAAACTGCACCTTCCACATCTGACTCAAAACTAGAAGGATGATGGAAAATATGATGGAGAGAATGAGCTTATACGAGAGAGCTCAATCTAGAGAAAATCAATCAGCTCCTCAAAACAGAAATCAACCCCAAAATCAGAACCAAAACTTTAGGAGAAATCAACCTCAAAACAAACAAAGAGATGTTGATCAATAGATTCAAGAAAATTATGTCAATGAGGATGAAGAAACAAATGAGCAAACAGAGGATGATCACATAAACATGTTGGGAGTAAGCAATGAGGATTATGATTTCCTCCATGAAAGAAAACAAGGTCTATATACACCCTATGATGATAGAAGGCCAGAAACTGAATACTATGAACCAGACTTTGAAAATTCCATCATAGGATCACCTAAAAAATATGACCTAAGAATTAAAAAGAATCAAGAAACTCCCAAGAATAAAGCCTCTGAAAAATCTGCTAAAAAAAACCATGTAAATACCTCCAAAAAAACATCATAAAATCATAAAACAGTGGCTGAAAGTTCTAATCCAAACAAGGGAAAAAACACCCAAATCAATGGAAAACAGAGTGGTGACCCTAGCAGCACTAGAATTTCAGCTAATGCTCCTAAAAAAACCATTTTAAATGCTGTAAATAGTAAAAATCAACAAGCTGATTTTGCTGATGAATCAGTGACTAAGAAGGTTGAATCAAACATTTTGAAAAATCATATTCCCTTTAGCCTAGAGAGTGGAATTGCCAAAATTAAAATCTCTATCCCACTCACTAAGTTAATCACTCAAATTGTATATAGATTTCAAGTTTTTAAAGCTATGAATATAGAAGAAATTCATGATACTGTTAACTTAAATGATGATACACCAGAGCTTCTGTTTGGTCCTAAGATTGAAGGAAAATTTCAAGAAGGAACTACCCCTCCATTCTACATCAGTTTGAACATCCATGATAATATTTTGCATAATGCCATGCTTGATTCAGGAGCATCACATAACCTCATGCCCAAAGTAATAATGGAAAAACTAGGCCATGAGGTAACTAGACCTTATAAAGATTTATATTCCTTTGATTTAAGCAGAGTGAGATGCCTAGGCATTATAAAATATCTCTGTGTTAACTTAGCTGAAATCATAGCCAAAATCTTAGTGATGGACATTGTAGTGGCTGATATACCCCCCAAATATGTCATGCTTCTTTCAATATCATGGGGTGCTAAGTTGCAAGGTACTATGCAGATGGATATGACTTATGCCACCATCCATGTCTTCAGTCAACCTAGAAGAATCTATAGGGAAACACACATGAAATACATGATGAGTAACCAAGAAATACCAGAAAACTCTCCTCTTTATTCCATACACACTAACCTTTACTCATTCATTCTTTACAATGATGAGATTCCTAATGAGCAAGAGTTAGTCAATGAAACATCACCCAATATAGTGTTCCCTCCACATCCAAACATAGGGGCAACTATAGATGAAGAGGAAAAAAAGGAGAAAACTAAAACACAGCTTGCTAATTCAAAAAATCACAGCAAGCAGATCACAGGTCTTAAGCTCCAAAATAGTCATAAATATAATGCGGATCATGAAAATCAAAGAATAAAACCTCAAAAAATTGAAGATCTTGAGGAAAAAAACAAAATTCAGCATAGTGTAGACCTGCAGGAACAACACAGTGACAGATTAGGCAAACAAAACAGAGAGGACAACAATGAAATAAATGACAAATATGAAAACATTCCTCTTTGTAGTATGAGTTTTGATGGGTCTTGCTCTAAAACTAGTGCAGGAGTAGGCATATGGGTGCATAACATAGAAAACAATCATGTTGAGGGTCATTCCTATATATTAAACTTCTAATGTACAAACAACATAGCAGAGTATGAAGTTCTCCTTTTAGGCCTACATTTATTGAATAAATTAGGGGCAAATAGAATAATGGTTCATGGGGATTCAGAATTGATAATTAGACAAGTAAATGGGGAATACACTACTAAACACCCTAGAATTAGAGCCTATAGAGATGATGCGATGGACTTGTTGAAAACATTTGCTGAGTTCCAACTTACCTTTGTCCCAAGGAACCAAAACATTCTTGCCAATGGATTAGCCTTTGCTGCTAGAACTTGTCTAACACCTTATGAAACCAAGCAATGCACCACCCAAGTCAAATATAGACCAGCTGTCCCTGATAATGAAAAATACTGGCAAGTTTTTGATGGAGATAAACAAATAGAAGACTTCCTGCAGTCCAAAAATGAATTTTAAATACCAAACTTAGATTTAGACTATGAACAAGACTATCCTAATGAAGAAAATCCACTTTTTGAAGAAGAAAAGTCTCATGAGATTGCTAAAATAAATCTTTTAACCCATCAACCCAAACATACAATAGAAAATAGCACAGATTTAGAAAATGAAGACTTAGAAGTGCTGCAATCTAAAGATCATAGCTTGCCAAAAGGACTGGTCCCATTAGAAGTATTGTTTGACTTGAATGATGTTGCCAAAAAGCCAAAACTGGAACCTGTTGAAACTGAAGTAGAAGAATGCAACATATGCAATGAGGAAAAACCCAAAATGATCAAATTATCCAAGACACTGCTAGCTCATATTAAACTGAAATACATTGAGCTTTTTAAGGAATTTTCTGATGTATTTGCATGGAGCTATGAAGATCTGAAATCATATGATACATAAATAATCTAGCATAAGATACCCCTCAAAGAAAACCAGAAGCCTTTTAAACAAAAATTGTGCAGAATCAACCCTGTTCAATTACCTCTGGTGGAAAAAGAAATTAGAAAAATGTATGATGCTGGAATTATAGTCCCTGATAGATACTCAGAGTGGGCGTCTAATATTTTATCAGTCAGGAAGAAAACATGAGAGATAATGCTTTGCATTGACTTTAGAAACTTAAACAAAGCCTCATTAAAGGAAAAATGCCCCTTGCCCAAAATGGATCATATATTATAAAGGGTAGTTGGTTCTAAGAGAATTTCTTTGCTAGATGGCTTCTCAAGTTACAATAAAATATTGGTACATCCTGATGATCAACTTAAAACAACCTTTATTACTCCTTGGGGTACTTTCATGTATTTGAAAATGCCTTTTGGTTTAATGAATGTTGGTGCCACATTTCAAAGAGCCATGGATATAGAATTCTCAGAAGAAATAGGTTACTTCATAGTGATTTACTTAGATGACATCACTGTCTATTCTAAAACAGATGAAGAACACCTAATACACTTGAGAAAAGTATTTGAGAAATGCAGAAAATTTGGGTTGTCTTTAAATCCAAAGAAAACATTGTTTAGTCTCCAAGAAGTTAAACTTCTTGGACACATCATATCAGAAGAGGGAATAAGGATAAACCCAAAAATGATTGATGGTATATTGCAAATAAACCATCCTAGAAACATCAAGGAACTTCAATCTTTCATTGGAAAGATTAATTTCTTGAGAAGGTTCATACCCAATCTAGCTGAACTCCTTAGAAACATGAAAAATATGCTAAAGAGAGAATAAGGAGTTAAATGGACCTTAGAAGCAAAGAAGTCATTTGAGCTGGTAAAACAAGCACTTACCAAAACACCAGTTCTTATTAGTCCTGATTTTACAAAAGATTTCTTCATTTTTTCATTTGCATTAGAACACACAGTAGTTGTTGTCCTATTACATAAAAAATTGAATGGACAAGAGCAGCCAATTGCATTTTTTAGCAAGGCATTAAGAGATGCACCTTTGAAGTACAACATAATGGAAAAACAAGCCTTTTCCTTAGTCAAAGCCTTAAAAGACTTCAGAGTTTACATTTTACACTCCCACACCATAGCATTTGTGCCTCATTCAGTTGTAAAAGACATATTGACCCAAGATCCAGATGGAAAAAGAGGAAAGTGGATTGCTGTAATTTTAGAATATGACTTAGAAATCAAGCCCACTAAGCTCATAAAAGGCCAAGGTCTAGCAAGAATTATGGCTGAATCCAACTTTCAAGCTCTTGGTATAAACATGTTTAATGCATTAGATGAATAGGAGGAGTTGACAGCTCTAATTATTGAAGATCATTTTATGAATTCATCTTGGTATGCTGATATTTTGTATGTTTTGCTCAATCTAAGTGTCCCTCCTAGTTTTTCTAAAACTAAGGCAATATTTTTAAAGTTGAAAGCTATAAATTACTGCATTTTGTGTAAATGTTTATATTGGAAAAATGCTAGTGGATTATTGCTTAAATGTTTTCCTGAGAATTGTGCAGATAAGATCAAGCACCAGTTTCATGAAGGAGAATGTGGAGGAGACCTCTACTGGAATTTAACTGCTAAAAAAAATCCTTAGAGCTGGCTATTACTAACCCACCCTCTTTCAATATGTCCACAGAATGATTACTACCTATCACAAATGCCAAATTTTTGAAGGCAAAAGAAAACTCCTTCCCTTACCTCTGCAACCAATTATTGTTGAAGATCCTTTTCAGCAGTAGGGTCTAGACTTCATTGGGGAAATCCATCTTGACTCATCTGCCCAACATAGATGGATCCTCACAGCAACAGACTATTTTACCAAGTGAATAGAAGTCATCCCATCTAGAAATTCTACAGACTCAGTCATTATTTCATTCCTTGAAAACCATATACTGTCTAGATTTGGTTGTCTTAGAAAGATCATAACTTACAATGCTACTACATTTAGATCTAAAAAGATGGTAGAATTTTGTCATAAATATTAGATTATATTGGGTCATTCTACAGCTTATTACCCTCAAGGTAATGGTTTGGAAAAATCCTCAAATAAAATTCTGGTAAACATAATCAAGAAGTTGCTGGAAGATAAAAATAAATCATGGCACAGTAAGCTAGTACATGCTTTATGGGCGGACATATTGACAATTAAAAATTCAATTGGGATGTCCTCTTACCAACTAGTTTATGGAACAGATGCAATATTTCCAACCAGTTTAGGAGTGCCAGTCATGAAGCTGATCCAAGAAGTACAGTCTGAAGATGATGATATGACAAGAAGAATAAATCAGACTATACATCTACAACAAACCAGGGAGGAAGTATACATCAGAGCATAACAACTGCAAAAAAAAATCAAGAAGCTATTTGAAAAAATAACTAAGGCAAGTGATTGCAAGATTGATGATAAAGTTTTGAAATGGGATTCAAGAAGAGAAGATAAGGGAAAACATGGAAAATTTGATAATTTATGGCAATGCCCTTATCTCATTCAATCTGCCATTGGAAAAAATGCATTCTTTCTACAAGAATTGGATGGAGCTGAATATTTTGGAGGTCCTATCAATGGCAAGATGCTCAAGCATTATTTTTGTAAACTAATATTTTTAGTTTCAAGGCTTTTTTGTTCATTATGTATAACACTGCTTTTAAATTTCAAAAAAGAGAAAAACACAAAAACAATACAAAAAGAAAAAAGAGGGCAGAAATGAAACAAGAAAGATACAACCCCATACCAAAAAAGAGAAAAATCTGAAAGTGTGCAAGCTTAAATTCCACTACCTAAAAAGAGCACTACTATTTATTCATACAGCCTAATCATGACTAAATAGAATTCAATTTACTACTGATAGGTTAGTGAATCATATTAGCCAAACAATGAAATCTTGGCTTATCAGTAGATTAGGTTAGGATAGAAAGAAATGGCTCTAATCAAACCAAAACCTGAGCCAAATAGATAGAAAATAATTGGTTCTAATATGCTCAAAATATGAACCAAGAGAAAAGCAAAGGAATGACTCAAAACAGATTAAAATCTGAGTCATGTGAAGAATGAAGGATGTTTTAAATTTTCAGGTCTTAAGCCTTCACAGTTTTGTTTTAAATTTTCTGCAAATAAAGTCTGTGTGCAACTTGTATATACAACCATAGACACCATAGCAAATCAGGCAGCTTAATCATGGTTTGTTTGTGTTTTAAATTTTCTGTTTTAGAATATAAAGAATAAAATCTGTCAGACAGTTTAATCCCGATAGATAGTAGCTTAGGTAGAGAATTAATGAGTTCAACTATTTAATCTAAACTCATGGAAGAAATAAGGGTAGATATAGATTAGTTTCCTGCTTTCAATAAAAGAATAAAATGTTGATGTCAAAGGTTTGCAAGTCCAAGTGCACCTTATGAAGAAAAAATGTTAGGAAAGTAGCCTATGTAGGTAGTTTTTTGGGGAATGAATTAATTTGTTTGATATAATACTGATCATATTTTCAAAGTAGCATGATAAAAGAGGAAATTTTTTTCAATGGATAAGGCATAGGTCTACATTCTAGAGATCAATTTCTGAAATTCTTGACACCTCCAAGGAGCTGCCATCCCCAAGTGGAGCCACTGTTAGCCATCAGTAAATTTTGTCACAACAAATGATGGATAAAACAAGTCTTGAGCCTTCAAGAGATTATTTTCATAGAAAATTACTCATTCTTGAAGCCTTATGGTGTTTTCTAAATTAAGAGTAATCTTCACTACTATTTTATTCAAAAAATCCACCAAGTAACCCTGCAGATATCAAAAGAGACTGTTCTTTTTTGGGCCATTTTCCATCATTTTCTAGGCCTATTTCATTCATTTTTCCCTTTTATTATCCTCCATTTTACTCAGAAATTCCCATTTTTTTCTTCCCATTTACCCTGCATTTCCCTAAAAAACCTTCTAAAAATCCATTTTAAACCATGAAAACCCCTTTTTCTGGTTTAAAACATCCTTTTTTTCCTATCGGAACTCCTAAAAAAGGCTTAAAAAACCCATTTTTTGGCCTATTCCGACCTTTTTTAACATAAGGCCTTAAGCACTTTTGCCTAAGCCCTTGGCCCCTTTTTTCCGGCATAAAAACTGAGGCCCGAAACTGTGCGCTAAGGACTTAAGCTCCCATTGCAATCGCATATCGGCGTTTTTAAATTCTTCATGCATTTTCCTGTTTTTTTTCCGATTTGCGATATGCTGATGCACTCATCACATCGGCATTCTTCAATCACATTGCAACATTTCATCGCATCGGCATTCTCTATCGCATTGGCGCTATCACTTTTCATCGCATCGCTCCCTTTTCCCCGCCGATGCGATCCCCCTTTGTCTTAGCCCTTATTCTTAACCCCTTATTTCTCCGCTCCTAGTCCCTTGTACCTCCACAGGACCATGCCCTAGCACCAAGCTCTTAGCCCCCATCGCATTGGTGATTCACATTTTTTCTTCATTACCCTTGTCTTTTCCTTCACTGATGTTTCCACATCTGATGCAATCTGCACCATTGATCTACCAAGATCAACGATTTCCCTCACTCTATTTTTCCCCACCTTCCCACTTTTCCTCGCCTTTCTGCCTAGCCCTTTTTACCTTTCTCTTAATACCTCGCCTCAATTCCCATACTCCTCCACCAGACCCTTTCTTTCCCCATTCTTTAAGCCCCTTCCCTTATTATTTTCCCCGCCATGCTTGTTAAAATCCTGCATCAATCCTAGCCGTAGATCTATCTGATCCAATGGTGCTAAATCACCCTCCATCCTCTAAACCATCCCTTACCCTTTCACCCCTATAATCAATCCTCACCATTGATACATTTGATCTAACGGTTCCCATTTAACCCGACATCCAACCCCACCGATCAACCAAAACCACTATGCAACAAGATAGCCGACGTCACACTCTAGACCCACCTCCCACTACCCTGCCACCCCTCCAATCCCCTCTCGACACCTGGCTTCAACTACAACCATGCTCGAGCACCTTCCATATGTCACGCTCCCCTGTGGCCGTTAGATTTGCACCCCCAAATCCAACAACCTACTTTCGATTTCGTGTCGAATTTATTGTCAGGGTTTAACAACCCAGATGAACGCGAAATACGCAGTATTGGGGAGGACACGCATCGCTTGACAGACGATATTGCGTTCTTTTAGGCATAAACCACTTACTACCTAAATCGTGTGTGAAAACCATTCGTGGTTTTCGTAAAACCACTTTCTTCCATATTTCGTGCCCAAATTCATATTTAAACCTAGTTTTTGCAGGTTTCCTCCATGGAACCTCCTCCTGCATACTATTTCCCCACCTTACTGCTCCTCCCGCCATCGGCCAACCTCTGCAAGCAATCTATCCAATACCGCAAGGTTTTATAATGTTTGTGTTTGTTTTATGCAGGATTTGATGAAATTTATAAGGGTGAAAACCCTTTCCACAACCCATAAAGGAACCGGGCCAAAGATTTCCACCTCTGAAGCCAAAATAATGCAGAATAGAAGCTTCCAAGGTTAATTCCATGGTTTGATTGGTGCTTTATGAGCACTGGTTATACAATCAAACCCTCAGCATACCGAAGACACCTGTCCACAACAGAAAAAGGGAAAGTCAGTGAATATTCAAAGATAAAGGGTTAAAGGCTAAAAAAAATCAAAGTATGGATAAAGCGCAGTGATTAAAGAAAGAAATAAAGACAAAAAACCAAAGGAAAAAGATGATTAAAGGTTAATACAGTCAGCAGAAAAAGACAAAAAGCTCGAAGTTGATTACTAAGGCCTTAAAGTACAAATTAAAGGCCAATCAGTGTTTAAAGAAACAAATCATGACATATCAGCAGAAGGAAGGCTTTAAATTCCAAATCACAGAAGCCTTTACTTCTCTGAAGACCAAAAATAACACCTACAAGTTCATTTTCCTCATAAGAATACAAATTGAATGCACAGTCAAACATATTTTCCAAAGACAGCTTAGAAGTAATTTCCAGCCTACCAAAAGACTCAAAAGTCAACATAAGTGACTGAAGTAGATAAAATTTAATGTAAAATTAATTAAAACAGAGTTAAATATCTGAAATCTTCTCCATAAGGCCTCCCAAAGGTCGAGAAGCATTTACTCTGTATTAATTGAACAGTTCGACCTTCTTTCCACTCCACCTCCTCAAATTTACCTATATATATCATATGAGGAGTCTAGTATTATTGTGGGTTGAATACTCATTGAATGTAAATAACTACTGAGGTTGTTGAAGCTCTGTTTTGTAATTGAAGAAAGTTAGGCTGAGAAGAGAAGTTTGAAGCTGTAAAAGACCCACTGGACTTGAAGATTTTAACTGGTTTGAACATCAAATATACAAGTTGATTTATGGGATCCTGGTCTATGTCAATGGTGATGTTTTTCTTACTGTAATTGTCATTTTTCTCATGTTTTCCATATTGTCCACTTTCTCTGATAAATAATAGCAAATATAGATTAGGATTTATTGTAAAGTACCCTAAATCTCACTGATAAGCTTTATCTTTATGTTTTCTTCTAAATGTGTGTTTCAGAATGATTTCAATAGAGTGTAACCAGTCAAGGAATGTTGGTGATCCCATGTCTTGCTAAGTAAAACTTGAGATATTGTTCTTGAATGATATTTTCATTGCATGCTAAGTAAAGTTAAGCTAGCGAAGTCTATGTTTGGCCCTGTTCTCTAGTGTTTTCTCCAAAAACTGTTTTGAAAGTTTCCCTTAAGAGTATGTCAAAAGTAGGATAGGTTAAAATTCCTTACTTGATCTTAGGCTACTTTTTATGTTTGTCTTGAATGTTTTCCTTAAGAATATGCTGAACGCAGGATAGGTTAAAAGTCCTTACCTGATCTTAAGCTACTTTTTATTTTTATCTTGAATGTTTTCCTTAAGAATATGTTGAAATCAGGCTAGGTTAAAAGTACTTACTTGATCTTAAGCCATCCTTTGTTTATCTTAAATGTTTTCTTTTGAGAATATGCTGAAAGCAGGCTAGATTCAAAGTTCTTACTTGATCTTAGGATATTATTTGTTTCCCTTTGAGTATGCTGAAAGCAGGCTAGGTTAAAGTCCTTACTTGATCTTAAGCTGCCTTTGTTTTCTTATATGTTTGCTTCTTTCACAACACTTTTAATGTTCCATACCATAAATCAACTTAAAGAGATATTTTGACATAGATGACTTGCCCCATAGATCACTCTTGAAACTTTTTGTGCAATTAAATTTTTTTGTGACTCCATAGCCCAATGGATTGATACTGTTTCTTACCATATCCTATCATCTGAACCATTATTTCAACCTACTCACACCTTTACCACTCAAACATACTTCCTTCATTTTGATGATATTCATCCCAACCAAAAACAAACAAAACCCTTGTACTTCATAACTAGCCTAATATCATATCATAAGTCTTAAAGAAATATCCTTGAAAACACTGATATAGAGAGATCCCTCTCTGAATCCAAGAGGGATATATCCTAGGACTCCAAAGTGGTTTTGATGTAGGCTCTGCAACATTTTTTCTTTCCAATCTTGCAAACTACGGAGGCCTAACAGAAGGAGGAATGTGAAAGCGCACAAGTAGATCAACAAAACATGCTTGTTGAAACTAAGGGTGATTCTGAAGTTTTGCAGCTGAAGAATAATTTTATTTCCAAGGGTATTATTCCACTTGAAAATATTTTTGACCAAAATGATGTTTTCAAATCTCCTAGAATGCAGGCTGATGATGAAACAATAGAGATTTGTAAGCTTGGTACAATATCAGTGCCTAAAATGATAAAGCTTTCTAAGTTTCTTTCTGTGGAGATGAAACATAAATACATTGAGATGATGAAGAAGTTAATTGATGTTTTTGCATGGAGTTATGTTGATCTAAAAAATTATGATCCTACTATTATTCAACATACTATTCCTATCAAAGAGAATGAGAAACCTTTCAAAAAAGAATTGAGAAGTATTAATCCATTGCTCATGTCTCTGATTGAGAAGGAGATTAAGAAGCTTTTTGATGCAAAAATTATTGTTCTTATTATATTCTCAAAATGGATTTCTAGCTTGGTACCAGTCAGAAAAATGAGTGGAGAGATTAGAATATGTATTAATTTCAGGAACATGAATAAGGCTTCTTTGAAAGACAACTACCCTCTCCCGGAGATGGATCAAATTCTGCAGAATATTTTTGGCTTTCAAAGGATGTCTATGATGGATGGTTTTTTAGGATACAATCAGATATTGGTACACCAAGAAGACCAGGAGAAAACTACTTTTACCACACCATGGAGAACATTCATGTATGCCAAGATGCCCTTTGGTTTGATGAATGTAGGAGCGAATTTTCAAAGAGAAATGGAAATTTCCTTTGCTAAGGAGAAAGATAAGTTAGTAGTTTTCTATCTAGATGACATAATTGTATTTTCAAGAAGGGAGGAAGACCATTTGAAGCATCTAGAGAAAGTTCTGCTGAAGTGCGGAAGGTTTGGTATTTCTCTTAATCCCACTAAAATTATTTTTTCTCTAACCTCTAGAAAGTTGCTTCGAAATATTATATCAAAACATGGGATAAAGATTGATCCAAATAGAGTCAATTGTATTCAGAAGATAGACATGCCAAGGAACAGGAAGGAAATTTAGTCCTTTCTTGGAAGAGTGAACTTTGTTAGAAGGTTCATCCCGAACTTTGCTAAGATTGTCAAAGACACTACCAAGATGTTGAAGAAAGGAGCTAATATTAAATGGATAGTTGAATCAAAGAAGTAATTTGAAGAAATAAAGAAAGCACTCACTCAAGCCCCATTAATTGATTAGTTCAAATTTTTCAAAAGAATTTCTGGTTTTTAAATTTGCATCTGAAAATACCATAGCTAGATTTTTATTACAGAAATGACAACAAGGTACAGAGCAACCCATTTCATTCTTTAGCGGAACCCTTGCTAACTCATACTTGAAAAACAATATTTTAGAAAAATAGGCATATGCTTTGATCAAAGCCATTACATATTTCAAAATCTACATTGTGCACTCTCTTGTCATTGCATTCGTGCCTAACACTATGGTTAATGATATCTTGGCACAAGTTGATCCTAATGGAAAGAGAGGGAAGTGGATAGCTAATTTTTTGGAGTATGACATAGAAATCAGACCTACGAATTGGTGAAAGGACAGGGGTTAACAAAGTTTATGGCACATTCCAATTTTGACTATCTTGACATGAATTTTATCGCAGAAATTGCAGAGTTATTAGAGGAATATGAAGAGTTGATTCCTATTGAAGAGAATTTCACTTTGTCTAAATGGTACAGGGACATTATCTTTGTCTTGAATCATCACAGAGATCCTGCAGAGTTGACTAAATCAAAAGCAAGGTTTGTGAAGCTGAAATCTTTAATATACTGCATTGTAGATAAGAATCTATACAAGAAATAAACTGGTGGAATTCTTTTGAACTGTTTGTTGGAAGATGAAGTTGAAAAGGTTATTGAAGAGTTCAATAAGGGAGATTGTGGAGGACACCACTATTGGAATGCCACAACATAAAAATTCTCAGAGAAGGGTACTACTATCCCACCATGTTCAAGGATGTTTACAAGAAGATAGTTGCCTGCCATGAATGTCAGATCTTTGATGGTGAGAAAAAACTGATTCCTCTACCTTTAATGCCAATTTATGTGGAGGCACCTTTAAAATAGTGGGGGCTATATTTTATTGGTGAAATACACCCATCATCTTTAGGGAAGCATCGTTGGATCCTGACAGCAATAGATTATTTCACTAAGTGGATTGAAGCAATCCTAACAAGGCAGGCGAATGATTAAGTCATCATTCAGTTCTTAGAGAATAATATTTTGTCTAGGCTTGGCTGTCCTATGAAGATTATTACTGACAATGCACAAGATTTTAAGTCCAAAAGGTTGATTATATTTTTTCATCAGTATCACATAACACTTGGACACTCAACTGCTTATTACCCACGGGGTAATGGTCTTACTGAATCTTCTAATAAAAGCATTGTGAGCATTATCAAGAAGGTACTGTAGGAAAAAAAAAAGATCATGGCATCTGAAGTTGAAGTATGCTCTGTGGGCTGATAGAGTATCTACAAGAATATCAATTGGTACTTCACCTTATGAGTTAGTGTATCGAGCTTAAGCTATTTTTCTCACTTCCTTAGGAGTGCCTGTAATGAAATTGCTGCAAGGACTAGAGAGGAGCCTAATGCTATTTAGAGGAGGATAAAAAATATTATAGATCTTCAAGAAAAAATGGAGGAGGTATACAACAACCATCAGTAGTCACAAAATAGAGTAAAGAAGACATTTGATAGAAAGGTCAAACAAGAAAATTTCTAGATTCAAGATGTGGTGTTAAAGTGGGAAGCTAGAATTGAAGAAAAGGGGAAACATGGAATGTTTGAAAACATCTGGAAGGGACCATTCATAGTAGCTGCATACCATGGAAACAACACTTATCTACTTCAGGAGATGGATGGAAAACCTTGTGCTGGAGGTCCTATCAATGGCAAGTTTCTAAAGCACTATTCCTCTTAAAATTTTACTGAATTTTCACTCCATTGTATATATTTCATTTTATTATGATTTTCTGCTAATAAATATAGGTTGATAATAAAACTTGAGCGTGAGATGAAGGCCATAAGATTTTGAAGCAGGCTTGACAAATTTCAGAAGTTTATTTTCAAAAAAGATGGATGGCACTAGAACTACAGGTTCTTTGGTATACCACAAGGGCACACCATCCCAAGTGGAGCCACTGTTATCGCTCATTAAGTTGTAAAAAATTTCTTGATAGGGTCATACAGGTCACTCAACAACTAGATAAGGTCTCCTAAGCCATTTTAATGTGGTATAGGCAAAATTTTTGCTGTTTTAAGTCTATCCTAAGTTTTATGATCACCTCCATTTATGCCATTTCATTCAAATCACTCCCATATCATGTCAGTTTCCATTCCCCATACTTTAAAACTCAAAAGTGCACACTTGTCAGTTTTGCACATTTTTGTAGTGTTTTACACAGGAAAATAACAGATTTCGCTACGAAACTGCCTAATAATTTCGTAGCGAATATGTCAGAAGCATAATGTTTTCACTATGAAAATTTGTTTTTTAACCTGGCTTGTCAAAGGTGTATGAGGTGTTGTTTTCTGATTAGAGCAGTAAAGTTGGAGGTCATTCAAGGTTGTTATGATAAAATTAAAATGTACATAATTGCGTTTGATGTCATCATTACCCTTTTTTCTTGCATGTGATATCATTGAAGCTTGAGCTGTTAGTTAAACTATTAAACCTCACCTCAATTAGCCTTTTGTCATATTGTGGTTTATTCGTGCAGGTGAGTTGATCCCTAGAGAGTTGCTTCATCGAGCCAAGCAGGTTTCTGTCAAGATTCGAACTCTATAGGTGTCATCAACAAGTGAGGTAGTGAAGACTATAAATTGTCAATGGATGCAAGAAAGAAAACAAATAAGGGTGGCCATTGTCACAGTTATGATCCCATGGATATGAAATTACTCAATGAAGACCCTACTGCTATGGAGGTTTTCAAAAGGACTGGCTGTTTGCAATTCTTCCAGACGTTGCATGGCTTTCATTTACAGGTTTCAAAGGATTTTTCCACCAGCTTTACAGGAACAACATCAAAAGTTTGGAATTCTGAACCTTACAGTGATACCAGAGAGCATCTCATCAGCTACAGGAATCCATAGAGGCGGTTAATAGTGGTTTGTATCAAATTCATAATGCAATATTGTAAAGAGTTTATCAAGTAAGAACACAGTGAAGTTGATTTGACAAATGTTATCCCTAGGAGTTTCATGAAGGATAATTATGAAAAACTCTTAATGGTCATCCAAAAAAAATTTACCTGTGAAGGAAGATTTCACATGGTCTACTCATACCATCTCATAATTATTCTTCATTTTGTAGGTAAGAGGTCACTTTATTTTCCTTTCTATTTATACATAAGTCTAGGGAAAATGTCAGATAAGGTTCAAATTAAGACTGATGGAAATGAGACATCTCTTTTTCATCATGGTATAATTAAGCTGTTAATATTGGAGGAATTGAGAAGGTTAGACAGATATTGGATTTATTTCTTGTTCATGAGTGTTTATGAAATTGATGTGGTCACCCCAAAGAAAGACTCAAAACCTAGAACTACTTCATCACCAACTATGGTAAAATAAGTTGAAGAAGAAAATAGATCATCTCCTGCAGAACCAACGAACATGGGAGAAAAACCTTTGCAAGAGACTGACACACCTCAAGTAGCACCTGCAAAATAGAAGCATATAGTTAGCATACATGGCAGCAAGAGAGTCACTAGAAGCTATACATTGGCTAAAGGCAATCTGGAGAATATCCTTCATGCAATAGACATTGAAGAGTCACCCATTGTTCAAGCTGAAGACATTGAATATGGTGGAATAAAGCTGAAGAAAGGTAATATTTCTAAGAAACTAGATTTTGCAGGTGATGATATTGGTTTTATATTTCAGCCAAGGAAACCAATGACTAGACATACAAAGAAGGTCATGGAAAACAAAGAGACTGAGAAAATCAATGAAGTTGCTCAACCAACAAGCATCATAGGTTTGTCTCCATCAGCAAAGGAGGAAGTGGTTATCAGGCATAGAAAGGGAAAAGAGAAATTAATTGAAAAATTAGAAATAGAAACCCTCAAAGAGCACTTGAAAGAAGCAGGTAAAGAGATATCAGTTTTGAAGCTAGAGGCAAAGAGGCACAGAGCTGAGAACGCTCAATTTGAATAGATGAGAAAAATATGGGATGAGCAAGTCACAAGTGTCTCAAAAACTTTGGACAATGTAGAAATGTTGTTGAAATGGACTCAGACATTAAAAGGGGAGGTCAAACACATTAAGAAGATGAATTTTCACTTACAGACCAAAAAAGAGAGCATGAAAAGATAAAGTGGAAGATCTTCAAGAGCAGCTGGATTTGATTCAAGTGGAGTTAGAAAAGAAAGGGCTGAAGATGAGAGTGGTAGAAGAACCCATCAACCAATTGATTGTAAATGAAGAAGAAACACCACAGTAGTAAAAAATTGAGCTGAAACAAGTATGATGAGGTTCATAATATGCAGAGAACCTAAATTTTGCAGCTAGAGAACAATTTTTCAAGACATTTACAAAAAGAACAATTTTTGGTTTTTTAGACAGTTTCGTAGAATGCTTTAGGCTTGAGGCCAGAAAAATGCTACTAAAATTTCTGTAGGTGCATTTTTTCCTTGGAATTCAGTTTTGTGAAGTATTATGGAGGGAAACTAATTTTTTGCGAGGTGTCCTGGCATAGTAAATGTGTTTTAATAGCTAAGGTGGCAAGGAGATAGGTGAAAAGGCAGGTTTTCATATGCTACGAAAACTCGCTATGAAACTACCTAAACTATCCTCTTTTGTAGCGAGGGGTTTTTTGAATACTTTTGACCATTCCAATAGCACATCAATTAGCCAGAGACCTCCATCATGTTAGTGGGACCTCTTAGCAGAGACTCATTTCTCAAAAGGAGTGTCACACATCCATCTCATTAGGAAGAACAATGATTAAAGTGAACGTTATCCATCCCTAAAAATTAGGATTATGTTCCATAGATCTAGGGGTGTTTTAAATATGTAAAGTGATGGTGATTTTTCCCTTGAACATGTGATATCCATTATGTAACTATTTCACTATTATGAAAACCAAATGTAATAAATAGGAGATAGAGTCCTTTTAGGAGTTTGATTTCTTAAAGGATAGTTGTCCTTTTTCTGTTTCAAGTAAGTAGTTTCAGTTATGATAGGTGTCAGTGTTAGAATTTGAAGATCTAGCTAGCTAGGTAGATCATTTACATTGTAAAGAATGTCTATTTATAGACTGAACATCAAAGAGAAAAGGGTTGGATAATATTGCACCAAATTGTTGCTTGTATGTTTTTTTCCATTATTAGTAATATATAGTGACATTCTACTTCCAGAACTGAGATTCTCATGAGGTGTTTAATTTTTTATTGCTATGTATCTTTATTTCTAAGCACTTGCAGTGAATTTTATCTATAATTACACAGAATTCATACTATTATGCTCTGAATTCCTTTAGGGGTGGAATTAATGTGTTTTCCTTATGTTATGTGTATGAACCATCTTGATTACAGACCTCTATCTGCCTCAGCTTCCATGTCAAGCAAGAGTGTCATGAATATTACTGACATTGACTCCATAGCCCAATGGTAGCAGGCCTTCATTTTTCAACTTGCAATCATACAAAACCAAGTAAATTTTCATAGAGTTAGCCATTTAGTATTATCTTTATTGAAAATCATAAACCCCCTTTGAGAGAGCCCTCTCAAACTGAAGAGGCTAATCTTCAGTTAGAAGTGGTTTGAAATAGTTACATTGAGTTTATTGCTCTGTATATTTTTGGAGATCTGCAGAAATAAATGATTTTGGTGTTCGAACTTCTAGTGAGAATAATTGTGCAATTGTGCCTAGTTGTTCTTTCTTTAGAAGCTTTGTCATGACATTAGAGCTTATTATATTTCCCAGCTTCCCTGCAATGCCCTATAATTCGATTTCCTTTCCTTCTGAAAAAAATTTCAAGAAACGTTCTTGAAAATTAAAAGCTATCGTCCCCAAATATTGTAACCATTGTACTCCTAGTACAACATCAGCAACTCCCATAGGAATGGAAAGCATTGGAATATTTAATACATATTCCCCCATGGTTAACTTGATATTATGGCATTTTCCAGAGAAATTTATAGTTCCTCCATTTGCAACCATCACTTGACATTCTGGTGCTAGGTATAGGAAACAATTCAATTCCTTGGCTACCTCACAATGAATAAAATTATGGGTGCTACCTTAATCAATCAACACTATTACCTTTTTCTTCTTGATATGTCCTTCTATCTTGAGATTTTTAGGAGTGGTACTTCCTGCCAATGCATTACATGATATGGTCGGACTCATTTCTTCCTCTTCTAGGGATAGTTCCTGGTGTATATCATCTTCTTGTTCATTTTCTTCTTCCTCTTCACAATCTATGTAAAATAATTTCTTCTCAGCACACTTATGACCTTTAGTGTATTTGCTATCACAACTATAGCAAATAATTTTTGCTATTTTTTCTTCCAATTGTTGTGGTTTCAACCTTGTAGGTTGTGGAAATCTAGTAGTAGCAACACTTCCATCTTTATAGAAGTGAGTGGTAGGCTTCCTTTTCGCCATAATTTTACATTCAATTTTTCTTGCCAACCTGAATGCCTTATCCAATGAATCAAGTTCCAAAACGAGAACTTCATGTTGGATTTTATCCTTTAAAGTACCTATGAAGAGATTAATCCTATGTTCCTCTAGAATATCAGTTACCTTTATATTCAATTTTTGGAAGTCCTCAATTTTCTCCCCCACTAAACACTTTTGTTTGAGATTTATCAATTGGCTAAATAAAGTGTTGCTCTTTGTATCCTCATATTGTGCTATCATTTCCTCCATAAAAATTGACTAAGTTACAATTTTTTTATGGGAGAAAAGCCATCGATACCATACAAATGTATTTTGTTCTAAATGTAAAGTTGCAATGCGTACCTTTTGTGTGTTTTACACATTATTGA
The DNA here is from genome assembly GCA_034641835.2 of Pinus albicaulis. Taxonomy (NCBI): domain Eukaryota; kingdom Viridiplantae; phylum Streptophyta; class Pinopsida; order Pinales; family Pinaceae; genus Pinus; species Pinus albicaulis. The sequence continues at coordinate 243,858,616 of CM076572.1, read as the reverse complement.
GATCGAAATATTGCTCCATTTGTAGTATCCATGTTATAGGATCCTTTCCATCAAACTTCCTCATATCCATTTTTGGAATATGGTGGTTCTTCCCTCCAACATTAGAGTTTATGAAATCATGATTAACATTTATTTTTTCATCGCAGGTTCCTCTACTATCTTTTCACCATTAGGAAACATTTCTTGTATCTTTGTGGAAACCTTCCATATGCACTTTTAGATCATTCTTCATGTTTTCCATCTTAGCTTCCATGTCATCCATCTTAGATTCCATGCCAGCTTCCATGCCATCCATCTTAGCTTCCATACCATTCTTCAAACCATTAATCTTATATTCCATGCCTTTCTTCAAACCATCCACCTTAATTTCCATGCCTTTCTTCAAAACTTCCATGTCATTTTTTGTTGCTCTTTGTGATGTTGCACTTGCTCTTGTAATTTTGATATGTCATGTTGTCATTATTCATCTTCATGAGTCATAGTAGAGCCTTCTAACAGCTTAATGGGGGTTGAAATATTTTTAGGGGAAATTTGAGAATCCAATACTGATATCTATTCTACAATATTCCCTTGGAATCAATTCAACTTGATTCTTCAAACAAGACTTATGCAATTCGGAAAAAAAAATACACACCTTTTACTTGCTTTTGAGGAGCTCGATATTAAAATTGATTTATCTCTATACTTGCACATCCCCAATATCTGAAATTCAGCCCTGTAGTAGTCCTCTGAAGCTTCTTTGAAATTCCATAGGTCTAACTTGATTTTGATTCTTCAAGACAAAGTTATGCCAATCTCCCACAATGACCTAATTATGGACTGGTTAAGTAGAGCGAACTTGTATGAATTTCCATGTGTCACTGTTTTCTCCTTTGACTCTGAAATTTATAGACAAGAAACTACAGTCTATTTACTTCTAGTCACTTTTTACAGAATTCCAATCTGATGCTCAAAGAGAGATTTATGAAGGTTTTCCCATGATCACCTCTTTGAGATGAAATTCGGGAGCTTGAAAAACACCTAACTTCCATAGATCATATCTCCGAAAATGTTGTGAACCAAGATCCGAAATTTAGTGACAATGTTCCTCAAGATTTTAGCTTCGTGCTCTAACAATTTTAGCTTCTAAAACTTCATAGAAAAAATGTTATAGTGAAACTTCCGTGATGACCTTTTTAAGTGAAATTCAGGAGCCTGCAAAAAGCCCTAACTTCCACAGATCATATCTCTAAAAATATTGTGAACCAAGCTCTAAAATTTTGCGACAATGTTCCTCAGGATTTTGGCTTTACACTCTAAACATTTTAGCTTTTGAACCTTCGTAGAAAAAACTTTATAGTGAAAATTCCACGATGACATGTTTGGAGCAGTGAAACCCTAGAATCCAAAGCTCTAATACCAAATGTTGTGAAACCAACTCCAAAAATAGAAGAAAAGAGATATCATCACCTTATAAATAAGCCACTTCGAGGGGGAAACCTCCAATACATTACATGAATGAACAATTCTTGGATGATACAAATTAGAAAACCTCCTTTCTACATATAGGAGTCTATGGGGCCACAATGTAATCCTATCCAACCTAACGATAATAATTTAAGGGCACAATAATAACAATATGGGGGTTACAGGGGTACAATAATAACAATAAGGGGGTTACACTAACAACAATAAGGGACTATACTAGTAATATAGGGACCTAACACAAGTAAGTAGTTTTAGTTATGATAGGTGTCAGTGTTATATTTTGAAGATCTAGCCAGCTAGGCAGATCATTTACATGGTAAAGAATGTCTATTTATAGACTGAACATCGAAGAGCAAAGGGTTGTAGAATATTGCACCAAATTGTTGCTTGTATGTTTTTGTCCATTATCACTAATATACTGTGACATTATAATTCCAGACCTGAGATTCTCATGAGGTGTTTAATGTGTTATTTCTCTGTATCTTTATGTCTAATCACTTGCAGTGAATTTTATCTCTAATTACACAGAATTCATACTATTATGCTTTGCCTTCCTTTAGGGGTGAAATTACTGTGTTTTCCTTATGCTATGTGTATGAAACATCTTGATTAAAGACCTCTATCTGCCTCAGCTTCCATGTGAAGCAAGACTGTCAATAAGAGTCATGATGTTGACTCCATAGCCCAATGGTAGCAAGCCTTCATTTTAAAACTTGTAGTCATACAAAACCAAGTCACAAATCATAGAATTAGCCATCTAGTATTATCTTTATTGAAAATCATAAACCCCCTTGGAGAGAGCCCTCTCAAACTAAAGAGGCTAATCTTCAGTTAGAAGTGCTTTGAAATAGTTACATTGAGTTGATTGATGAGCAACCAATCAAAATCAATTTGGTGATAACATTTTGAACAAAAAAAAGTTTAGAATGACAAGTCTTTTGCTGAAGCTGATCTTGTTATATCTCTAACTCAAGCTGCAAAAATTCAATCTAGTCTAGTGCATTTTATATACAGGTTTGAATACCTTAAAGAGAAGCTTTGATAATGGTTATCCTCTAATCTACAATGGAATGTACTAGAGTATTCAACCATTCTAATACATCAATCGTTCTAGGCCTCAGCTCCTACCTCCGCTCCCTCCATGTAGATGTCATGGTGCCTATGGGGGGATGAATTTGGGAGAGGAGCAATAGTGGGAGTTGGGGTCCGGAGGGAAGGTGAGGAGTTGGACGTATAACATAAATAGGTGCGGGAAGGTGGAGGGGTCGGGAGGAGTATGGTGGATCGGGCAATGGAGAGGCTTGTGCGTGCAGGAGGATATCGGTGGAGTGGTGGACCGTGTAGGTACCCGGGGCTTATGCATGTGAGCTCACCCAGTGAGCACATAGATGTTCATGCTTTGATTTTAATAGACTCGAACTAGCCATAAAAAAACCCCTCGTACTATGTTTTTGCACTTCTGGGATCAAAAAAACAAAATGCCGAGATGATGTCATAACAGAGGTGGTAGTTTTCACATACCATACTCCATTATCAGACACGGTCCAACATACATAAATCATCCAAAAAGAAAATATTCAACACACAACATCGCGCATACCAAATTAATTATTCTCCAAATCAATTTGCACAAAATTCATTAACGCGTCAATGAACCATACTCACATATAAAGTTTCCCACCAACCAATAAATTGTGTGAAAATATGTTTCACTCCATATTTTAATACAAATATTGTCTTTACAGCAACGATGGGAGCCACGGTCTCCATGGTCATACAGTTAGAAATGAATGCATAATAGACCATGACCTTATCAAGCTCAGTGAAAAAATAAATTTTCCTCAATACACAATCGTACAATCAAACATTTAATTCATTTCAGTGCCCAGAGCAGTGTATTCACACATACCAAATTTTTAGCGCACAAAGGAAACACTTCTAACAAGGTAAACAGTGAGCAGAGATGTCAAGAAACATATTTTAAAATATTTATATTACAGGGACATAAATAATGTGAATCTTACAACTTTTAATTGGTGTGGATGGTAGTGCAAAAATATTTTGAGCACCCATGCTCAAATAAAATTTATGTGTTGCCATTTCAAATAGAAAGTATAGTAGGGTAATGAAGACCACAAACCAATGGTTGGGAAAAGCCACAAGAACAATGGATCAAGTTGGAGCTAGGCCAGAATTTTCCTACTCTGATACCATGTTAAACTTAGGCATAGTGAACACAGTAAAAACACAAGACATGAGAAAGATAAAACATTGGATGTACTATTATTCATAATGATATACATTTATAGCACATTAGATGAGCCTTGGATTCCACATTCCAAGGTCTCTTGGAATTCCTATGTACATTCGCCTTCTATTGGGAATACTTCATTGAAATGGAGGCCAGGGAGGTGAGCAGTGAAGGCTCACTTGATCAGGTTGGATAGTGTTTTGGCCAAAGGTAAAGAAATTTAATTCGAATAGGTTTTTCAGGGAAGTTGCGGATTTCCAAAAGTAAATTGTGTACATATTTTAATATGTGATAGTTGTTGATTGATTTATTAATTCTCTGTAAATATTTTATTTTTCTTTGGTTATTTTTTCTACATTTGGTATCAGAGCCACTTCAGAGAGACACCTCTGCTACCAAGTGTTTATTTGGTTGATCGCCTGATGAATAAAGATGGGAAAATATCCACTAATACAGATCTAGCATGGGGGAGGGATTTACTCGATCATGTTGGTGGATGAAACCGAAGGTTAAGCCAAAGAAGCTGTAGAATATTCTACCTGAGGCCACGTCTAGAACATTGTTGAGTAGTGTTCTTGGCTCACTTGGATCCTACACATAGCATGGAAAACCCAGTCGCATGGCAGGCTTGAGGAATATGCCCAATACATTGTGATCCTCATGGTCATTAGAATAGACTGGAATATGTAGGAAGAGCAAAACTAGAGATTTTTTCAAGGCATCGAGGTATGGCAAGAAGGACTGTTACATATTTGGGATATGTGAGTGGTTTGTTATCAAATTTGATAGCCATTTTTATATGTAGATGGCCATGTTTGGAAAAATCGAAAACATGGCACCAGCGCTTGTTAGAGTTGAGAGAAAGGCACCACCGTGGAGAATTTTATGTTCTTGGAGAGTTCAAAAGGAAAGTGTATGAAGTTTTTTTAATCGTGGATGTGATGAGTACACCATAGGGAAGCTCGAGTCAAGAAATAAGCTATAATTATAGCATAGGCATGGTGGGAAAATGAAGGTGTTGAAAATACACCTGAGAGCCTTACAACTGAAGGCATGGAAGTGGCTGAGATTAGTTGTGTCAAAGTAAATCTTGTTGCTACACAGGGTCTAGTATATGAGATGTAGATCCAAATTTTCTATCTCAAGATGAGATCAATCATGTAGAGTGGGTCTGCTCAGGAAATAAAAATCTAGTGGAGGCCCTTGTGTAGAGGTAGGTTTTTTTGTTGGGGGTGGTAGAGCCATGGACCCCCGTGAGCAGGTGGAGCCCCATGAGGGGATAGTGAGAAAGTAAATGGTGAGAAAGTTGTTGAAGTATCTAGTGAAATAATGAATTCATGGAAGTTTATTTACTCATGTTGAGAACCATGATTCAGAAGAGATCTACTGGGATTATTTCTTGATATTGGATGTGGCTATGGAGTGCGAAAATCATGTTTCCATGCCTGGTGAAGTGACCCACGGAATTGCTTGAAGAGGAAATGAGAAAAATAGATGAAAGAAATGTTGTGAATGGTGTAATACGATAGTGTAATTGATAAACTTTGTTTGTGGTGAGAATTGGAGCAATAACATAAAAGAATATCTATATTATTTCTAGAAAGCGTGAGGCTCAAAGAGTGGAAAAGTGAGAGAGGATATGTTAAGATAACCACAATGAATAAACGATAAAAAAAATATTATTATGATGGAGCCTTTTCATGTAAATGGGCATATAGTTATAAGACTTGGTAAGGAATGGGTATTCTTGAGTATTCACTGATAAAGTCTGAGTTAGACTTAGGTGAGCGGGGTAAGTGCCAAAGTGAGAAGAGTTGAACTCACTTATTTAGTAAGGTTGGCTAGATTTAGTCAAGGAACCCCAAGTCAAGTTTAAGGGGGAATGTTAGGTAAAATTGACCCGGGGATAGAGTCAAAGTTGACCAGGTTAAAAAATGGTGGTTTTGAGCACGTGGTAGAGTGTACCCATGGTTTTCTTTTCATGTTATTGCATGTAATGAATCATATTTAAAGCTGGGAAGACTTCATTATAATGGATGTAGGGGAGGAGAGCTATGAAGGCTCACTTGACCGGGTTGGTAAGGTTTTTTGCCAAGGCTAAAGAAATTCCATTCGCATGGGGTTTTCACTAGAGTTGAGGTTTTCCCTGGGTAAAATGTGTTTGTATTTTAATATATTTATTGTGATTTTTGTTGATTTATTTACTAATTCTCTTTGTAAATATTTTATTTTTCTTTGGCTAATTTTTCTACATTGAAGATAACCTTAGAGCAATTTAGAGAAATTTTTGATGAAGATGAGTTGTTAGAGATAAAGAGATTTGAAGTTGCAAAGTGATAATATGATGAAATTGAGATAATGAAAAACAAAGGAAGAAGAATAAGGCTATATTATTGGTAAAAGGTGATGAGAATATCAATTTTTCCCATCTTTATATCCATATGAGGGAGAATATGAACACCATATTGGATAACCAAATATCTAGCATGATTAAATTATACATCAATGGGGACATAGAAAAAATTAACTACAACAAATTCCAAATTCATTTTATATTAAGAAATATAGTTGAAAATGATAAATTATTGTACACAAGCTTAAGTTTAGATAGAATTCTTCTTAAACATTATCTTAAATATGGGCATAGAAAAAAATATTGATTAGTTGATGTTAAATAATTTAGGAAATTAGTTAAAAATTTGCGATTTCTCAATTCAAATCCTATTCCATTAATTCCCAAAAAAATTCCCCTAACAATGTTGACTAATTAGAATATGCAACTTCATTTATAATTCCATAGAAATATTAATAACTATGAGGATTAATTCTATCTTATCTAATATTATTTGTTGAAAAATGTAGCAAGAAATTCTCAATTTGATTTTTCCTTGTTCAAATTGTGAAAATTTGAATTTCCATATCAAAAAACAACTTGGATGCAGTTAACTGAGGTGACATGGCTCTTGTCACTTAGGTAGCTCAGTAACTTCGAGTTAGAGGAGTTAGATTTTAGTAAAGCATGCGTGGTTGCTAATTTGTAGCAATCATGGTCACTTATTTCATTTTTATTTAAACTAGTTCTAACTATTGTAGGAACTAGTGGAAGTTCGTTGTCTAGTGGGACAAAATTCTATCTTAGTGACCATCCATTTAACTAATCATCAACCCAAAATCGCTAGTGCATGTAGAGAATTCAATTTCCCCAATTTTGATGGAGATTCCAAGTTAGACGGTAACATCATTGAAAGACTAGTCTTGAGTGTACAGGTGTTTCATGTATTTAGATGATCAACCTTGGTAATTGCACAATCATTTTGGAGGAATTTTATAAATAATAGGGGCCTAATGTCTGGGGAAATGTGCAAGGAAATAGGGGCTCAAGGAGAGAAATAAATTTACTAAGTTTGGGACAAGGATTCTTAGTGAGCAGAGAGATAGTTTATTCACCTGCATGTTGTGCTCGGAGCGAGCAAGTAGTTGTAATACATCTACATTCATCAGATTACTGCAAGCATGTATACGGGGTTTTTAGTAGTTTTTTTCCCTTGGAAAAATATTTTGTGCATGTGTGTTATTTCTCATTGCATGTTTGTGATTGATGTTCTCAATTGTGAATTTAATTCTAGAGAGTAGTAGGGTAAGTTTGTTTCTTGTGATTTTGATTAAAATTTCATGAGAAGTTGAAAATATACACCATAATTTATACATGGTATCGGAGCACAATTCACATTAAAACGAGAATTCAAAAGTTGTTTCTTAGGAGGATTGAATTCGCAGTTCAGTGTAGTAGGATCTTGATAGAGCTAGGAAGAGTAAATTCAATAGGCTGATACTAGAGTATGCCTTGGAAGGTAGCTCTAATTTCATCGCATGAAAGGATCACATGAAGACGGTATTGGATGAAAATGGCTTTCTAAAATATGTCAAGACAAACATTTCAGAAACATAGGCATATGATACCCAAAACTTTTCTTAGTGGAAGAAAAATGTAGCCAAGGTGATGAAAATAATGTTAGTGGGTGTGTGAGATCACATTGTCTCAAATCTCCGTGGGAAAGAAACTCCTTTCGCAATGTGGAAATCACTAACAAAATTGTTCCAGAATAGTAGTGACCATAGGAAGATGGTGCTCGAGGATAAAATTTGAAATATCAAGATGCAGAAGAATGATATTATTCCACAATATCTGAGGAGGTTCACACAAGTTCGTGATGAAATTGGTGGGGCTGGTGTTAATGTTGCAGAAGATGACTTGGTAATCCTATCCCTTATAGGACTTCCCAAGAGTTGGAATAGCCACCAAGATTCAGTGAATAGGAGGGATAAACTACTGAATTGGGAATGCTTATGGTTAGATTTGGTAAATGAGAAAATAAGGTGGAACACCATAGATTTGACTTCATCCAAGGGTAGGGATGAAGAAAAATTTGCATTGTTTGGAAAGGGAAAGAAGGGAAAAGTGAAGAAATATCAAACCAAAACTGAACCCAGCTTAGGGGGCAAGAAGAAATATTTTTCCAAAATTAAATGCTTCAATTTTCATGAAATTGGGCACTACGCCATGAAGTTTCCACCAAAAAATTCAAGAAATAAGACCTCAGGAGAAGCCGCAAGTGAACTTTCTCTTCAAATTTTGAGCTTGATTTTACCTTTATCGCATGCATGGAAAGCACAATGATGGGGAGCACGTGGTACTTGGACCTAGGTGCATTGTTCCACATGACGAGGTATAGAGAATTTTTTAGTGACCTCGAGGAGAAAGATTTGCATATGTACATTGAGTTGGGGTTGACGAAAGGTACAACATGACTGTGGTTAGTACAATCACCTTTCATACGGAGTTGAGATCCCCTCTCAAACTCAAGGATGTCATGTTCATTCGGGGCCTAAAGAAAAATATCATATATGTTGTAGTTTTGGAAGATCATGGTTATGATGTGATCCTCTTCAAAGGAAAATCATTCATGAGACACATAGCCACAATACAGGTCAATCAGATCAGGGTTCATGTGAAGAGCCTATATAAGCTAGAGGTGGAAGATTGTGCTGCATTAAGCACTAAGGAAGAGAAAGTACAGGGTCAAAATGTCGGTGAACTTTGGCATAGAAGGCTTGTCCATTTTCATTATGACACCTTGAATATTATGTAGAAAATAACCACTAGCCTCCCTAAAGGAGCACTTGAGTAGCATGATGTATGCAAAGGATGTAGCTTGGAGAAGTACACAAAGTCTACATTCCATGATCGGGACAACAAATCACATGCAATCTTGGAAAGGATTCACTCTGATGTCTGTGGACCTTTCACGACAACCTCCACTTCTAGACACAAATATTTTTTCATTTTGATTGATGGATTTTCAAGGAAGTGTTGGATCTTATTCATGAAAAAGAAATATGAGACATTCTCCAAGTTCGTAGAATTTAAGGCACTGGTTGAGAAATAAATCGACAAGAAGATGAAGTCTCTCAAGAGCGAATGGAGGTGAGTATGTATCGAATGAAATAAAAAAAATTGTGTGAAATAAGGCATTCGATGAGAGTTGACAACACCCCACAACCCACAACAGAATGGGGTGGCTATTAGAAAGAACCGTAGTATTGTGGAAGTTGTGACGATTATGTTGCATGACCAAGGACTACCACTACACTTGTGGGTAAAGGAATGCAACATAACAATCTATTTGCAGAACTAGAGTCCTCATTGGATTCTTGGTATGATTACATCGAAGGAGACTTGCTCGGGGAGAAATTCAGATGTGTCGCACATCAGAATTTTTGGAGCATTTTTTACTGCCATGCCTCCATAGAATCATGGAAGAAGCTTTAGCGGATAGCAGAGTTTGTGGTATTTGTAAGTTACATGGTAACTCGTCACAACTATCATGTGTACTTCCCTTCCCTCAGGAAGAAAATTGTTCGAAGGGATGTAAATTTTTATGAGGAGAAAGCGATGTGGTGCTTTCTTGATAAGGAACTTAAGATCCCACCAAAAGAGGATATTTTAGCTCCAAAAGAGGAACCTCAAAAAGTTGAGCAACCACAAATTGAGGAGTAGAGAGTAGAGAAATCCACTCAAGAATAACCATCCATAGAAGGCAGAAAAAGGACCAGGGAAGCTAATAAACTTGTCAAAGATGCAAGGGATAATGTGGGATCTCCTTCAAATTTGTGTAAGCCAAGAAGGTAACTGGATTGGTACACTAGCTAGATGGTCACCTCATCTGTACACTGGCTACATGGCTTTAATGACTGATATTGTAGATACCGAGCCATTCTCTTTCGAGGAAGCAGTAGAGAAACTTATACGGGTTGATGCAATGGTGGAAGAGTATGAATCCATTTAAAACAACAATGTTTGGGAAGTGCTCCCAACACCAAAAAATAAATCAGTTATGGGTTCAAGATGGATCTTCAAGGTTAAGCATGTAGCAAACAGAATCATAGACAAGCATAAGGCTAGATTTGTGGCAAAGGGATATTCTCAAGTTGAGGGAATTGCCTATGAGCAGACCTTTTCTCCCGTAGAAAGGTACTCATCCATTAGATAATCTCTTGCACTATATGCACACAAGAGGTGGAACATCCATTAGATGAATATAAAAAAACATTTCTAAGTGAGGTTATTGAAGATGAGATGTACATTGAGCAACCAGAATTTTGTACACATTTTATCACGATTATCATGTGTGAAGACTCAAGCGAGCTTTGTATGGTCTGAAACAAGAACCTTTTGGTTGGTACACGAGGATCGATAATTATCTCACTAGTTTGGTTGTCACAAAAAATGAAGCGGATGAAAACCTCTATCATATATTGGTAGAAGGTAAATTTCTTATTATTGTCTTATATTTTGATGTTTTGATTTTAACTGGTGATGATAAATTGATTAGATCTTGCAAGGGAATTTGAAATGAAGGACATGAGTCTCATGCATTACTTCTGTGGGTTGGAAGTATGGAAAGGTGATGGGAACAAGTTGTTTCTCAAGTAAAGTATGCAAATGAGATACTGTAGGGATTCTGCATGGAGAGTTTTAAACCCATGGTGACACCTCTAGCAACCAACTGGAGGAAGGAGGATGCCACTTCAGGTGAAGAAGTGGATGCTACCATTTACCTTAAACTAGTGGGTTCACTGATGTATTTTATGAACACACAACCATATATGTGCTATATAGTTAACAAGCTGAGAAAAGCTATGGTTAGGCCAACATAATTATTTTGGAAGAAAACCAAGCATGCGTTAAATTACCTCATAGGAACTTCTCAGTTTGGACTATGACACAAACGGAGAGATGGAGTGAAGTTGTGTGGGTTCACAGATGTAGATTGGCGGGGAATCCATCATACTGAAAGAGTACATCAGATTGAATTTTCATTGTTAGGTCCGTAGTTGTTTCCTGGTACAACAAGAAAATAATAACTATGGAGCTCAGATTGGCAGAATTTTATCCGTAAAATTCCATGGATATTCCATTAGACAGTTTGTCACCACGGATCTAATAATAATATATTAAAATATTAAAATTTTACACTATTGCAGTTTTACTAAAATTATAGATTTGTAGATTTAAGTGTAATTAGTATATGCATGCAAATGAGAATTATGAAAAAAAGTATAGAATGAAAAAATAATCTCACACACACACATAAGACACAAGATATGCTATCTAGGAAACCCTTTCAGAAGAAAACCCAACTAGAAGATGAGGTCGCTTCTCTCTCTTTCTATGCCTATAAATATGGTTGTAGGTATAAAGAAGTAATGCCTATGGCCCGTTGGCTGCTATAGTGCATAGATCCTCTCTATTTGATCTACCTCCTATATCTCATGCCTATCTTTTCTCAGCTATGGAACATAATTCTCTCGAAAGAATGGAATGCCTCTTCCTCCTAGTGGTTCGGTTATAACATAACTCGATAGGCTACTAGTGGTTAATTTTGACCACATAAAATATAAATAGAGCTATAATATAGACTATTCTAAAGTATTTTAAATCATAATCATATGAATATCCCCTTTTCCATGAATAATTGGGGCTGATGCGACATGCTCCCGAACTATAGGTGTGCAAACAAGAAGGTCAACTTCTGAGTGGCATAACTTTTGCATACGGGCTATCATTGACCCGATTCTTACGCCATTGGAAAGATATTTGTGTGTAGAAAAATATGAAATGGTTTTTGACTAATAAAGTAGAACTTTATCCTAAAAAATCATTGTTTGATGCCTCAAAACGCTCCTAGAAGGTTTTAAACCAAGTTTTTCCAAACTAGGTCCCACCAGTACAAATGGTCCTATGAGCTTATTCATCCACTTTTCCACTCCAAATGCATCGATAAGGATGAAAAGAAATATAATTATCCAATCCATATCAGAAGGATAATACATGGCTGCAATTCAAGCAGCATGTGAGGTGATCTGGATGAGAAATATTTTTGTGGGACTTTTTCGTCAGATGATGGATCTAATTGTGAACTAATGTGATAATTAGAGTTGCATAAATATTTATAAGAATAATTTATTTCATGACTGATCAAGCATATATATTTCCCATATCACCATTTACGATATTGTGTGCAAAGGAAGATAATGTTGCTACAATAAATTCTGACAGAGGAACAAGATGCTGACATTTTGACATAGGCTTTTTCAAGAGGGGAGTCTGAGTTCCACAGGTGTAGGATATGGGTGCTTTATAATCCCTTTTTTGTTGAGAGGGCATGTTGAAAAATGTGACAAAAAATTATCAATTTGGTTTTTCCTTGGTCAAATTGAGAAAAATAGAATTTCCACATCAGTAGACAATTTGGATGTAGTTAACTAAGGTGACATGGATCTTGTCACTCAGTTAGCTTATTAAATTTGAGTTAGAGGAGATAGAGTTCATTTAAGCATGTGTGATTTCTAATTTTTAGCAATCAAGGATAGTTATTTCAAGTTTTTTTCAGTTAAACTACTTCTAACTACTGGAGGAACTAGTGGAAGGTTATTTATGCAGTGGGAAAATAGTATAATTTAGTGATCATTATTTAATTGATTAATCAACCTAAAATATCTAGTGCATGCAAAGAATTGAAGTTCCCCAACTATGGTGAATATACCAAGGAAGTGCAACATTAGTTGTAGACTAGTATTGAGTGTACATGTGTTGCATGCAGTCAGATGATAAACCTTGCAAATTGTGCGATAATTTTGGAGGAATTTCCTAAATAATAGGGTCCTAATTTCTCAAGAAATGCATAAGGAGATAGGGGCTGAAGAAGAGGCAGAAATTGACTAAGTCTGTTTTAGAGATTCTCAGTGAGCAGAGAGATAGGTTATTCACTTGCAGGTTGTGCTCAAAGCGAGAAAGAAATTGTAATACATATACATTCACCACATTAATGCAAGTAGACATAAGGGGTTTTTAGAAGTTTCTTTCCCATGGAAAATAGTGTGTGCAGGTGTGTTATTTCTCATTTCATGTTTTTGATTGATGTTCTAAATTATGAATTGAATTCCGCAAAGTCGTAGAGTAGGTTTGTGTCTTGTGATTTTGATTAAAATTTCATGAATATTTTCAAATATACATCACAATTTCTACATTATTTTGTTAAAATTTGATGTGTTGTTAAATGAAATCAAACCCATAATGTAGCGGGAATAGTACAAGAGACATTCAATACTATCAAAGACTAATACCATTCCCTCAATATATTTTTAAAAGGTTTAAAGTAGATTCTTATAGCTATATATAAGTTTGATAATAATCCATATAGGATCTAATATATTGATATGGTAAACTACATAAAATGATTTCTAAACTTTATCTCTTTTCTCTATGGATAAATGGATTTGAAACATAATTTAATTTCAAACCATTAAGAGGGATAATACACAATTTTCTCCAATCACCCCTAGTCTCCCTTCTAGTGGAAAAATTATAAGCATATTTTTTATTCACGTTGGGTTCATTAAGAAGTTGAAGGGCACCATGCTGGTTCAACAAAATTATCTCACACACTTACATTTTTTTGATGATTTCCTACTATTTTAGAATGGATGTATTAATGATGTTAGTAAATAGAAAGATAAATTTGAATTTTATAAGTAGATACGTATTAATATTAACAACCCAAAAACCTTAAAATTATGATGACATCCTCAATGTGAATTTGAGATTGTTGATAGCAATACTCTCTCTCTCTCTCTCTCTCTCTCTCTCTCTCTCTCTCTATATATATATATATATATATATATATATATATATATATATATATATATATAATAAAACCTTAAATATTTGGGCTGCACATTGAAGAAAAATGACTATAAATACAATATTAGATAGATCAATATACAAAAAAATTGAAAAATATTTTCAAGCATGCTATGATATCCACTATTATTTGGTGGAATATTAACCCTGATAAAATTAATACTAGGGAAAATTAAGGCCATCCCAACCAAGGGTCAATCCTTAACAACTAATCAATTTTTCCTTCAAGATATGTATTTGGACATGGTGGGCCTTCACGAGATTTCATATTATGGTATAGGGTCACTTACAACCTACCAGAGGCACCTTATACAACTTGGGGAATCTAAAAACCTATTCTCTAGGGTTCATTCAGTTCGGTTTAGACTCACTAGGAAGAGAAGGGAGTGGTTCATTCGCAGTAGTAACAATGGGCATGGGAGTTGGAGCATTCCTTTGTTACTCGATTCATTATTCATATTAAATAGCCTACAATCCCATATGGATTTAAATATACATTATAAGAAATTGTTTCAATTTTGTATTAAGGAAAATGATGCCATGGTTGTTGTCAATTGGAATGGAGTAGGATATTTAGACTTATTTTTTTTGTTGGTTCAGGAATAATCAATATTCAAAATTTTAAATGATCCCTAGGTACAAAGATCTATTATGGACATTAATTAGCATACATTCATGAGGTAGAAATATGTTAAAAACATATCTACAGAGAATTGAATAAGAAAGGATCCAAAGACACATCAACCACTCCTTTTTCTTAAAGTCACTAGCGAAGACTTTTTCCATTATTTTTTCTTAGTTATCATAGAAAGTAATTGATGAAATAAAATTTGGATAAAGAAAGATACATAGATGGGGGTAAAGGATAATTCTAGATTTTCTAAAGAATTACTACAAATATTCATAATCAAAATATTCATTTCTTGCACAACGCACCTTCAAATACGATGTAGGGTTAAGTGGACACAATGTTTATGAGTGAAAGTCTTATGTGTAAGTTGTGGTAAATATTACCATCAAACTAAGGCAAGGTAATAATGATTTATATACTAGTATATGAATATTATTTTGGATATGAATGTTTCAAAACTAAAATATGCCTTTCACTTTGTAGTTGAAGTAATTTTCTATAAAAATTATTATGTAAAGTTATGTGGAAAATGAGGAAAATAATTAGAAAAAAAACACTTATTTTAGATCTCCTATCAAAACAAACATTAATATAGAACATGCTTCAATATCATTTTTTGGGAATGTCTAAATATATGGATGCTATATAGGGCACAATAAAAATATATACAACCTTTCTATTTGGCGTCACCTCTCCAAACAAGCATGGATGATTCTTAGAAAATCGGGAAGGGACTAAAATTTTGTTCGAGGAAAAATAGGTAAATGATTTTAAAGATCACCCCATAATAGTTAGTTGATCCATAAAATAAGTGCTTTCTTATTCTAAGGAAAGGGCATGTTTGAAAAATATTTTGAAGGTAAAATTTTTTTCTCAAGAAAAAATATTTTAAAGGTAAAATTATATAGTGAGGAATAAAAATGAGAAGGAAAAAAAAACTATAAAGATAATTAGGTAATTAAAATGTTGGTGAAATATGTGTTTGAGATATTTCCAATGGAGTCGGTTAAGACACCTCCAACAAAAATAATGTTGATTAATATTGGATATATAATCATTTTTTTGCAACTCTTTATATTTTGTATCAAATAATGCTATCCTTGTTATCTCTTGAGAATTTCCATAGAAAAAGTGGTAATATTGAAACCATTAGTGAAATTGATGAATGAAAAAGTGATGTTTCAAAAGATAGAGTTCATCACCATTATGCATTTAGTGTTTGAGATCAGAAGCTAGAATGATAAGATAACATTTAAGTAGTTTGATAAAATAATATTCAAATATGCGTTTCTATGAGAAAGGAATTTTTTATATTTTTTTAAGTTATAGAGTTTTAATATATGATTTAGAGTTATTTCAAAAAAGCAACGGATTGTATGATGAACTGGGCATGTAAAACCACTGATGGATTTCTTGATCGGCCATGGAAACAGGAGTTGTATGTACTGGTGCCTGAACTTCAGAATATTGTAGCAGAGGATCAAATTTCTGCAAGAATGGAACATATTATTCCCAAATCAGGGTGTAACATGACTGGGATGGAGCCATCTCTACATGGCGGTGACCGAATCCTACCACGTGGGGAGGGAGGACACCATGTGGCTCTTGCATGCAGGTGGTGGGATGGTGGAAGGGATGATGGGACATCCAACACCTAATGATATTAATGAAAATCACTTGGATCGAAATCCAGCTAGGTAAGCCAGCAGGGTTGTTAGGGGACCTTGGGGAAAAGTGCCGGAAAAAAGGTAATATGAATGGCAAGGTAAGGATTTGCATTTTGTGGTTTTGCTGGGAAGTTAGTTACACATTCAATGAAGATCAAAAGAGAAGGCACAGGGTGATGGTCTAGACAGTTAATCGGTATGTATTATCATACTTCTCCTCTGAGCCAAAGGTTTCTGATTATCGTCAAATGCGGAAAATGGTTATGGTATTTTTAGATTACTTGTTTGAATGGCGATTTTTTTGGTTATGGTATGAGCAAATGATGAAGGTTGTTGAAGCTGGGTGCATGCCGATTCTTGCTAAGAGGCTTTTCATTCTGTTGTCTAGAATTTGGTTTAATTTACTTTGGAAAGAATCCTTCGAATGGGGAAGGTGGTTACTATCATTGTTTCCTACTTCTACTCTCTGCTTAGTTATTACGGTGGTTTTAAACTACTTTAATAATTACTGGTTGGTTCGGCTCCTTTACGGGCCTCGGAACAAGCTGAAAGCTTTTGTTGTTTATTATTGGAAGTATGTGGTAATGGGTCTGGTAGTTTTCTTTAATAGAACCTTTGCTATAGTTGGGCAGATGGGGCATGATATAGTCTCTGTCTTTCGATTTCTTGTTTATGATTTTAACTATGGTAAGAGGCTGGGTAGAATCTGGAAAATTTCTGAGAATTTTCTTTTGGAGAAAGTAAAAAATGATTGCCTTCTTGCTATTCTTGGGACTCTCATGTTGCAGGGTAGGGTTTTCTTCTGTCATCGCATAAATGGTTTATTTGTCAATATGGTTTTATTGACAATTGGGAAGGGGATTTATGCTTGTCACCTGCTATACAAAATCCCTCATAGGTTCAAAACTACCTGGTCACTTTGTAATATTTTATGGACTCTGTTTCCAGCTTATAATCTTCTAGCTTTGCTTAACCTGGGTTATGGAACCCATCTGCTTGCCGGTTCTCTAAACTTTGTTAGGATTCTGACTTGTAGATGTCCTGGTGTTGTTGTTTGGATGGTAGCTTCAGCAGATTCATTTTCTAGTTTCTCTAAGATGTTCAAGAGAACACGAGGAAGAAAGCCCACTGATGGCAAAGGTAAACAGTCTATCTCCCAGCAGCCTCAGAAAAGAGGAAGAAAATCTATGAAGCAGCATCTGGAACCGCTTGTGCAAATGTTTGCATCAGAGATTCCAAACTCTATTCAAACCCACATTTATGGTTGGGAAAGTGAGGTTATGAACAATTTGGGTAGGGAGGATGATATGGCTTATGAGGACATGCAGAATGTGGTGGCTAACCCAGGGCACACCCTGGGCCGTATTTCTTTGTTTCAACAGTCAATCAGAACTTAATGGTTGATCAAATGCTTGCTAGCGAAGGCAGTCATGTCGACAGTAGAATCCAAGTTGGAATTAAATTTGGCAGATATTAACAGGAACATTCAGGAAATTAATCTTCGACAGTTGCATCAGTATGCTAGGCCAGGAAGGATGGAGAAGGATATTAAGTCCATGTAGCAAGTTGAATTTGAATTGCCAAGTTCTAGTGCCAAAGACCCTTCACCTGTGGAGTCAGAAGAAGATTAAGGAATTCATGTTAAAATGTTTCAGTTTCTTTTTAGCGGCTACTACTTATTTTGTGTATGTTGTTATTTCCAGACTTGGATATTAAGTATTATCAGATATGGTATAGATTATTAAGACTTTTCATGTTTTGGTTGACATACTTTGCACTTAGATGGCCAACAAACCTGGTTTTCTACTGGCAGGTTGAGGTCTATTTTTTGTATAGTTTTTGCCCGGCTTAAATTAATAGAAAATGGGAAGGAACTACCTAAGCTTATAAAATAAAAAAATTATTAAAAAATTATGTTTCTTATTTTATATATGAAGAAGGTAGAAGGTAAGTGAAAGGATTCAAATAAGATTGAGAATTTTTATCAAATATAATATATTCTTTAACTCAATAAAATATAATATAGTAGGTTTTTATTTCAAAATATAATTAAAATATACAATTCATTCTAAATAGTTATCACGAAAAGGAATCCATCTTAATTAAAATTATATTATAAGATGAAAGAAATCAATCCATCTTAACTACAAATGTATTATAAGATGAAAAAAATCAAAGCAATCAAGATAACTTTTTAAGATTATAAAACATTTAGAAAATTTAGAAAATATGAGTACCTTAAAAGTTTTTATTTTTCAAAGTATGGATCTATGTTTGTGTGACATACATATATTTAAGTCACAAGTCACATAGTTTGGATTCTAGTTCAAATTCTAAAATGGTTTGATTTCAATTTTTTTTTAATAAATTTGATCGCGCGTGTATGCATATGTATGTATATATATATATATTATTGTGAACTTGGCAATTGCAAGGATAATTTACAAGTTTGAGTTGTGACATAAGGTTATGATTTTCAAACTATAAAGTTGGCCAATGGATATAAATTTAGATAAGAGGGCGAATCTACAAAAAAAAATTTACCAAATTTAGAACCTCAATGTTGAATTTAAGAAAACTTTTTGAATTACACACACACTAGCTTCTTATATCTATATCTCCCTCATAATTTCACGATTTTTTTTCAACTAATATTCATCTGAACTTTGGATCTATAATGTGCCAAAAAGTATATATATATATATGGTTGACATTGAAACATTTCATTTATAATTGACATTGAGAGTTTGTTTTATTTTTAATATTTTATTTAAATGCCACACAATTTTTTTTTTTAACAGAGTCGATTGCTATTTTGTATTCCAAAAAAGAGAAGAAAAAGATCCTTTTTTTACATGCTATAGTTCTTGAGAAAAAATTTCACACAACTATAATTATATATCTCTCTCATATCCGAATAAGAAAGTATTTTAAAAGCACTTATTACCAAATATTTTTTTTTTCCTTACAAAATCTATATAAAATTATTTTAATTAAACAACGCATTCAAATATTCAATTTGTAACCAACAATAAAATATATCTTTAGTTATCAAAATATTTAAAAAAAATAGCAACATATTTAAAAAAAATAGTTTAAAATTTCCTGTACAAAAATACCAAAAAATATTAATACTTAAATAATTTTATATACAAAATTATTAATTTAATTTTAATAAAATTTATATATTTTAAATTATATAAAAACAAAATTAGAAATAAACAATATATAATAGTAATGCGGGAAAAAAATCATTATTAAAATGTATATATCTTATTTTGAAAGATATTTATATTTAGATATCTAAATTATATACAGATATTTATACATTCAATTTGAACCAATAAAATGATAAAAATTCAATTAATAGAGACCTTATCCCATTCAATGTGTTGTTTTTGTACTCACGAGTACATGTGCCTTTGTATATGTTTATGCATTAAATGATTATACTCAAAGGTGGCAGTTTTAGCATAGGTTTTTGCCACCATAAAATCTGAAATAATTTAAGTCAAAACAAATCAGAGTCGCCGACATATATTCAATGGGAATGGATGAATGATAGTCATGGAATATGAAGGTGACAAATTTGAAGTAGTGGTTGATAGAGCAATGTCCTTGCTTGCCATACTAACATGTGATGCCCTGACCTTCTGATACCTACAGACGCTGATATTGAATCTGGGTGCCTCCAAGGACCACTTCCATGGTGGTGGAGCCAAAGAAGCAAGCTTTTTAGTGCGCTATCATATCAAGCATTGACTCTATAAAGCAAAATCAGAAGAAATAAAGCAGAGGAATCTCTACTTATTTCTGCAACGAGATTAACAGACGTGTCGCTCTGAGAAATCTGCAGACCAAACCTATACAGAAGGTACTGCGAAATTATAGCACTACATTCATTCCATTATAGTTTTACCAATAAAAAAAGGAAACCATAACCATCATGGATTTGGCTGCGCCAATGAAAAACTAATACTGTGCTCAAACTCTCAGCACTACGCACATTCATTTAGTTGAACGAATAAGAATGGCCGATCCAAAAGTCTTAGTGATGCATTTCTCAGTATACATGAAGATTTTTGGACCATCCCTTTCACTCATAATTTTTGGACCATTCATTTCCATACATCCTTTCCCTGATAATTTTTGGACCATTCATTTCCATACATCTAGGGAATTCATGTGGAAAGTGCCAAGCAATGGGCATTAAGGTTAAATCATTGCCCACTTTTAATAATAAGACTAAAAATGTTGAAAATGTTGTAATAGTATGTGGGAAAGTTTTTACTAAATTAATTATTGTAGGGAAGAATTG
Source organism: Pinus albicaulis (assembly GCA_034641835.2). Classification (NCBI taxonomy): domain Eukaryota; kingdom Viridiplantae; phylum Streptophyta; class Pinopsida; order Pinales; family Pinaceae; genus Pinus; species Pinus albicaulis. The sequence goes on along the minus strand of CM076572.1, from coordinate 243,838,018 downwards.
AAATGCATTGTTATCTGTTTATTATGACATAGATATTTTCCAATATACATAAAGATTTTGCATTATTCTTTTCATATATTCATGAAATTTAATAATAATTATTGAAATTATTTTATTTTTGTGTTTTTGTGATGGAAATGGAGAATGGAAGTGTATTGTTATTCATTTAGTATAACATATTTATTTTTCAATATACATAAAGATTTTTGTATTATTTCTTTTTATATATTCATGAAATGTATTAACAACCATTGAAATTATTCTATTTTTGTATTTATGTGATGAAAATTGAATACTAAATTATTATAGGGGAGAATTGAAATATGTTATATAATTTATTAGTAATATTTTTTAAATTATTTTATCTTTCACTTTCAATAATTATATTAAAAATGTTGAATAATATATTAAAAAAAAAATTATTATTATAATATATCATCAATTTGTTGTAATAGATGTATTTTTCAACTTAGATGAAGATTTTCATAAGATTTATTAAGATGTATTGAATTAAGTTACCCGATCACTTATTTACAATAATAATAATTAAAATAAAAATGAGATATCATTTTTAAATAAAATTATATATATATATATATATATATATATATATATATATATATATATATATATATATTATAATAATAATAAAATTTTAAAATATTATATATATTCTGTATAAAATTTTAAAATATATATTTATTTTGTATAATATTTGAGTAAAACCAAAAATATAATAATAATAATTAGTAAATTTTTATTTCTAACATTAATTTTCCTTATTCTTAACTCCTCTTAATTTCTCATAACCTCTACTCTTAAATATCACTATCTTACTAAATATTAAATATTAAATTAATAATTTTTATCTATTATTATTATTTTAATTTAATACAATTTAAACCTTTTCACTTTAAAATTAAGAACAATATCATAGTATAAAAACATCATAAAATACATTACTTAAAATTCACTCTAATAAATCAATTAAAAAACATAATCTCTAATATCAATTTTCCTCTCTTTTTAAAAATCAACTCAATTTTCACATTTTCATCATTATTAAATAACAAATAAATTAATAAAATTTCAATGTATTTCATTAATAAAGACATAATAATTTAAATTCATTAAGAAAAAACAAAAAATACTAATCCTAAATATCAACTCTTTCTTTTAACGTTAAACATTTTTTATCATAAATAAATAAATAAATAAAATTTCAATTTATTCATTAAATAAAGACATAATAAATTAAAACACCATCACAATAGTACAAGATTTCATAACCAACTCATTTGTAAAATAAATTAACACTTTATTAAAATAAATAAATATTTAAATATAAATCATTAATTTTAAAATCTTATTTTGGTAGGCTCTTAAAAATAATTTCGTCAAACTTATAACTATTTATTCATTTTAAAAAATATTATTACAAGTCTGAAATAAAAAATAATAATAAAAATAAATTTGATTTTTGTAATAATGACTATTTACAAATCTTAATATTATAAAATTAAAATAATTAAAATGATTGAAAATTAAAAAAAACGGAAACAAATGTAATTATGATTATTCTCTATCAATCCCAATAAATATATATATATATATATATATATATATATATATATAATATAATAAATTTTAATATAATGATTTTAAATAAATTTCTATAATTTTTTAAAAAACGAAATATAAATATTTATTATATAAAATATAATGATATTTCTTTGATTAAATTTATTATACAAATAAAAATATATACTTTGTTTTATAATAATTACTATAATAAATGGACAACAATGACATTTGAGTATTATGGCCTGATCTATCGTAAAGGACCTTTCGTACGGAGATTTTCGGAGAATTGGTACTAGAGTAAAACTTTCGGTGAGGAAAGTGCTACGCATGCGCTAAATTGATTACCTTTCATTTTTTATGGATTGAGAGTGATGTTTCATCTTTTACGGCGAAGACAACTGTATATCAGGTAATATAAAATAATAAAACAATTAACATAAATTGATAGGCGTTTAGTTGTTATGAATGACCGATCATAATTTATTGGTTTAAAATAAACAGACTTTTGAGTTTACTAATTATTATGTAATAATTCAAAAGATTGAGAATTTTACATGGTCTTCCTGTTAATTTTCTCTGCCGACATGATAAATTCGGGGTTATTTTTCCTTAGTAAATTCGGGGTTCAGAATTTGAACATAATTCCCGTCCCGATTTATGATTAGGAATGTACAAATTGTGTTGAACTATTGGGAGCCCAAATAGTGCACTTATGTGCGTTTCTGACGCCGTTCATCGCCCCCACTAGTCGTCTATATATACCAGTACGCCTCTGTTTGTTTTACTCATCCATCCCCGAGGCAACATAAATCTAAAGCAGTTGAATTTGCATTTGCTTTGCTCTGCATTGCATGGCTTCTGCAAAGAGAGTTCAGTGCTGGTTGTTATTGTTTGTTTTCCTGTGTTTTGTGGGATACATGGAGGCAATCAGAAGGACGCCCAGCTCAGCTTTATTGATCGGTACGCCCAAACACAGTGAATACTACATAACTAGAAAAATAAAATTATGTTGATAGCCAGGTTTCTTTTAAAACTAAATTCGTTATAATTTGTTTGACTGACTGTTACAGATTCTCGCACGGCTGATGGGAACAGAAATGGAACAGTCATTCAAGGCGTTCGCGAATCGCAGTCAGTACCAGAGCAGGTATGAACACTTTGTTTACGTAGTACTTACCTTGTGAGCATTGTGTGGAACAGTCATTCAAGGCGTTCGCGAATCGCAGTCAGTACCAGAGCAGGTATGAACACTTTGTTTACGTAGTACTTACCTTGTGAGCATTGTGTCCAGGAAGTTCGAATATTATCAGTATAGTCATAACAGTAATTAATTACTGTTAAATATTAAATTGGTGTATGAGATTTTTTTTGCTTATTTGTGAGAAAAGGGACTCGCTTTCTTACCTGCACATATATATACTCTATCCTTTTTGCTTTTGAATCTGTGACACTTTAGAAGGATACACATATTCTTATCTATAGGCCATTCAATTAACTAGTTTTTAATTATTTATTTGGATTTTATCTTTAACAGAATTCTACTTTTAGCGAAAGAGACTATTTAAGCATATCTTAGCCTGGAATCTTCTAAGAACAAATAAATTGTGATACTAAATAAAGGACTTTGGCAAATTCTGATAACAAATAAATTTTGATACTAAATAAAGGACTTTGGCAAATTGAAAGATTAGTAATAATTTTTTTTTTTATGTAAATTGCAGATTTTGGAAATATTTAGAATTTTCTCCAAAATTATATTCTTAGAATTTGCAATCTAGTTAAATTTAACTATATTATTATGCAAAATAAAAAGTTTTATATTATAATTGAAAAGTTTACTTTTAATTTAGAATACATTTTCAACTATAATTTTTTAACATTTCTTTTTGAAAGTTCTGATAGTAAGAAAATATTTTCAACTCTGATTTTTAATATTTGAGACTCATTTAAAAATTTAAATTACATATTTTAAAAATATTTCCTAAAATATTAGACAAGATTTTTTCTATACAATTAGATTCTGAAATATTCTTAAAATTTACAATCCAATTAAATTAAACAATCATGAGTCTTATGCAAATAAAAAGTGTGATATTATGATAAAAAAAATCATTATTGACTAAAAATACATTCTTAGAATTTGCAATCTAGTTAAATTTAATTCTATTTTTATGCAAAATAAAAAGTTCAATAATAGAAAATTTTACTTTGCATATTTTAGAAATATTTCCTAGAACATTAGATAGGATTTTTCCTATACAATTAAATTCTGAAATATTTTTACAATTTACAATCCAATTAAATTAAGTAATAATAACTTATACAAAATAAAAAGTGTGACATTATAATAGAAAAAATCACTATGTGTTTAGAATACATTCTTAGAATTTGCAATCTAGTTAAATTTAACCATATTTTTATGCAAAATAAAAAGTTCCATATTATAATAGAAAATTTTACTTTTAATTTAGAATAAATTTTCAACAATTTTTTTTAACATTTAATTTTTAAAAGTTCTGATAGTATGAATTTTTTAACATTTGAGACTCGTTTAAAAATTTGGATTACATATTTTAGAAATAATTTCTAAAATATAAAATAGAATTTTTCCTAAAATATCCTTAAAATTTACAATCCAATTAAATTAAGCAGTGATAACTTTTATACAAAATAAAAAAATGTATTATTATGGTAGAAAAAATCACTATTGGCTTAGAATACATTCTCAACGATAGTATTTTAACATTTTTTTGGGCTATAAGAGTATGAATAAATTGTACAATGTTTCTTCAAATTTAAAAAAAAAATTGTTACGATGGAAAGAATTGAATCGATTAATTGATTGAGTGCAGGATATGGATGAGGATGAGGAAGGGAGGAGAGTCTTGGCGTCCGGCAACGACTTGATGAGCAGAACAATGGATTACGCGCCCCCGAATTCGAATCACGACCATGATCCTTCGAGGGGCGGCGGCCACCACCCTCATCTAAATGAAAATGGAGATAAGAATTAGTTACTGATTATCACACTCGCCTTAATGCAAGCAGTCTGTGGCTTAATCAATTGTACACGAGAAACACTTCAAATATACTTATAGCTACGTCGAGTTACTACACAGCCGGGGTTCTCCCCGGTCAGCGCTATCAGACCCTTACCACAATAGCTAACTGTATGCTTATCTGTTAGAGATATAGTTTTACGTCTTATAAATAAAAATGGTGTGAAATCCAGATATCATTGCCTCTTTGCTGGAAATATTGTTTTTATGTCAATGCATTAATGACAAATGGTAAGGTTGTCGATTTGGTTAAATGGTGATAAATTTTAATTTTATCTTAAAATAGTTTACAATAGATAATCTTATTTTCTAAGTTACATTTATAATGGATAAAACTTTTTAAAAATTAAATGAATTTTTTTTTCTCTGCAAGAACATATAAGTGAAAGGTTTAAAATGAGTAAACTTGTTTATAAAATTATACTAATTCATGAAAAAAATCACTGAATTTAAATTTTATTTAGTTGTAAATTTATTTGTTTTTAAACTTTCGCTAATAAATAAGGTTTTTAAAAAAATTGTATTTTAGTAAGTAATACTCTTTTGATAACATATATCGATAGAGAGTTTTAATTATACAGCTTAAAATAAAATGATACTAATGGTTTATTAATTATTGTCTTGTTTGAAAGCAATATGAAAGAAAAAGTGGAAGTGGCAATTCCATATTTTGAATGTTGCATTCAATAAAGCTCATGTCATTGGGTGTAGCTATGGTTAAATGCAAGAAAAGGATCGCTGTTGTGGTTACTATGTTATATCAATGTTAAACTTGTTTGGATGGATATGAATAGTTTTGTTAAGTGCAGGTAAATTGTATGAAGCAAACGGTTACTATGTATGAAAACGTTATCACGAAAGAGCATGGAATGAATATAAAAGTATGTATCTGGAATCACAAGGGGGTGATTCCTTAGTAAGTGAATCTATGACTGGGGAACTCGTGGATCAGTTCATGGTTGGGATGAGAGTGTGTTTTATTTCTCAAATACATTTGGGATGAAAATGTGTTATTAATATATTTTATTTTTCAAGTAAAGTTACAACGTTGGATATAATTAAAAATTTATTTATATTTGAATTTTAAATATAAATTTTATGAGTATTTTTGTGTTACATGGTTCACTAGCATGCGTGTTCTATTTGTTGATATTGGTGGGATGTAAAATTCTATTTGTACTTGGAATAATTTTGTTTATATGAGTGATAAGTATTAGAATGCATTTAAACTTTAAAAAAAACCATTGCGGTAAGAAACTTTGAACATTTAACAGTTCACAATACATGTATATGGGAATACCAAATCATGAAAATTAAAATAGGTAGAATACAATAGGAAATGAATACGATGGATGTTTGAATTCAATATATAGCCTATGTGTGATGGGAGAGTGGGATACCCCAATTCTCTAATGAGTGAACAATGCCTATGGGAGTATGGGAACATGGGTCAATGTGAGTGAACGATGCCTATGGGAGTATGGGAACATGGGTCAATGTAGATATAAATAGGAGCATACCAAAATCCCTTTTGAATTGATAAGACTTCGTGAGTAAAGGTAGAAAAAAATTAATCTTCTAGGTTGTGATGAGAAATCAAAAGTAAATTTATACTATAGAACAGTGATAGACTTAGTAGGTACATTGATTAATATTTGGGGTGTTGATTGTTACAGTTAAGTATCTGAAGAAAAAAGAATTGATTGACACAATTTATGTGCCAAAATCCACTGATAAACTTGAAGTGTCGAACCCCTTCCCAAACATAAGATAAGAGGTTAGTAGTTACAACAAATTCAAGAGTTGAGAGAACATTATCGAAGTAAATATGACTTCGGATTATCGATATCGTCAAAGGAAATACCATAATTTAGAAAATAACTACTGGAAATTCCTTATGGTGGAGAGCAAAGAAAAATGGTTTAATTATCAGTCATGATACCTTTTATTTGAATGCATTAAATATGCACTAACGCATAGATACAATGCTATATAAAAAAATCCTCAGTAATGGGATAGTACCTGACATGGGACTAACCGAGAAAGGAAAGAACCTAATGGTAGTTACTGGGACATAAAATCCTTGAGGTTAGTTACAACTTGGGTGTAACAAATCTCTTCCATATCATCGGTTTATATTGATCCATAAATTTAAAGTTTACAACAGTAAAATAATAATCAAGAGAAAATATGGCTTGCTACTGCTCACATCCCAAGTCAGCTATAATGGATAAAAGAGAAGAAAATAACCCCAGTTCCCAAATCATCGCTAGAATATACATATGTACGAGAACCATGTTCCATCGTTGGAAATTAAGTCTAACCACAATTAAATTATTGAAGAATGAGTAAACAAAATAAAGCAATTAGCCCAAAATATTACATTTATATAATCCATGCAGAACAAATATAGATATAAAAAAAATTATCCAAATCATGGAGTCAGAAATTATATAAACCTAATGACGAACAATATACATACATTTTTATATGGAGAAAAGTGTTTAACATAAATATTTATAAAGGAAAATGTAATTCGAATTCATAAATTAATTAGAGGGATATACCCTCCTCCTTGTATCAATATACATTCCGTTATTAAAAAATAAAAGATGAAAATTCCTAAAGTACTATAAACTATAAAACGTCCAAGCCGGAAGAACCCGTAGTGGCCATTGACAAGATATACAAATTTTTTTGAGGGAGACGTAGGCAAAAAAATCTCCTTTTATATTCGAACAAGGCCTATGAGTATCATAAGTATGCGGAGGAACCGACTTGGGTGAGAATGGAAGAGGTTAGTCAGTGGGTGACTCAAATTTGATCATCACTTAAGACTTTAAAGGAGAGAAACTGGAGGCTACAGGTTGTGAAATTACCTTCTAATAATGGAACTCGTCAGTTGGTATCTTGATGGGGTGATTGGGAATCATCGGAAAACATAAAAATAAAAAATAACAAATATATACCATAGGAATCAACGGTATACCTGTTGAGCATGGGACTCCACATGAACCCCTGTTGAGCATGGGACTCCACATGAACCTCTATATTTTTGGAAAAGGCACCAGAATATAATAAAATAAATTGAGACTTCCTACCATATTTGGGGGTATTAGATATTTATGCAGAAACATATATGAATACGCCAAAATAGGAGCATACCTATATATGCGGAGAACCAGTGGAAGGGAGTATTCTGCAAAGGAACTCATTTATGCGCATTTTCCTTTGTTCTGAAATTTCCAGGGAAGGAGAAGGAAACCTTTAACTGCATGTTTCAAACCCTTGATAAATTAAGGTTGAAATTATTCAAGAAGAGTAACAAAGAACAGAGTCTATAACTACTGAGAATACTTGCCATAATGAAATCTTCTTTCCTAAAACAATTAGGAAAAAGAAAATCTCAATGAAAAGAAAACAGAATTAACAAGTATAAATGATAAATGAGTATTATAACGAGCGACAAAAAATGCAACATAAACTCATTACCAGATACCTGGAGGACAACGACGTCTCCTAGAAACCAACATTGGCTCGAATACTCTGTGCCCATCCATGAAATGGACGGGCAGCATTCCACAACAATATTTTACCTTTTTGTGAGGGGATTTGGAAACTGAGGATCCATTGACAAAGGCTAACACATAGACAGGGAAATTTAATTAAAATCCCAAACGAAAATGGACCTGAATATGGCCTCAAGAAGGGCTATAGATATCGTCACTAAAAGTATTTATGATGCTTCTCGCAACAGTGAATGACACCAAAATAACCATGCTGAATGAAAAGTAATGCCGACAAATTTAACACTAGAACATGTGTAAAAATACCAGCATCCTGGAACAAGGTCAATCACATAGATCTATCACATCATCGACCAAGGAAACTCGGGTGGAAGCAACAAGAAATAAAATTAATATCACATCTGGACGAGAGAAACTATTCCCACCTGATAAATACCTTGTCACAAAAAGAGAAGAATGTTACGAGTCCATGTTGCATAACCAGTTGTCGACTCTCCAAGATTACCCCACGACAGTTGGCAAAATTAGCAAATGAAAGAGATAATCTCAATGGAAGGATAATGTTAGGTTTCCGTAACACATTAGTCTAACTAGACTGTCTTTTTTCCCTGAAAATCATTGAAATTCAGGTAAGATTTTAAGAAAATCCGGGGAGGATTTTTGTAAATCTAGATTATAGCTATCAAACTTCAATATTTTCAGTGCTCTAGAGGTTTTAGATGGTGCTGAATCCATTTCCACCATCAAAAACATGATTCAAACACTCCTATTGCAAGATTTCTTAAAAAAATTACCCAGATTACGACCAATTTTGGCTGTCGGGGAAATTCCTCTCTGGCTAGATAAACAACTCCTTTTGTAACCACTCTCTCACCATTGATATGCAGTAGTGAATCTGCACCGTTCAAACCTAAAGCACTAATCATACATGTGAAGATCACGTGGGTAGGAGGATGTGGCAACTGATGATGAATTCCAAGGTGTTCAAGACCACCTGGCTCGCGAGTTACGAGATACTAAATAATTCATTAGGTCATAGTGAGAGAGGACCCCTTTTCTCACCACAATTATATCACCTCCCAAATTCTAACCATAAATGTATGTCCACGCATGAGGTGGAACACCATAGAAATTAAGTGGTTAGTCTGCAAAATAACAAATGGTAGAACAGAGGTCCAATTTGAGCAACCATGTGTATAACACATTTTTTAGTAACCATATTACAACATTAATAACCTTAGCATCTGAATTTCATGAAATGGTGTAAGAACATGGGGGAGGAAATTATGAATGGAATTAATGGATGTACTTACTTGTATAAATATGGCAGAGGAAAATGTAAAAACATTCTATAAACCTTCTCTGGGAATTATTAATCATACACGATATAATTTTATTATAACGTATAATTAGAAAAAGAAATTACATAATAAGAGTGTGTTTATGAGAAATGGTATCAGACTAGGTTCAACCTTCGGAACTAATGGGCTCTTTTGAAAAACTGAGTGTGACTACATGTTATTGGTATGAGAATATTATAGTGCACTTGAAGGTGAATAAATTTTTGGATATGTGTATAGCAGTAGCCTGAGAAATATAGTTTTATAAAAGTTGTTGGGATCTGGCAACTCCATTGTATATTGAAGTATTATCATTGGTTGATGAATAGGTTTCTCATTTTTTTTTTTTTTTTTTTAAGTATATCATATCTCTTATGTTAGGGGAGTATTATTAGACGAACCTATAGACGCCAAGGAAAAAAAATGGTGCAAAAATGTTCCATAAAAAATAACGTTCCATTGTTACTCAGCTCTAATTACACAATCGGAGATGGGAGTATTTTCCCTAAATAGGAGAGGACTATGACATAGCCAACTATTTATTTTTTTTCACTACTAAATCAACATCCCAGGGGAAAGTAAACCTATTTTGAAAATCCCCTTTACAATTTTTCATTATTAGCATATTGTAAAGCAGTAGGGCATCGTACCCCTCGTGTCACACAAAAAAAAATAAAAAATAAAAATTGTACCAATTACCAAGCTAACCGCCCATATGTTTTAATGGGATCATTCATAAAGTGATATGTGGTTGCCTTAGGAATGAGACACTTATAACCATAAATCTAGCATAAATAATGGTTGACCCTATTGTGAGTAAAATACGTCAATTTTGATTGTGAACCATTATGAGCCTTGTAATCTAGGTTAACGGAATGTTTCCTCCGAGAATTGTTTCCGAATGCCACTGTGAAACAAGTGGCAGGAGTAAGCTATACCAAAACATTTGCACTAAACATATTTAGTTTATATACTGGTGGACTTTGATAATTGTGAAATTGTTGGCTACATAAGCAGACTGTTTAATCCGTGTGTGAATAAGAATATCGGAAATCATATTAACGATCAAGAACATATCACAACATGGATGTCACTCAAGTACGAGATATGATAATATAGTCTTATGTTACAATGAAGATGAAACTAGCATAAAAGCCTGTTTTTCTGAACAACCCATTGAATGGTAAAGTGAATCCAACAGAACCGGGTACACGCAGTCCGAAGACTTTGACATGGATTGGTAATATATTAAAGTTCCTCAGTTGTTTAAATGTGTTTAGTGAAGGTTTGATTTACTTATATGACAAATTTTATTACAATAAAGTTGGATTATACAACTTAGAGGATGTAATACAAGAATCTTAACTGATTAAGTAAAATCCACCTACAACGGTTTCATTGGTGATTGCTGAAAGAAAAAAACAAATCAACTCCTTAAATTAATGCAGACATAACACACATGGGAAAGTTCACATGGTATTTAAGAAATTTTATCTTCTTTAATAGTTCTGAGACAATTTTTTGGAAATCAAAGATACCCATTTTTAGTGGAAAACTTGTTAGAAAATTATATATGACAACACAATGCAACACATAAAATATGTGGAAACACAAACACATAAAACATGTAAAACAAGAAAGACACAGATATACGTGGTTCATCCAATTTGGGCTATGTCCACCCCGAACAACCAGTCTTTCCTTTCTATTATCCAACAAAATGGAGAGACACAACTTACAGCGAATCCGTTGTAATATCCTCTGTTCTCTCTCACAGTCTCCCTATCTGTTTCTCGCTCATAATACTCATACAAGACACAACCACAATACAACACTCCCATACAAAATGAGAGATTTCATTCTAGGGTAAAAAACCCTAAATTAAACATAACTTCTAATGTCAGATCATCTGCCTAATGAGTGGCCGATATTGACTAGAAATTACAATACTTTTACAAGGCAATTTTACATGGCAGCGTTCAATAATAGGTGGCGTTGCCGCCCCGTTAAGAACAGAGGTCCAACATTGTGATACATCTAAACAAAGAGGATAATCAGGCTCCACACCCAACAAAACCACACTAGGTTGAATATAGGATAAATTCTTTCACTTTAGCATGCTTGCAGTAATGGAATAGAACACCCATGGAATTATAATATGCAACTAATGTGACATTATAAATACCCTTAGAAAACAAAACCAAAAAAGTATTTCCAGTTCTAAAATTATGATAGTCATGGAATAACCCTAAGTTTTTCCCACCGTCTTATTTCAAGATTTAAGAAGAATCATCAAAAGAGAAAGAAACAAACCTCCATGTGAATTTCACATGGTAGTTTTGATGTGGCCAATATATATTACTAAGGCATAAGGGGACCTTTAAATTTTTTTTATAAGACCCTACCCCAGGCTGGAATACGTGTGTCCATAAGGCAAAAATGAAACTTCCGACAAAGAGGTTTAATACCTCACTGTGAACAACACGAAAGATATAGAAATTCAATAGGAAGTGGATCCAATACTAATTACCAGTCTCTTATTGGACAAAATTGTTCCTCAAGTTCTCCATCCTCACTTGTATAGTATCTCACGTACAATATCTAAGGTTTGTTTCTCTTTTAAGGTTTATACATTATTAGTTTCAGCACTTATTTTTTAAATAATTAAATAATTTAGTTTTAATAATTATCTTTATTAAGTAATTTTTATTTACAATTAATAAATATTAATTAATTAATAATTTTTATTAGTATCTATTGTTTTAAATATTAAATAAAAATAATCCTAATATAAATCCTATGAAGATAAAGATAAAAATAATTAATTATAGAACGGAATAATTGTTATCGAAATATAGATAAAATTAAAATTATTAATTATAAAATAAAAGGAAAACAAATAAATAATTATTTAAATTTATTAATATTTATATATTTTTTCGAATAAATAAATCTTAATATTAATTAGTAAATCATTATTTTATTTGTATTAATTTCATTTTATTTTATTATTAATTAGTTAGGGTATTATCTTATTTTATTAATTATAGCAATAATATATTAAAATATTGATTATTAATTATATTAATTATTAATTATCCTAATAAACTCATATTATTATTATTTTAAGGATTTTCACTTAGTTAGATTCTAAATTATTTATTATAAGTTCTAATTTAATAATAATTGGATATTATTAATTAAATTAAGAATATTAAATAGAATATTTAATTAAATTAAAAATAGTTTATAATATTAAAAATTATTACCTAAAGTTTACGAAATTAAAATAAATTATTAAAATAAAAATATTAAAAAAAATAATAAATCATAATAATATATTAATTATTATTATTAATTCTTGTCTGATCTTTTAATTTTTTTTCACTAGTAATTCTTGATCTAAACCCTTCTTTCAATCCTTCATTCAAAAACCTGTCCTAAATATGGATCCCCTTTGGGAATTAAAACGTTGACACATGTTCTTTAACACTGTGGATAATTCAGAGAGCTCTTCAATACCTTTGAAAAGAAGCGGAAAATAATCATAAGGCTCGAGTGCATTACATGCGCAAAAAAAATACCCTAGATTACTCTTAGGCTACCATTGTCTTCAAAAGAAAAGGTAAGAAAATAAATAATTTCATTGATGGTTTGCTAAGGGAATGGGTGAATTTATTGAGATTACAAGGAAGATATAGTAAAATATAATCTTTCAGATTAAATGGGACATAGAGAAGGTCAATGGGTTATGTTGTTAGCAGATATAGAAGAAAAAAAAATTATTTTTGAGACACGGGTTCGCTAAGTATAACATTACTAAATGGCACCATGGACCATAGTAAAAAATCAGAAAAAATTGTACTTAAATTCATGTAGTGAAATTATATTCCATTAAGGCATGGTATTGTCACCTAAAAAAATCCTATTTGAATAAAAAAAACATTATTGACCTTATAACACATTTTGAAAAAAAATATAAAAGAAGTAACAAATACATGACAGACTATTCTAGAAACCTTATGAGGAAGCATATTTGAACAAAGAATTCTCAAAGTATAAATGTTGTAGGTGCCAAATTAGTAATTTAGTTCAAAAAACTTCTAGAAGAGTATAGAAGAGTCATTTTCATTTCTGAACAAGGTAGGTTTGGATGGCTCATCCCAACAATCCTACTTTGGAAATTCCTTATTAAAGGTGTAAGTCGGGATACTCTAGGACTATTCTATCAAAGACTATTGTCGAAAGGGAAGGATATGTCATATTAGAAAGTTTAGAAGAGTGTGAGACAAAAATAAAAATATTTTGATAATGTCTTATGGGCTAATAATCTAGTACAAAGAGGAATCCTCGAGGAAAATGATGAGAAGTTGCTAACTAACCACTGAGATACTCCATAAAGACTATATTGATGAGCATACCTAGAATACATTTAAGAAAGAAAGAATTAACCAATAATAGAAAATAAACAAACACCAAAATGCGGAAAGATAGTGCATCAATGATGAAGAAACCACCAACCATACACATAAATGGACAAGGGTGAAATGGACCAAAGCTAAAAATCAACATTGAAAACATTATGTTCCTCAAGAAAAAATGATAAGCCCTAGAAAGGGCGAAGGAATATTGGATTGAGAATTAATATTCACTATCAAATGGTTTGAAAAACTTGGTGAGATTAGAAATGAGTATTGCGATTTCGTTAGAAAATTCACAAATTAGATGTCTATTGAACCAAAAATGACTACAAAGTGGTGGATTGTAACAATGTCTCCAGATAAACTAGGAATATTGATAATAATTACTGGATCAACTTAATAGAATAACAAATCCTTAAGATTAAAATTTCAAAAGGTGAAAGCCAAAGTAGACAACTCAAGGGAGTGAGTAAAATAAATTAGTAGATAAGGTGTAAAGTCCCTCTTAATGTGTGCATATGTCTATCATTTCATGGAAGGGTATGGAAATAAGTAGCAAAGCTATAATAATTGACTTCACCAGGTCCACTTGGAAATGGAAGTGGAAAAATATAACCATGGAAGTGGTTAAAGTAGTAGGTTGTCTTACAGATAAGGGTGCATGATAGATGCATATTTTATACAATGGTATCAACATAAAAGTGTAAAATGAAATGATATGAATAATTTGTTAATTATTATGTCCTTTTTGAAAGAAATATTAAAGAAAAAGTGGAAATTCCATATTTTGAATGTTTCATTCAATAACGATCATGTCATTGGGTATAGCTATGAATAAATTTACAAAAAGGATCTATGGTGTGGTTATGATGTTATATCAATGTTATTGACCCTATTTATATGCATGTTAATAGTTTTGTTAGGTGTAGCTGAAATGCATGAAGAACATGCTTAGCATGTATGAAAATGTGCTAAGGAAAGAGAATGGAATGAATATAAAGTATGGGTGCTTTAGAGTTGAGCCAACACTAAAAATAAAGTGAAGTGGAAACACTTGGTACTGAAGGGACAACTGTAGGAATGAAATACATGAGGCACCTCCTTCCTGTTGTAAGAAGTGAAGGAATAATGTACATCGAGGACGGTGTTAAATAAAAAGGGGAGGGGAATGTAATAACCCTCTTCCTTTATGTTAATATCTTGCAATATTAAGAGTGAATTGTAGATGGGTTGGGTAGAAATCCATTATGGATTTGAAATAAAGTATGTTGATGTAATAAATGAATTTTATTAATGAAAATGAAAATATGGAAGTTACCTGGAAAATACACACTAAAGTTAAAGAGGTTATTTCCAATATCTGGAAACCAAGGTTGAAAAAGAATATCAAGAAAAATCTTCCCTTAAATCACACAAAAAAATCCCTGCAAGTTGATTAATAAGATTTAATATGATTGGAGAGAAAATCTATTAAGTCACTCGGTGTAAGAAAAACCACCGAGTAAGGGTTCAAAAAGAGTCATGAAAGAAAGAGGCAAGCTTTAAAGAAAAAGGAAAAGACCCATTTTTTCCAAAAAATAAGAAAAAGGTAGAAAATCCTAGGCTATTAGGTTGGTAGACCCTGAAAAGTAGGGCGCTGCTAAGGAAATATCTGCTAGGGAAGCAAGGATAAAATACATGATCTAGAATCACAAGGGGGGTTTATTCCTTAGTAAGTGAATCTTAGCTCGTGGGGAACTAGTGGATTAGATCATGGTCAAGAGGAAAATGTGTTTTTTTCTCAGGTACAGTTCCAACAGTGGATATGGTTAGAACATTTGTTTATATTTGAATTTTAAATATATATTTTGTGGGTTTTACATGATTCACTAGCATGCATGTTCAATTTGGTGGTATTCGTTGGCTGTAAAATTATATTTGTATTTGGAATCATTTTTCTATATGAATGAGGTTGCTACACATTTATTAGAATGCATTTAAACTATAGAACAACCATTACAGTACAAAACTACGAACATTTAACTGTTCACAATACCTGTACATGGGAGTACAAGATCTTGTAAAATAAAATAGGTAGAATACAATAGGAAAGGAATGTGATGGGTGCATGAATTCAATATATAGTCTATGTGTTATGTGAGAGTGGGATACCCCAATTCTCTAATGAGTATAGGATGCCTATGGGAGCATGGGTCGATGAAACTATAAACGGGATCATACAAAAACTCCCTTTCAAATTGATAAGATGGGGTGAAATCTCATAGGTTGTGGTGAGAAATAAAAAGTAAACGCATACTAGTAGAAACCAGGAAACAATGATAGACATAGTAGGTACATTATTTAATACTTGGGGTATCGATTGATACTATTATGTGTTAAAAAATAAAATTGATTGACACAATTCATGTGCCTAAAATCCACCGACAAAGTTTAAATTTCAAACCCCTTCCCAAGCTTACGATAAGAGTTTAGTAGTTATAGAAGAGTCAAGAGTTGAGGGAACATTATAAAATTAAATCTGACTTCATATTATCAATTTCATCAAATGAAATACCATAATTTAAAAAATGAGCACTATAATTCCTTAGGGTGGAGCATAAAGAAAACTAGTTCAATTATAAGTAATGATACCTTTTATTTGAATGAATTAAATCTTCACTAGAGCATAGATACAGTAGTATAAAAAAAAACAAAAGAAAAATTCCATAGTAATGGGATGGTACCCTAACATGGTGCTATTTGAGAAAGGAAAGAACCCAGTGGTAGTCACTAGGACATAAAATCCTTGAGGCTAATTACAACTTCACAGTAAAAAATATCTTCCATATCATCAATTGATATTGATCCATAAATTTAAAGTTTATAACATCACATATTTGTAAAAGCATAATCAAGGGAAAACCTGACTTGCTAATACTCACATCCCCATTCATCTATAGTGGATAAGAGAGATGAAAATAAACCGAGTTCCCAAATCATCGCTAGAATATACATATGTACGGGAACCATGTTCCATCGTTGGAAATAAAGGCTAACCAAAGTTATATTATTGAAGAATGAGTGAACAGAACAATACAACTAGCCCAAAATATTACATTTATATTCCACACAGAATGAACATAAAGATCAAAAAAATTATCCAAATCATTTATTCAACAATTATATAAACCTAATGAGGAAATATATACATAGATTTTTATATGGATAAACGTTTTTAACATAAATATTTATAAAAGAAATTCTAAGCCGAATTCATCAAATAATTGAAGGGTTATACCCTCCTCCTTGTATCAATATAAATTCCATTTTTGAAAATTAAAAGATGGAAATTCCTCAAGAAATCTAAACTATAATATATGGCTATGCTAAAAGAACCAACATTGGACCTTAACAAGAGATACAAAAACAATTGAGGAAGATGTTGGTACAAAAATCTCCTTTTGGGTTCGAATGATGCCTATGAGTAGTAGAAGTATGTAGAGGAATTGACCTAGGTGTGAATGGAAGAGGTTAATCATTGGGATTCTCAAATTTGATCATCACTTAGACTTTAAAGGAGATAACCCGAAGGCTACAGGTTCTGAAATTAGGTCTTCTAATAATGGAATTCATGAGTCAGTATCTTGATGGGGCGATTGGGAATAATCATAAAAAAATAACAAAAATATACCATAGGAATTGGAAGTATACCTTTTGAGGATGTGGACTCTGCCTAATCCTCCAAATTTTTAGAGAAGGCACTAGAATATTATAAATAAATAAATAAAAATAAAAATAAAATCGAGACTGCCTACCAAATTTGGGGGTATTAGAGATTTATGCAGAAACATACAAGAATACACCAAAATAGAAGCATACATGTATATACGAAGAGCAGGTGGAAGGGAGTATTCCACAAAGGAACTCCTTTCTGCGCATTGGCCTATGTTGTAAAGTCTTAAAGCAAGGAGAAGGAAATGTTTAACTACATGTTTGAAACCCTTGATAAATTAAGGTTGAAATTATTCAAGAAGAGCGACAAAGAAAAAATTTCGTACCTACTAAGAAATCTTGCCACATTGAAATCTTCTTTCATGGAACAAATAGGAAAACAAAATCTCAATGAAAAAAATGGAATTAACAAGTACAAATGATAAATGAGTATTGTACCCAACGAAGAAAAATACAACATAAATTCGTTACGAGATACCCATAGGACAACGGTGTCTCATAGAAATAATTATTTTCTCGAATACTATGCACCCATATATGAAATGGATGGGTAGAATTTTGCAAGAATATTTCACTTTTTCATGAGGGGATTTGGAAAATAAGGAGTTGGTGACAGAGGGGAACATAGAAGAGATTTTCAACTATAATTTTTTAACAATTCTTTTTCAAATTTTGATAGTGTGAAAAAATTTGAAGAAACCCATTTAAAATTTTGAATTATATATTTGCGAAATATTTCCGAAAATATTGGATAAAATTTATTAGATTCAATTAGATTCTGAAATATTTCTAAAATTTACAATCCAATTAAATTAAGCAACAATGACTCTTATACAAAATAAAAAGTGTGATATTATGATAGAAAAAATTTCTTTTGGCTTAGACTACATTCTCAACGATATTTTAACATTTTTTGGGTTCTAAGAGTATGAATAAATTGTAACAATGGGAACCGAGTTCTTCAATTTCTTTAAAAAAAAATTTTGCGATGGAAAAAATAAATTGATTAATTGATTGACTACAGGATATGGATGAGGATGAGGATGGGAAGAGACTCTTAGCATCTGACAACGGCATGATGAGCAGAACAATGGATTACGCACCCCTGAATTCCAATCACGAACATGATCCTTCGAGGCGCAACAGCCACCACCCTCATCTAAATGAAGATGGAGATAGGAATTAATTACTGATTATCACACCCACCTTAATGCAAGCATCATGTGGCTTAATCAATTGTACACGAGAAACACTTCAAATATACTTATAGCTACATGAGTTGCTTCACAGTCGCGGTTCTCCCTGGCCATCTCTATCAAACCCTTACCATAATAGCTATTTTTATGTTTATCTATTAGAGATATATTTCTCTGCCGTATAAATAAAAAATGGTGTGAAATCCAGATATCATCGTCTCTTTGCCTGAAATATTGTTTTTATGTCAATGCATTAATGAAAAATGGTAAGCTTGTCGATTTGGTTAAATTGTGATAAATTTTAATTCTATCTTAAAATACAATAGATAATTTTATTTTCTAAGTTATATTTATAATGGATAATACTTTTTAAAAATTAAATGAAAATTTATTTCTCTGCAAGGACATATAAGTGAAATTTTTAAAATGGGTAAACATGTTTATAAAATTATACTAATTCATGAGAAAAATCATTGAATTTAAATTTTATTTTAGTTGTAAATTTATTTATTTTTAAAATTTCACTAATAAATAATATTTTTTTAAAATTTGTATTTCAGTAAGTAATACTCTTTTGATAACATATATTAATAGAAAGTTTTAATTATACAGCTTAAAATAAAATGATACTAATAGTCTATTAATTATTGCCTTTTTTGAAAGCAATATGAAAGAAAAAGTGGCAATTCCATATTTTGAATGTTGCATTCAATAACGCTCATGTCATAGGGTGTAGCTATAGATAAATGCATGAAAATGATCTATGGTGTGGTTACGATGTTATATAAATGTTAAACTTGTTTAGATGCATGTGAATAGTTTTGTTAAGTGCAAGTGAAATGCATGAAGCACACAACTAGTATGTATGAAAATGTCCTCAAGAGAGAGAATGGAATGAATATAAAAGTATATGTGTTTTAGAGTTTAGACAAATATCAAAATAAAATGAAGTGGAAATTCTTGGTACTAAAGAGACAGGTGTAGGAATTAAAGATAGAAAACACCTATTTCCTTCATGTCTTACGAAGTGAAGGAACAATGAGTAAAAAGGGGAGAAAATGTAATACCCTCGGCCTTTATAAGAAGAAAATAATCATAAGGCTTGAGTGCATTACATGCGCAAAACAATACCCTATATTACTCTTAGGCTACCATTGTCTTCAAAATAAAAGGTAAGAAAATAAATAATTGCATTGATGGTTCGCTAAGGGAACAGGTGAATTTCTTGAGATTACAAGGAGGATACAGTAAAATATAATCTTTAAAATTCAATGGGACATAGAATAGGTCACTGGGTTATGTTTTTAACAGATATAGAAGAAAAAAAAATATTTGTGAGACACGGGTTCACTAAGTATAACATTACTAAATGGCACCATGGACCATAATAAAAAAATTGGAAAATTGTACTTAAATTCTTGTAGTGAAATTAGATTCCATCAAGGCATGGTATTGTGACCTAAAAACATCCTATTTGAATAACAAAGATACTATTAACCTTATAGCACATTTTGAAAAATAAATATTAGGGAAGTTACAAATACACAACATTCTATTTTATAAACCTTACGAGGAAGCATATTTGAACAAAGAATTCTCAAAGTATAAATGTTGGAGGTGCCAAAGTAGTAATTGAGTTCAAAAAACTTCTACAAGAGTATAGAAGAGTCATTTTCATTTCTGAACAAGGTAAGTTTGGATTTCTCATCCTAACAATCCTACTTTGGAAATTCCTTCTTAAAGGTGTAAGTCGGGATACTCTAGGACTATTATATTAAAGACTACTCTCAGAAGGGAAGGATATCTCATATGAGAAAGTTTAGAAGAGTGAGAAAAAAATAAAAATATTGTGATAATGTCTTATGGGATAATAATCCAGCACAAAGAGCAATATTTGAGGAAAATAATAATAAGTTGCTAACTAACCACTGGGACACTCTGTAAAGGTTATATCGATGAGCATACCTAGAATACATTTATGAAAGAAAGAATTAACCTGTAACATAAAATAAACAAAAAACGAAAATGCAGAAAGATAATACATCAATGATGAATAAACCACCAACCTTACACATAAATGGACAAGGGTAAAATGGGCCAAAGCTAAAAATCAACACTAAAAACATGATGTTCCTCAAGAAAAATTGAATAGACCCTAGAAAGGGCGAAGGAATATTGGATTGAGCATTAATATTCATTATGAAATGGGGATTAGAAATGAGTATTGTGATTTCATCAGCAACTTCACAAATTAGATATCTATTGAACCAAAAATGACTACAAAGTGGTGGATTGTAACAATGTCTCCAGATAAACTAGGAATATTGATAAGAATTACTGGACCAACTTAATATAATGACAAATCCTTAAGATGAAAATTTCAAAAGGGTGAAATTGAAACTAGAAAACTCAAGGGAGTGAGTAAAATAAATTAGTGGATAAGGTGTAAAGTCCCTCTTAATGTGTGCATACGCCTACCAGTTCATGGAAGGGTATGGAAATAAGTAGCAAAGCTATAAGAATTAACTTCACCAGGTCCACTTGGAAACGAAAGTGGAAAAATATAACCATGGAAGTGGTTGAAGTAGTAGGTTTTCTTACACATGACGATGCATGATAGATGCATATTTTATACAATGGTATCAACATAACAGTGTAAAATAAAATTATATGAATAATTTATTAATTTTTATTTCATTTTTAACATCAATGTGAAAGAAAAATTGGTGATTCCATATTTTGGATGTTGCATTCAATAACGCTTCTGTCATCGGGTATAGCCATGAATAAATTTATGAAAAGGATCTATGGTGTGGTTACGATGCTATATCAGTGTTACTGACCCTGTTTGGGTGCATGTGAATATTTTTGTTAGGTATAGGTGAAATACATGAAGCACATGGCTAGCATGTATGAAAACATGCTAAGGAAATAGAATGGAATGAATATAAAAGCATGGGTGCTTCAAAGTTGAGTCAATTTTCAAAATAAAGTGAAGTGAAAAAACTTGGTACTGAAGGGACAATTGAAGGAATGAAAGACATGAGGCACCTGCTTCCTGTCTTAAAAAGTGAAGGAATAATGTACATTGAGGATGGTATTGAATAAAAAAGGGAGGGGAATGTAATATACCCCTCTTCCTTTATTTTAATATCTTGCCATATTAAGATTGAATTGTAGATGGGTTGGATATAAAGCCATTATGGATTTGAAATAAAGTATGATGATGTAATAAATAAATTTTATCATTGAAAAGGAAAATATGGAAGTTACTTGGAAAATACAAACTGGAGTTAAAGAGATTACTGCTAATATCTGGAAACCAAGGTTGATAGATAAGATCAAGACAAATATTCCCTTAAATCAATTTAAAAAATTCCCTACGAGTTGATTAATAAGATTTAATATGATTGCAGAGAAAATCTATTAAATCACTCTGTGTAAGAAAAACCATCAAGGGTGAATGAAGAGTTGCGGGAGAAAGAGGCGAGAATTAAACAAAAAGGAAAAGACTCATTTTTCCGAAAAAAATTAAAAAAAAAAAAAAAAAAAAAGTAGAAAAGCCTAGGCTATTGGGTTGGCATTCCCTAAAAAGCAGGACGTCGCTAAGGAAATATCTGCTAGGGAAGCAAGGATACAATACCTGATCTGGAATCACAAGGGGGGAACTGGTGGATTAGCTCATGGTCAAGAGGAAATTATGTTTTTTTCTCAAGTACAGTTCGAGAAGTGGATATGGTTAGAACATTTGTTTATACTTGAATTTTAAATATAGCTTTTGTGGGTTTTACATGATTCACTAGCATGCATGTTCAATTTGGAGGTATTCATTGGTTGTAAAATTATATTTATATTTGGAATTATTTTTTTATATGCGTGAGGTGGCTACACAAGTATTAGAATACATTTAAACTTTAGAACAACCATTACAGTATGAAACTCTGAACATTTAACAGTTCACAATAAATGTACATGAGAGTATGAGATCTTGAAAATTAAAATTGGTAGAATAAAATAGGAAAGGAATGTGATGGATGCATGAATTCAATATATTGTCTATGTGTTATGTCAGAGTGGGATACCCCAATTCTCTAATGAGTATAGGATTCCCATGGGAGCATGGGTCAATGCAACTATAAACAATATCATACCAAAACTCCCCTTTCAAATTGATAAGACGTGGTGAAATCTCGTAGGTTGTGGTCAAAAATAAAAATTTAATGCTTACTAGCCTAAAATTGGAAACAATGATAGATGTAGTAGGTACATTGGTTAATACTTGGGATATATATTGATAATATTAAGTGTCAAAAAATAAAATTGATTGACACAATTCATGTGCCTAAAATCCACTGATAAAGTTTAAATGTCGAACCCCTTCCAAAGCTTATGTTAAGAG
Source organism: Pinus albicaulis (assembly GCA_034641835.2). Classification (NCBI taxonomy): domain Eukaryota; kingdom Viridiplantae; phylum Streptophyta; class Pinopsida; order Pinales; family Pinaceae; genus Pinus; species Pinus albicaulis. Next base: position 243,814,781 of record CM076572.1, on the reverse strand, counting down.
GTTAGTAGTTATAGAAGAGTCAAGATTTGAGGGAACATTATAGAAGTAACTTTGACTTCATATTATCAATTTCGTGAAATGAAATATCATAATTTAGGAAATCAACACTAGAAATTCCTTATGGTGGAGCGTAAAGAGAACTATTTTAATTAGCAGTAATGATATCTTTTATTTGAATGAATTAAATCTTCACTAGAGCATAAATATAGTAGTATAAAAAATAAAATAAAAATTCCTCAGTAATAGGATTGTACCCTAACATGGTGCTATCCGAGAAAGGCAAGAACCCAGTGGTAGTTATTGGGACTTAGAATCTTTGAGGCTAATTACAACTTGGAAGTAAAAAATATCTTCCATATCATAAGTTGATATTGATCCATAAATTTAATGTTTATAATAGTGCATATTTGTAAAAGAATAATCAAGGGAAAATATGACTTGCTAATACTCGCTCCTCATTCATCTACAGTGGATAAGAGAGAAAAAAATAAACCCAGTTCCCAAATCATCGTTGGAATATACATATGTATAGGAACCTTACAATAATATAAACAATAATATATGGCTAGGCTGGAAGAACTGACATTGGTGATTAACAAGAGATACAATTTTTTTTTTTAGGAATATGTAAGTACAAAAATCTCCTTTTGGGTTTGAATGATGCCTCTGAGTAGGAGAATTATGCAGAGGAACCGACCTGGGTGTGAATGAAATAGGTTAATCATTAGGTGACTCAACTTTGATCATCACTTAGACTTTAAAGGATAGAAACTGGAGGCTATAAGTTCTGAAATTACCTGCTAATAATGGAACTCGTGAGTCATTATCTTGATGGGGCGATTGGGAATAATTAGAAAAAAAATTAAAAAAATATAACATAGAAATCAGAGGTATATATTTTGAGGATGGGACTCCCCCTAAACCTAAAAATTTCTAGAGAAGGCACCACAATATTAAAAAAAAAATTGAGACTGCCAACCAAATTTAGGGGTATTAGAGATTTATGCAGAAGCATATATGAATACACCAAAATAGGAGCATACATGTATATGCGACGAGCAGGTGGAAGGGAGTTTCCACAAAGGAACTTCTTTCTGTGCATTGGCCTATGTTGTAAAATATCAAAGAAAGGAGAAGGAAATGTTTAATTGCATGTTTGAAACCCTTGATAAATTAAGGTTGAAATTACTCAAGAAGAGCGACAAAGAAAAAAGTATGTACCTACTGAGAAACCTTGCCACAATTAAATCTTCTTTCCTTCAACAAATAGGAAAAAAAAATCTCAATGAAAAAATACAGAATTGACAAGTACAAATGATAAATGATTATTATACCCAAGGAATAAAAATACGACATAAACTCATTACGAGATACCCAGAGGAAAATGATGTCTCCTAGCAATAATTATTCCCTCGAGTACTCTGCACCGATCTATGAAATGGATGGGTAGCATTATGCAAGAATATTTCACCATTTCGTGAGGGGATTTGGAAAATAAGGATTCTATGACATAGGCAAACATAGAAAATATTTTCAACTATAATTTTTTAACATTTCTTTTTAAAAATTCTAATCGTATGAAAAAATTCGAACAAACTCATTTAAAATTTTGAATTACATATTTGGGAAATATTTTTGAAAATATTGGACAAAATTTATTAGATTCAATTAGGTTCTGAAATATTTATAAAATTTAAAATCCATTTAAATTAAGCAACAATGAATCTTATACAAAATAAAAAGTGTTATATTATGATATAAAAAATCGCTATTGGCTTAGACTACATTCTCAACGATGGTATTTTAACATTTTTTTAGGTTCTAAGAGTATGACTAAATTGTAGCAATGGGAACCGAGTTCTTCAAATTCTTTAAAAAAAAATGTTGCGATGGAAAAAATTGGATCGATTAATTGATTGACTACAGGATATGGATGAGGATGAGGAATGGAAGAAACTCTTGGTGTCTGAAAATGCCATGATGAGAATAACAATGGATTGCGTGCCCTCGAATTCCAATCACGACCATGATCCTTCAAGGGGCGGCGACCACCACCCTCATCTAAATGAAGATGGAGATAAGAATTAGTTATTGATTATCACACCCCCCTTAATGCAAGCAGCCTGTGGCTTAATCAATTGTTCACAAGAAACACTTCAAATATACTTATAGTTACATCATTTAATTCATAGTCAGGGTTCTCCCTGGCGACCTCTATCAGACCCTTACTATAATATCTAATTGTATGTTTATCTGTTAGAGATATAGTTCTCTGTCATATAAATAAAAATGGTGTGAAATCTAGATATCATCACTTCTCTTCTTGAAATATTATTTTTATATGCATGCATTAATGAAAAATGGTAAGCTTGTTGATTTGGTTAAATGGTGATAAATTTTAATTCTATCTTAAAACATTTTAAGATAGATAATTTTATTTCTAATTTATATTTATAATTGTTAATATTTTCTTAAAAATTAAATGATAAATTCATTTCTTTGCAAGAAAATATAACTGAAATGTTTAAAATGAGTAAACCTGTTTATAAAATTATATTATTTCATGAGAGAAAAATCATTGTTTTAAATTTTATTTTAGTTGTAAATTTATTTATTTTTAAACTTTCACTCATAAATCAGTTTTTTTTAAGATTTGTATTTCAGTAATGCTCTTTCGATAACATATATTAATATAAAGTTTTAATTATACCTTGTAAAATAAAATGATATGAATATTCTATTAATTATTATGTCTTTTGAAAGCAATATGAAAGAAAAAGTGGCAATTCATATTTTGAATGTTGTATTCAATAGCGCTCATGTTATTGGGTATAGCTATGGATAAATGCATGAAAAGGACCTATGCTATGATTACAATGCTATATCAATGTTAACCTTGTTTGGATGTATGTGAATAGTTTTGTTACATGTAGGTGAAATGCATGAAGCACATGGCTAGCATGTTTTTCATGTTATTGTGTATAGCTATGGATAAATGCATGAAAATGACGAATGGTGTGATTACGATGCTATATCAATGTTAACCTTATTTGGATGCATGTGAATAGTTTTGTTACGTGCAAGTGAAATGCATGAAGCACATGGCTAGCATGTATGAAAAACGTCCTAAGGAAAGAGCATGGAATGAATATAAAAGTATGTGTGTTTTAGGGTTGAGACAAAACTCAAAATAAAGTGAAGTGGAAACACTCGGTACTGAAGAGACAGGTGTATGAATGAAAGACAGAAAACACATCATTCCTTTATGTTTTAAGAAGTGAAGGAACAATGAGTAAAAATGGGGTGAAAATTTAATACCCCTTCGCCTTTATGGTAATATCCTTTTATATTAAGACTAAATTGTAGATGGTTTGTCTAGAAAACCATTATGAATTTTAAATAAAGTATGATGATGTTAGGTCCCTATATTACTAGTATAGTCCCTTATTTTCGTTAGTGTAACCCCCTTATTGTTATTATTTTACCCCTGTAACCCCCATATTGTTATTATTGTACCTTTAAATTATTATTGTTAGGTTGGTTAGGATTACATTGTGGCCCCACTAGGATTACATTGTGGCCCCATGGACTCCTATATATAGAAAGGAGGTTTTGTAATTTGTATCATCCAAGAATTGTTAATTCATGTAATGTATTGGAGGTTTCCCCCTCGAAGTGGCTTATTTCTAAGGCATTGAAATATATTTTCTTCTCTTTTTGGAGCTGGTTTCACAACATTTAGTATCATAGATTTGGATTCTAGGGTTTCGCTACTCCAAAAAAGTCATCGTGGTATTTTAGCTATAACTTTTTTTATATGAAGGTTCAGAAGAGAAACATTTTAGGGTGTGAAGCCGAAATCTTGAGGAACATTGTCGCAAAATTTCAGAGCTTGGTTCGCAATATTTTTGGAGATATGATCTATGGAAGTTAGGGTTTTTTGTAGGCTCCTGAATTTCACTTAAAAAGTTCATCGCTGAATTTTCGCTATAACTTTGTTTCTACAAATGTTCAGAGTTGAAATTTTTAGAGAACGAAGCCGAAATCCTAAGGAACATCGTCGCAAAATTTCAGATCTTTGTTCACAATAGTTTCAGAGATATGATCTGGGGACGTTAGGTCTTTTTCAGGCTCCCTAATTTCATCTCAAAAAGGTGATCGTGGGAAAATATTCATAACTCTCTCTATGAGAATCGGATTAGAATTCTGTAAAAATTAGTTGGAAGTATACGGACTGTAGTTTCCTTTCTTTAAATTTTAGAGCCAAAGGAGCAAACAGTGACACATGGCAAGTCGTACAAGTTCTCTCTACTGAACCAGTCCATAATTATGTCATTGTGGGAGATTGGACATAACCTTGCCTTGAATAATCCAAATCAAGTTAGACCTATCGAATTTGAAAGAAGCTTCAGAGGACTACTATAAGGCCAAATTTAAGATATTGAGGATATGCTAGTATAGAGATAAGTCAATTTGAATATCGAGCTCCTCAAAAGAAAGTAAAAGGTTTGTATTGTTTTTCCGAATTGCATAAGTCTTGTTTGAAGAATCAAGTTGAATTGATTCCAAGGGCATATTGTAGAACATATATCAGTATTGGATTCTCAAATCTCCCTTAAAAATAATTCAACACCCATTAATCCTTTATAAGGCTCTACTATGACTCATGAAGACGAAGAATGGAAACATGACATTTCAAAATTACAAGAGCAAATTCTGTATGTTCAACTTTCGAAAGAGCAACAAAAAATAGACATGGAGATTTACGAAGAAGGCATGATCTAAGATGGATGGTTTGAAGAATGGCACGGAAGCTAAGATGGATGCCATGGAAGCTTTAACAGATCAGATGGATGCAGGAAGCTAAGATGAAGACACTGAAGAATGATCTAAGCGAGACATGGAAAGGTTGGTAAGTTTAGTCTAGAAATAACATAATGGTGAAAAGATAGTAGAGGAAGCTCATGATGAGAAAAAAAAAATGTTAATCGTGATTTCATAAAATCTAATGTTGGAGGGAAGAACCACCATATTCCAAAAATGTATATGAGGAAGTTTGATGGCAAGGATCCCGTAAATGGATACTACAGATGGAGCAATATTTTTATCTCAATAATTTGCAAAACACACAAAAGGTACGCATTGAAACTTTACATTTAGAATAGAAAGAGCAACACTTTCTTTAGCCAATTGATAAATCTCAAACAAAAGTGTTCAGTGGGGGAGCACATTGAGGACTTCCAAAAATTGAATATAAGGGTAACTGATATTCCAGAGGAACACAGGATTGATCTCTTCATAGATACTTTAAAGGATAACATCCAACATGAAGTTCGCGTTTTGGAACCTGATTCATTGGAGAAGGCATTCAGGTTGGCAAGAAAATTGAATGTAAAATTATGGCGACAAGGAAGCCTACCACTCACTTCTATAAAGAGGGAAGTGTTGCTACTCCTAGATTTCCACAACCTACAAGGTTGACACCATAACAATTGGAAGAAAAAAGAGCAAAAGGGCTTTGCTACAGTTGTGATAGAAAATACACTAAAGGTCATAAGTGTGCTGAGAAGAAATTATTTTACATAGATTGTGAAGAGGAAGAAGAAAATGAACAAGAATCTTCAAAATAAGAGGATATATACCAGGAACCAGCCCTAGAAGAGGAAGAAATGAGTCCAATCATATCATGTAATGCATTGGTAGGAATTACCACTCCTCAAACTCTCAAGATAGAAGGACATACCAAGAAGAAAAAGGTAATAGTGTTGATTGATTCAGGTAGCACCAATAATTTTATTCATTGTAAGGTAGCCAAGGAATTGAATTATTTCCTATACCCAGCACCAAAATGTCAAGTGATGGTTGCAAATGGAGGAACTATAAATTTCTCCAGAAAATGCCATAATATCAAGCTAACCATGGGGGAATATGTATTGAATAGTCCAATGCTTTCCATTCCCATGGGAGGTGTTGATGTTGTACTAGGAGTACAATGGTTACAATATTTGGGGACGGTAGCTTTTAATTTTCAAGAACTTTTCTTCAAATTTATTTCATAAGGAAAGGAAGTCGGATTACAGGGTATTGCAGGGAAGACAAGAAATATAATAAGCTCTAATGTCATGAAAATTTTTCTAAAGAAAGAACAATGAGGCGTAATTGCACAATTATGCGCACTAGAAGTTCCAACATCAAAATCATATATTTCTGTAGATCTCCAAAAAGTCTTGGAAAATCATTCCAAGGTGTTTGAAACTCCCAAAGGAATCCCACCTATTCTTGATCATGATCATGCTATTCATTTTATTCCAGTAAGTGTTCCTCCAAACATCAGGCCTTATAGATATCCTTATGTCCGAAAGAGCAAAATTGAATGTATGATTGCAAAAATGTTAGAGGCGGGTATAATTCAACCTAGTCAAATTTCTTTCTCTACTCCTATATTATTGGTACACAAGAAGGATGGATCATGGCACATGTGTAGAAATTTGAATAACTGATATGTTATCCACCGAGATTCTCCTGATCACACACTATTTTAGCTTCATGCATAATACAGAATCTCTTCTACCATTGATCATCACCTGCGGAAATAAAATCAATTGCATGCACACATTAAAGCCATAAAAATTCACACATATGAACACAGTATTTCATGGGAAAGCTTAAAGCTGAAAACCCCCAACTATCTGTATATTATACATGTCATGGAGATCATGTAACAATCATAGTAAAAAGCTCTTTGCAAGCTCTCATGCACTACCTCCCTTGCTACACACTATCAAGCTAGATCTAGCAAAACTCATGCTCCAACCTTTAGCCACTTGATAGCCAACCTCAATTGCGTTTTCAAGCTATGGGATGGCCTCTTTATATAAATTGACACAGTTGTTGTAGTCTCATTGTTCTCCACCTATACATTGTTGCAAATAGCGGTTATATAGTCACAAGCGATAGTTAACTTTTTAATATTTTACCTATTTACTTGCCTTTGGTCTCCTTTGAGCGTCACATTACCTTTGAAGTTAACCGATGTATTCTTTAGTTGATTTATGAGTTTATAATTAGTGAATTAATTAATAATTAATTCACACCACTCTCACTAATTGTATCTATTAGTTAACTTGGATACAAAAGCTCAACTATGTTTAGATTAGTTAAACTGAATACAACTCCACTAACTTCCTCAATCAACTCCACCAAACTCTGTCCACAGTTCCTTTGAAGTATTCTTAATGGCTTCACCCAGCCCTAGGAAAAGCATGTTGCTTGTCGGTACACATGTGCCACATCCGAGCATCAAACTAAAGTGCTCCAAGAGAATAAGATAATGTTTAGAGTCCAAATATTATTAAGAGCTAATATTAGGCAGATCTATTTTTAACTGGCGATGAGAATAAAGCCATATGTCTAAAAATAGAAATCCATCTATTTTTCCAACTTGACCAACCATCCATAAATAGCATCTCGCAACTTATAGATCATGATCCATATGTCTAAAAATAGACATAGTCTAAAAATAGACTTTGCGACAAAAATCGCCTGTGTGGTCCCCCACCTAGTTTAGGTGATCACTTTCCAACTAGGATCAGGAAAGATGTTTCAGGATGCCTCCTTCACTGTTTCTTGTTGCCATCTTCAGCACTCCCTCTCAACAAGAAAGGACTGTCTTTGCATGCGACATGCAACTCCATGCATTCGCCCTGCAACCTTCACAAGTGCCATGCAACTCCATGCATGCGACATGCAACTCCATGCATTTCATGACCTGCTTCTATCATCTCTAGCTCTTTATACACCATTGCTCCATGCATGTGCCATGCCTTTACAAAGCTTATGCAACTCCATGCATCTACTCTGCAACTCCTCTGAAACTGAATAGGCTCCAAACAACTCAATCAGTCTAATGCATCTAGCATCTATCATCAAAGTCTTCGACCTCTGCTTAGCTACTGCACATGTCATCAGGAACCACTGCGTTGTTGAACTCTTTACACCCATGCACTCTTGCACTTGCTGTCAACTCTGATTCGCGCTCCAGTATCCGACACTGTCACTTTGATCTGCCTGCATCACTCCAACTGATCTTGCTACTGCTGCGCTGTGGGCACCTCGTAGCCAGGTTCAATTCATGAGATCCACACCAACTCATGAATCCTGCCCAGAAATCTCCACTTGGGATTACTCATGCATGTCGCCCCACCTCTCATCTGGTGGTACAGCTGCATGCACTCCCTCTGCCACCCATCACCACCAGTTCTGCATGATGGTCTCCCACTCCATGATCCTCTTGTGGCTGCTCCACACCCCGAGGTTAACTTTCACTGCATCTGCTTTTGTTTTCCCTCTCAGAAGCTTCGGTGCATGTCTTCCATTGAAGATGAAGAGTTGTCCATCCTCTCAATCTACTGCCAAAGATTCTTCTGCATCTAGTTGTATACAACCTTAGGAGAACGCTACTCCCACAACAATTGGCTCTCCAAACACCCAAATCACCTGCCTCTTCTTGCTCATTAAGCTTTGCATGCATCTTGTACCTCGGTATGTAGATTCTTGGCTCGCGCACATTGCAATTGTCCCGCCGTCGCAAAATTTTCTAACAAAAGAGCTGATTTTAAATCGATGATATCTCCCTCATCCGAGCTCCGATTCGACCGATTTTTTTTTTCAATTTGGGTATTTTTCCGCAAGGAATCAAAATATGCTATTTTTTTCTGAAAATATTTCACCACAAATTTTCAGATATTCCCTACAAACTCGCGCACCAAAAAATTCTCGCTCTCATTCCATGTAGAAAATTATATACAAGATGCATGTATATTTCCGGCTTTCTCCATCTTTATGTTTCTTGAGTTTATCCTAAAAATCAACCGCTTCAATGCTTTTCAATTGCTCCAATGATCAATATCACTCCAATACCATGTAGAAAATCTATAACACAGCTTTGATACCATGTAGAAATTTGAATAACTGATATATTATTCACCAAGATTCTCCTGATCACACACTATTTTAGCTTCATGCATAATACAGAATCTCTTCTACCATTGATCATCACATGCGGAAATAAAATCAATTGGATGCACACATTAAAACCACAAACAATCACACATATGAACACAGTATTTAATGGGAAAGCTTAAAGCTGAAAACCCCAACTATCTGTATATTATATGTCATGGAGATCATGTAACAATCATAGTACAAAGCTCCTCACAAGCTCTCATGCACACCCTCAATTGCTACACACTATCAAGCTAGATCTAGCAAACCACATGCTCTGACCTTTATGCCCAAATGTCAACCTAAATTGCATGTTTAGATGCTATGGGATGATCTACACATATAGATATTTTGGATTGGGCTGTAATCCTCATTGATCTACTCCCTATCTTATTTTGTGCAAACCTTGATCTCGCGTAGTTAACTTTGCTCTTTCACCTATTTACACGCGTTGAAATTGTCCATGCCCAAAGTTAAGCGATGTATTCTTTAGTTGATTTATGAGTTTATAATTAGTGAATTAATTAATAATTAATTCACACCACTCTCACTAGCGTATCAATTAGTTAGACTAGATACAACTAGCTCAACTGTGTCTAACTGAGTTAAACTGAACACAACTCCACCAACTACCTCAATAACTCCACCAAACTCTGTCACATGAGTTCTAACTGAAATCTCCATGAAATAGCTCCACTTAACCCTCAGGAATAGCATAATTCCTTCTGTCAGCTCCTGTGCCACATCTGTGCACTTAACTGAAGGTGCTCCAAGAGAATAAGATAATGTTTAGAGTCCAAATATTATTAAGAGCTAATAATATTCGACATATCTATTTTTAGCCTGGCAATCTAAAAATAGAAACCACCCATATGTCTAAAAATAGAGGTCCATCTATTTTTACCAACATGATCAACCATCCATAAATAAATCTCGCAACTTATAGATCATGATCCATATGTCTAAAAATAGACATAGTCTAAAAATAGACTTTGCGACAAAAATCACTTGTGTGGTCCCCCACCTAGTTTAGGTGATCACTTTCCAACTAGGATCAGGAAAGATGTTTCAGGATGCCTCCTTCACTGTTTCTTGTTGCCATCTTCAACAACATGTGTCTAGATTATAGGGAGCTCAATAAGCTCACCATTAAAGATAAATTTCCCATTCCTGTGATTGATGAATTATTGGATGAATTACATGGAGCAATTTATTTTACCAAGTTGGATCTTCGTTCAGGATATCATCAAATTAGAATGAAGACTGAAGATATTCAAAAAACAACATTTCGAACTCATGAGGGTCATTATGAATTTTTGGTCATGCCTTTTGGCCTTACCAATGCACCTTCTACATTTCAAGGGTTGACGAATTCCATTTTCAAACCCTTCCTTAGAAAATTTGTGCTAGTATTTTTTGATGATATACTAATCTACAGCAGGTCTTGGAAGGATCATGTTGAACATGTTGACGGGGTGCTCAAACTATTGCAGGAGAAACAATTATATGCAAAAAAATCCAAATGTTTCTTTGGAGTACAAGAGGTGGAATATCTGGGTCATATTGTATCTCACGAAGGTGTTAAAGTAGACCCTAACAAAATTAAAGCCATTAAGGAATGGAAAGTCCCCACAACCATAAAGAAGTTGCGAGGATTTCTCGGGTTAACAGGGTATTATCGCAAGTTTGTTAAGAATTATGGGAGAATAGCAGCACCTCTAACAACATTATTGAAGAAAGATGCATTTTCATGGACTCCTGAAGCAACTAAGACCTTTGAACATCTTAAAGAGGCAATGTGCCTAGCACCGGTCTTAGCTACGCCAGACTTCACAAAAACCTTTATTTTTGAATGTGATGCCTCATGAAATGGAATTGGTGTTGTTTTAATGCAAGAAGGAAGACTCATTGCTTTTGAAAGTTGTCCAATGAATGGAAATTATATACAGAAACCTATTTATGAGAAGGAAATTTTAGAAATAACGCATGCACTAAAGAAATGGCGAACTTACCTAATGGGAAGACACTTCAAGGTAAAAACTAATCATGACAGTCTTAAACACTTTTTGGAACAAAGACTATCTTCAGAAGAGCAGCAAAAATGGGTCACAAAGATGTTGGGTTATGACTTTGAAATAATCTACAAAAAAGGGAAGCTAAATGTTGTTGCAGATGCACTCTCAAGAAAGAATGAATAGGTGGAAGCATTTCTTTGTGCCATTTATATTATCCAAGCAGATTGGATAATCGAAGCAAGAGATGAATGGAAGAAGGACGAAGAAGTGTGGACACTCATTCAAAAGTTGCAGCAAGATCCTAGTATATTTGATACATTTAGTTGGAAAAATGATTCCTTATGGTACAAATGTCTCTTATATATTTTTAATAATTTCCAACTAAAACAAAATATTCTATTGGAATTTCACACTTCTCCTTTCGGATGACACTCAGGATTTTTAAAAACTTACCACAGGGTGAAGAAAGAATTTTTTTGGGATGGCCTTAAATCTGATATTCAAAATTTTGTGGCGGAATGTTTAGTTTTATAGCAGAATAAAGTTGATACAATTAAGACCCCGGGTCTTCTACAACCTTTATCCTTTCCAAGTCAACGTTGGGAGGAGATTTCAATGGATTTTATCACAGGTTTACCTGAGTCCGAAGGAAAGAGTGTCATCATGGTGGTAGTTGATAGACTTACCAAGTATGCACACTTTTGTGCATTATTTCATCCATTTAAAGCAAGTACAGTTGCTACTACATTTATGGACAGAATTCAAAAGCTACATGGAAGCCCAAGGGTTATTGTGAGCAACAGAGATCCCATTTTTACTGGAAATTTTTGGACGGAGTTATTTTCTTGTTTGGGTACTCAATTAGCTCATAGCTCATCTTATCATCCTCAATCTGATGGTCAAACTGAATAGTAAATAAATGTTTGGAAGGATATCTTCGTTGTTTTGTATCTGATAAAAAAACACAATGGGTCAAGTGGTTACCTCTTGCTGAATGGTGGTATAACACTTCCTTCCATACTGCAGCAAAAATGACCCCATTTATGGCACTTTATGGATATCATCCACCATCCATCACATCATCTTTAAAGGAAAATTCGAAGGTTCAAGCAGTGGAAGATCACATCGAGCATCAGCAAGAAGTTCTCCAACTCTTAAAGGATAACCTGAATTTGGCACAAAATCGAATGAAACAACAGGCAGATCAACATCGCAGCGAGAGATGTTTTGATGTAGGAGATTGGGTATTTTTACGGCTACAACCATATAAACAAATGTCCCTCAAGCAAGCTAAGAAGGATAATAAATTATCGCCAAAGTACTATGGTCCTTACAAGGTGTTGCAAAAGATTGGTACTATGGCATACAAATTGGAGCTTCTTGTTTCTTCGCGAGTACATCCAGTTTTCCATGTTTCATGCTTAAAGAAGGTTATAGGTGAAAATATTCCAGTTCAAACAATATTGCCAGAACTTGATGAGGAAGGAAAAATCATATTGGAACCTGAAGCAGTCACAGAAAAAAGAACTCGACAGCTATGGAATCGATCAATTTCAGAGTATCTCATCAAGTGGAAGAACTTACCCGCTGAATATTCTACATGGGAGGATGATAATTTTATACAGAAGCACCTAGACCTACTCAAGCATTGAGGACAACACTTTTTTGAAGGAGAGGGGCATGTTATGTCCCTATATTACTAGTATAGTCCCTTATTGTTGTTAGTGTAACCCCCTTATTGTTATTATTGTACCCCTGTAACCCCCATATTGTTATTATTGTGCCCTTAAATTATTATTTTTAGGTCGGATAGGATTACATTGTGGCCCCATCTACTCCTATATATATAAAGGAGGTTTTTTAATTTGTATCTTCCAAGAATTGTTCATTCATGTAATGTATTGGAGGTTTCCCCCTCGAAGTGGCTTATTTCTAAGGCATTGATATCTCTTTTCTTCTCTTTTTGGAGTTGGTTTTACAACTGATGATGTAATAAATTAATTTTATCCATGAAAAGTAAAATCTAGAAGTTACTAGGAAAATACACACTAGAGTTAAAGAGATTACTGCCAAGATCCGGAAACCAAGGTTGACCAATAAGATAGAGACAAATATTCCCTTAAATAAATTAAAAAAAATCCCTAAGAGTTGATTAATAATATTTAATATGATGGGAGAGAAAATATATTAAATCACATAGTATAAGAAAAAACACCTAGTAAATATGAATATAGCATCCCCTAAGAAAAAGAGAGTTTTATAGAAAATGGAAAAGACACATTTTACCAAAAAGGAAAAAAATAGAAAATCCTAGGCTATTGGGTTGGGAGACCACGGCTAAGGAAAAGATATGCTAGGGAAGAAAGAATAAAATACCTTATCTAGAATCACAAGAGGGGTCTGGAATCACAAGAGGGGTTGATTCATTGGTAAGTGAATCTATGCTCAAGGAACTGGAGGATAGGGTCATGGAAGGGATGACAGTGTGTTATATTTCTCAATTACAATTCCAACACTAGATATAATTAGAACATATGTTTATATTTTAATTTTAAATATGACTTTGATGGGTATTTTGTGTTACATGGTTCACTAGAATGCATGTTCTATTTGTTGGTATTCGTTGGATGTAAAATTCTATTTGTACTTTGAATCATTTTATTTATATGCATGAGATGTCTACATAGGTATTAGAATGCATTTAAACTTTAGAAAAGCCATTACATTATGAAACTTTGAAAATTTAACAGTTCACAATACCTGTACACAGGAATACCAGATCGTGAAAATTAAAATAGGTAGAATACAATAGGAAAGGAATATGATGGATGCTTTAATTCAATATATAGCCTATGTGTTATGTGAGAGTGAGATACCACAATTCTCTAATGGGTGAAGGATTTGTACGGGAGCATGGGTCGTTATAGACATAAATAGGAGCATACCAAAATTCCCCTTTTGAAGTGGTAAGACGTGGTGAGTAAAGGTAGAAAAAATTAATCTAAGTCTCAAACTCCTTTCCAAGCTTAAGATAAGAGATTAGTAGTTAAAAAAAATTCAAGAGTTGAGGGAACATTATAGAAGTAACTCTAACTTTGGATTATCGATTTCATCAAACGAAATACCATAATTTATAAAATCACTACTACAAATTCCTTATCGCGGAGCGCAAATAAAACTGGTTTAATTATCATTAATGATACATATTTTTTTAATGAATTAAATATGCACTAGTGCATAGATACAATAGTATCAAACAAAATATTTAGTAATGGGATAGTACCCCAACATGGCACTAGCCGAGAAATCTTAAGCGGTAGCCGGACCCACACCCCGGACGGGATCCCTAATCCAAACGGTTCAAGGTCTAATTGGGAATTTCTACTGGGGAGATCCCCTACTGTTGGCCGGACAAATTTTCCCGTCAACAGAAAGGAAAGAACCTAGTGGTAGTTACTAGGACATAAAATCCTTAAGGGTAATTACAACTTGGCTGTAACAAAACTCTTCCATATCATCAGTTGATATTGATCCATAAATTTAAATTTTACAACAGTGCATGTTCGTAAAATAATAATCAAGAGAAAATACGACTTACTACTACTCACATCCCATGTTAGCTACAGTGGATAAAAGAGAAGAAAATAACCTATTTCCCAAATCATTGTTGGAATATGCATATGTATAGGAACCATGTTCCATCGTTGGAAACGAATACTAACCAGAATTAAATTATAGAAGAATGAGTGAACAAAACAAAAGAACTAGCCCAAAATACATTTATATAACCCATGCAGAATGAGCATGCATAAACATCAAAAACCTTATCCAAATCATCGAGTCACCAATTATATAAACCTAATGAGGAAAAATATACATGAATTTTTATATGGATAAAAGTTTTTAACATAAATATTTATAAAGGAAAATATAAGTATAATTCATAAATTAATTAGAGGGATATACCCTCCTCCTTGTATCAATATACATTCCATTGTTGAAAACTAAAAGATGACAATTCCTAAAGTACTATAAACTATAAAATATGGCAAGGTTGGAAGAACCAGTAGTGGCCATTAAAAAGAGATACAAAATAAACTGAGGAATATTTAGGCACAAAAATCTCCTTTTAGGTTCGAACAAGGCCTTTGAGTAGCATAAGTATGTGGAGGAACCGACCTGGGTGTGAATAAAAGAGGTTAGTCAGTGGGTGACTCAACTTTGAACATTGCTTAGAATTTAAAGGAGAGAACCCAGAGGCTACAGGTTCTGAAATTACCTGCTAATAATGGAACTCGTCAGTCGGTATCTGGATGGGGTGATTGGGAATCATCGGAAAAAGGTAACAAATGTATACCATAGGAATCAACGGTATACCTGATGAGTATGGGACTCCACCTGAACCTCCATATTTCTGGAAATGGCATCAAAATATAATAAAAAAATTTGATACTTCCTACCATATTTGGGGGTATTATATATTTATGCATAAACATATATGAATACACCAAAATAAGAGCATACTTGTATATGCAAGGAGCAAGTGGAAGGGAGTATTCCATAAAGGAACTCATTTATGCGCATTGGCCTTTGTCTTGAAATTTCTAGTTAAGGAGAAGGAAACATTTAACTACATGTTTCAAATCCTTGATAAATTAAGGTTGAAATTCTTCAAGAAGAGCAACAGAGAACTACGTTTCTACCTATTGAGAAAAAATTCCACAATGAAATATTCTTTCCTAGAACAAATAGGAAAAAAATCCCAATGAAAAAAAAATGAAATTAATAAGAATAAATGATAAATGAGTATTACAACGAGTGATGAAAAATACAGCATAGACTAATTACCAGATACCCACAGGACAATGGTGTCTCCTAGCAACCAAAATTTTCTCAAATACTTTTTGCCCATCTATGAAATGGACAGGTAGCATTCCGCAAGAATGTTTCACCTTTTTTGTGAGGGGATTTGGAAAATAAGGCTATGATGACAGAGGCTAACATATAGACAAGGAAATTTTAATTAAAATTCCAAATGAAAATGGACCTGAACATGGCCTCAAGAAGCACTACAGAGATCGTCACTAAAATGGTTCCTGGTACTCCTCGCAGCAATGAAGGACACCAAAATAACCATGCTAAATGAAAACTAATGCCGACAAATTTAACACTATAACATGAGGAAAAATACCCCCATCATGGAACAAGGTCAATCACATCATTGACCAAGGAAATTTGGGTGGAAGAAACAATACAAAAAATAATATCACATCTGGACGGGAGAAACTATTCCCACCTAATAAATACCTTGTCACAAAAAAGGGAAGAATTCCACGAGTCCATGTTGAATAACAATTTTTTGACTCTCCAATATTACCTCATGACAATCAATGGACTAGACCATGCGTCGGCGAAATGAGAAAATGAAAGAGATAATCCCGATGGAAGGATAAGGTTAGGGTTTTTTAAACACTCTCTAACCATTGATATGCAGCAATGAATCTGCACCGTTCAAACCTAAATCACTAATCATGCACATGAAGATCACGTGGGTAGGAGGATGTGGCAACCGATGATGAAGTCCACTATGTTCAATACCACCTGGCTCGTGAGTTACAAGACACTAAATTATTCATTAAGTCATAGTGAGACAAGACCTCTTTTCTCACCACAATTATATCACCTCGACTACCAAAATTATAACCATAAATGCATGTCCATGAATGAGGTGGAACACCATAGAAATTAACTGGTTTTTCTGCACAATAAAAAATGCTAGAACAAAGGTCCAATTCAAGCAATCGGGTGTATAATTTTTTTGTATTAACCATATTATAAAATTAATAACCTTAGCATCTGAAGTTCATGAAATGGTGTAAGAATATGGGGGAGGAAATTATGAATGGAATTAATGGATGTACTTATTTGTATAATTATGGCAAAGGAAAATGCAAAAATTTTCAATAAACCTTCTCTAGGAATTATTAATCATACACGATATAGTTTCTTTATAACATATAATTAGAAAATAAAAAATTACAGGACAAGAGTGGGTCCATGAAAGATGGTATCAAAGCCTAGGTTCAAGCCTTGGACCTAATGGGATCTATTGAGAAACTGAGTGTCACTACATATCATTGATATGAGAATATTATAGTGCAAAGGAAGGTGATTAAATTTTTGGATTTGTGTATAGAAGTAGCTTGAGAAATATAGCTTTACTAAAAGTTGTTGGGATTTGGAAACTCCATTGTATATTGAAGTATTATCATTGGTTGAGGAATAGGTTTCTCATTGTTCTATGTATTATATCATTCTTCTGATGTTAGGGGAGTATTATTAGACCAACCTATAGATGTCAGAGAAAAAAAATGTGGCATTGTTACTCATCTCTAATTAAAAAATCAGAGGTGGGAGGATTTTTCCTAGATAAGAGATTTGGTGTATGGGTTATGACATAACTAACTATTGATTTTTTTTCACTACTAAATCAACATCCCAGGGGAAAGTAAACCGCACATATGTTTCAATGGGACAATTCATAAAGTGATCTATGGTTTCCTTAGAAATGAGACACTTAGTATTCCATAAATCTAACAAAAATAATAGTTGGCCCTATTTACGGTAAAAATACGTGAGGTTTTACTGTGAACCATTATGAGCCTATTAATCTAGGTTAATGCAATTTTGCCTCCAATAATTGCTTCATAATTCCACTATGAAATAAGTGGTAGGAGTAAGTTATACCACAACAGTTGCACTAAACATGTTTAGTTTGTACTGGTGGACTTTGATAATTGTGAATTTTCTTGCTACATAAATAGAATATTTAATCCATATGTGAATAAGAGTATGGGAAATCATATTGACGATTAGGAAAATAGCACGACATGGATGCCACTAAAATATGAGATATGATACTATAGTCTTACGATTCATAAAATAAATGAAGATGAAACTAACATATAAAAACCTCATGTTTAGAACAACCCATTGAATGGTAAAGTGAATCCAATAGAACTGGGTACACGCAGACCTGTTAGAAGACTTTGACATGGATTGGTAATGTATTAAAGTTCCTCACTTTTTTAAATGTGTTTGATCAAGGTTTGGGTTACTTATATGAAAAATTTTATTACAATAAAGTTGGATTATACAACTTATAGGATGTAATAAAAGAATCTTAACTGATTAAGTAAAAGCCACCTAGAATGGTTTTATTAGTGATTGTTGAAAGCAAAAAAACAACTCAACCCATTAAATTAGAGTAGACACAACGCAAATGGGGAAGTGCACATTGTATTTAAGAAATTTGATCTTCCTTAATAGCTTTGAGACAATGTTTTGGAAAAAAAGATACCCGTTTTCAGTGGGAAACCACACTAGGTTCGTTATAGGAGAAATAATTGCAATTTAACATGCTTGTGGTAATGGAGTAGAACACCCATGGAATTGTAATATGTAGTTAGTGTGGTGCTCTAGCTAGCCTTGGAAAACAAAACTAAAATAGTATTTCCAATTCTAAAATTATGATAGCCATGGCATAACCCTAAGTTTTTCCCATCATCTGATTTCAAGATTTAAGAAGAACCATCAAAAGAGTAGGCATCGCACCTCCATGTGAATTTCACATGATATTTTTGACGTGGCCAATATATATTACTAAGGCCTAAGTGAAAATTTAATTATTTTTATAAGTCCCTACCCTGGGTTGGAATACGTGTGTCCATAAGGCAACAATGAAACTTCTGGAAAAGAAGTTGAATACCTCACGATTAACAAAAAAAAAGGTATAGAAATTCAATAGGAAATGGATCCAATACTAATTACCAACACCTTCGAAAATAAGAGTAAAAGAATCATAACGCTCAAGTGGGTTACATGCGCAAAAATATACCCTATATTACTCTTAGGCTACCATTGTCTTCAAAAGAAAAGGTAAGAAAATAAATAATTGCATTGATGGTTCGCTAAGGGAACAGGTGAATTTCTTGAGATTACAAGGAATATACAGTAAAATATAATATTTTAGATTAAATGGGAGATAGAGAAGGTCACTGGGTTATGTTGTTACCAGATATAGAAGAAAGAAAAAATATTTGTGAGACACGGGTTCGCTAATTATAATGTTATGAAATGGCACCATGGAACATAATAAAAAATCAAAAAATTATACTTGAATTCCTATAGTGAAATTAGATTCCATCAAGGCAGGGTATTGTGACCAAAAAAAATCCTATTTGAATAACAAAAACATTATTGACCTTTTAGCACATTTTGAAAAAAAATACAAGAGAATTAACAAATACACGAAAATCTATTTTAGCAACCTTATGAGGAAGCATATTAGAAAAAATAATTCTCAAAGTATAAACGTTGGAGGTGCCAAATTAGTAATTTAGTTAAATAAAATTCTACAAGATTATACAAGAGCCATTTTCATTTCTGAACATGGTAAGTTTGGAAGTCTCATCCCAACAATCCTACTTTTTAAATTCCTTATTAAAGGTGTAAGTGAGGATACTCTAGGATTATTCTATTGAACACTATTGTTGGAAGGGAAGGATATCTCATATGAGAAATTTTAGAAGACTGTGACAGAAAAATAAAAAGATTGTGATAATGTCTTATGGGCTAATAATCCAGTACAAAGAGGAATCCTTGAGGAAAATTATGAGAAGTTCCTAAATAACCATTGAGATACTCTGTAAAGAATATATCGATGAGCGTACCATTTAAGAAAGAAATAATTAACGACTAACTGAAAATAAACAAACACAAAGACGCAGAAAGATAGTGCACCAATGATGAAGAAACCACCAACCTTACACATAAATGAACAAGGGTAAAATGGACCAAAGCTAAAAATCAACATTGAAAACATGATTTTCCTAAAAAAAAATTGAATAGACCCTAGAAAGGGTGAAGGAATCCTATATTAACAATTAATCTTCAATATCAAATGGTTTGAAAAACTCTGTGGGATTAGAAATAAGTATTGTTATTTCATCAACAACTTCAAAAATTAGATGTCTATTGAATCAAAAATGACTACAAAGTGGTGGATTGTAACAATGTCTCTAGATAAACTAGGAATATTGATAAGAATTACTGGATCAGCTTAACAAAATGACAATTCATTAAGATGAGAAATTAAAAAGGGTGAAATGCAAACTAGACAACTCAAGGGAGTGAGTAAAATAAATTAGTGGATAAGGTGTAAAGTCCCTCTTAATGCGTGCATATGTCTATCAGTTCATGAAAGGGCATGGAAATAAGTAACAAATCTATAAGAATTGACTTCACCAGGTCCACTTGGAAACAAAAGTGGAAAAATATAACCATGCAAGTGGCTGAAGTAGTAGGTTGTCTTACACAAATGGGTGCATGATAGATGCATATTTTATACAATGGTATCAACATAACAAAGTAAACTAAAATGATATGAATAATTTATTAATTACTATTTCCTTTTTTAAAGAAATATGAAAGAAAAAGTGGCAATTCCATATTTCGAATGTTGCATTCAATTAACGCTCATGTCATTGGGTAGAGCTATGAATAAATTCATGAAAATGATCTATGGTGTGGCTACGATGCTATATCAATGTTATTGACCCTGTTTGGATGCATGTGAATAGTTTTCTTAGGTGTAGGTGAAATTCACGAATAACATGGATAGCATGTATGAAAACGTGCTAAGGAAAGAGAATGTAATGAATTTAAAAGTATGGGTGCTTCAAAGTTGAGCCAATGCTCAAAATAAAGTGAAGTGGAAACACTCGGTACTAAAGGGACGAGTGTAGGAATGAAAGACATGAGGCACCTCCTTCATGTCTTAAGAAGTGAAGGAATAATGTACATTGAGGATAGTGTTGAATAAAGGGGGGGGGGGATGTAATACCCCTCTTCCTTTATGTTAATATCTTGCCATATTAAGACTAAATTGTAGATGGGTTGGCTAGAAATCCATTACGGATTTGAAATAAAGTATGATGACGTAATAAATGAATTTTATCAATGAAAAGAAAAATATGGAAGTTACTTGGAAAATACACATTGGAGTTAAAGAGATTACTGCCAAGTTCTCGAAACCAAGGTTGGCAGATAATATCAAGAAAAATATTCCCTTACATCACTCAAAAAAAATCCCTACGAGTTGATTAATAAGATTTAATACGATTGGAGAGAAAATCTATTAAATCACTCATTGTAAGAAAAACCACCAAGTTTGAATAAAGAGTCATGGGATAAATAGGCAAGCTTTAAAGAAAAAATAAAAGACACATTTTTTCCGAAGAAAAAGAGAGAGTAGAAAATCCTAGGCTATTAGCTTGGAAGACCATGAAAAGCGGGATGCCGCTACGTAAATATCTACTAGGGAAGCAAGGATAAATTACCTGATTGGGAATAACAAGGAGGTTTTATTCCTTAGTAAGTGAATCTCAGCTCGAGGGGAACTGGTGGATCGGTTCATGGTCAAGAGGACATTGTGTTTTTTTGTCAAGTATAGTTCCAGTAGTGGATATGGTTAGAACATTTTGATATATATTTGAATTTTAAATATAGCTTTCATGGGTATTTATGTGTTACATGATTCACTAGAATGCATGTACTGTTTGGTGATATTCATTGGCTATAAAATTATATTTGTATTTGGAATTATTTTTTTATATGTGTGAGGTGGCTACGTAGGTATTAGAATGCATTTAAAATTTAGAACAACTATGTACAAAACTCTTGACATTTAACAATTCACATTACCTATACATGCGAGTACAAGATCTTGAAAATTAAAATAGGTAGAATACAATAGGAAAGGAATGTGATGGATGCGTAAATTCAATATATAGTCTATGTGTTATGTGAGAGTGGGATACCCCAATTCTCTAATGAGTATAGGATGCCTATGGGAGCATGGGTCAATGCAGCTAGAAACAAGATCATACTAAAACTCCCCTTTCAAATTGATAAGACGTGGTGAAATCTCATAGGTTGTGGTGAGAAATCAAAATTAAATGCATACTAGCAGAAATATGGAAACAATGATAGACGTAGTAGGTACATTGGTTAATACTTGGGATATCACTTGGTACTATTATGTGTAAAAAAAAAATTGATTGACACAATTCATGTGCCCAAAATCCACTGATAAAGATTAAATGTCGAACCCCTTCCCAAGCTTACGATAAAAGGTTAGTAGTTATAGAAGAGTCAAGAGTTGAGGGAACATTATAGAAGTAACTCTGAGTTTATATTAACTATTTTGTCAAATGAAATACCATAATTTATAAATATCACCGCTAGAAATTCCTTGTGGTGGAGCATAAAGAAAACTAGTTTAATTAGTAGTAATAATACCTTTTATTTGAATGAATTAAATCTGCACTAGAGCATAGGTACAATAGTATAAAAAAAACAAAATAAAAATTCCTTAGTAATGGGATTTTACCCTAACACGGCGCTGTCCGAGAAAGGAAAGAACCCAGTGGTAATTACTGGGACATAAAATCCTTAAGGGAAATTACAACTTGGCAGTCAAAAATATCTTCCATATCATCGGTTGATATTGATCCATAAATTTAATGTTTATAATAGTGCATATTTGTGAAAGAATAATCAAGGGAAAATCTGACTTGGTACTACTCGCGTCCCCAATAATCTACAGTGGCTAAGGGATAAGAAAATAAACCTAGTTCCTAAATCATCGTTGTAATATACATATGTACAAGAACCATGTTCCATTGTTGGAAATAAAGCCTAACCAAAATAATTATTGAAGAATGAGTGAACATAAGAATACAACTAGCCCCAAAATATTACATTTATATAATCCATGCATAACGAGCATAGGCATCAAAAAATTTATCCAAATCATGGATTCAATAATTATATAAACCTAATGAGGAAATATATACATAAAGTTTTATATGGATAAAAGTGTTTAGCATAAATATTTATAAAGGAAAATCTAAGCCGAATTCAAAAAATAATTGGAGGTTTATACCCTCCTCCATGTATCAATATATATTCCATTGTTGAAAATTAAAATATAGAAATTCCTCAAGCACTCTAAAATATAATATATGGCCAGGCTGGAAGAATCGACAGTGGCCATTAACAAGAGATACAAAAAAATTGAGGAAGATGTAGGTACAAAAATATCCTTTTACGTTCAAACAATGCCTCTTAGTAGTAGAAGTATGCAGAGGAACCGACTTGGGTGTGAGTGGAAGAGGTTAATCATTGGGTGATTCAACTTTGATCATCACTTAGACTTTAAAGGAGAGAACCTAGAGGCTACAGGTTCTGAAATTACCTATTAATAATGGAACTCATAAATCAGTATCTTGATGGGGAAATTGGGAATAATAATAAAAAAATAAACAAATAAAATAAAATAATAAAATAATAAATAAATTAAAAGTTAAAAAATAACAAAAAATAACAAAAATATACCATAGGAATTTGCGGTATACCTTTTGAGGATGGGACTCTGCCTAAACCTCTAACTTTCTAGAGAAGGCACTAGAATATTAAAAAAAAATGAGATTGCCTACCAAATTTGGGGGTATTAGTGATTTATGCATAAACATATATCAATACACGAAAATAGGAGCATACATTTATATTCGATGAGCAGGTGGAAGGGATTATTGCACAAAGGAACTCATTTCTGCACATTGGCCTATGTTCTGAAATCTCAAAGAAAGGAGAAGGAAACGTTTAATGGCATGTTTCAAACTCTTGATAAATTATGGTTGAAATTATTCAAGAAGATCGATGAAGAAAAAATTACATACATGTTGAGAAACCTTTCCACATTGAAATATTCTTTTTTGGAACAAATAGGAAAACAAAATATCAATCAAATAATGGAATTAACAAGTACAAATGATAAATGAGTATTATACCCAACGAAGAAAAATACAGGATAAATTGTTTATGAGATACCCAAAGGAAAACAGTGTCTCCTAGAAATAATTATTTGCTTGAATACTCTGTGCCCATCTATGAAATGGATGGGTAGCATTCTGCAAGAATATTTCACCTTTTTGTGAGGGGATTTTAAAAATAAGTAGTCGATAATAGAGGCGAACATACAAAGAGGGAAATTTTAATTAAAATGGCAAACGAAAATCAACCTGAAGATGGCCTCAAGAATCACTACAGAGCTTGTCACTAAAATGGTTTCTAGTACTCCTTAAATCAATGAAGGATACTAGAATAACCATGTTGAATGAAAAATAGTGCAGATAATGAAGGATACTAGAATAACCGAAACATGAGGAAAACGACTTCCAACCTGGAACAAGGTCAATCACATAGGTCATTCACATCATCGACAAAGGAAGTCAGGGTGGAAGCAACAAAAAAAAAAAATATCACATCCAGACCAGAGAAACTATTCCCACCTAAGAAATACCTCATCACAAAAAGGGAATAATTCCATGAGTCCAATTGTCGACTCTCCAATATTACCCCATGAAATTCAGTGGACTAGACCATGCACCGAAAAAATGAGCAAATGAAAGAGAGAATCTTGATGGAAGTTTAGGGTTAAGGTTTTGTAACCACTGTTCGACCATTTCTCTACAGCAGTGAATCCTCACCATTCAAGCATGAATCATTGATCATACATATGAAGATCATGTGGGTAGGAGGATGTGGTAACCAATGATGAAGTCTGTAGTGTTCAAGACCACATGGTTCACGAGTTACAAGTGTTAGGTCCCTATATTACTAGTTTAGTATCTTATTTTTATTAGTGTAGACCCCCTATTGTTATTTTTGTACCCCTATAACCCCAATATTTTTATTATTGTGCTCTTACATTGTTATTGTTAGGTCGGATAGGATTATATTGTGGGCCCATGGACTCCTATATATAGAAGGAGGTTTTGGTCATTTGTATCATCCAAGAATTGTTCATATATGTAATGTACTAGAGGTTTCCCCCTCGAAGTGGCTGATTTCTAAGGCGTTGATCTCTCTTTTCTTCTATTTTTGGATTTGATTTCATAACATTTGGTATCATAGCTTTGGATTCTAGGGTTTCGCTGCTCCAAACAGGTCATCGTGAAATTTTCACAATAAATATTTTTCTACGAAGTTTTAGAAGCTTAAATTTTTACAGAATGAAGCAAAAATCCTGAGGAACCTCCTGTAAAAAATTCAGGTCTTGGTTCACAATATTTTTAGAGATATGATCTAGGAAAGTTATGGTTTTTTCAGGCTCCTGAATTTTAACTAAAACCGGGCATTGTGGAATTTTCGCTATAAATTTTCGTATACGAAGCTTCAGAAGCTGAAATTTTTACAATGAAAATCAGAAATCCTGAGGAAGCTATTGTAAAAATTTTAGATCTTGGTTCACAATATCTTTGGAGATATAATCTATGGAAGTTAGGATTGTTTGAGGCTCCCGGATTTCATATCAAAGAGGTAACCATGGGAAAAACATCATAACTCTCTCTATGAGAATCGGATTGGGATTCTGTAAAAAGTGACCACAATAAAATGGAGTGTAGTTTTCATTATATCAATTTCAAAGCCTAAGGAGGAAACAGTGACACATGGAAAGTTGTATAAGTTTTCTCTACTAAACCAGTCCATAATTAGGTCATCGTGGGAGATTGGGGATAAATTTGCCTTGAAGAATCAAAATTAGGTAAAACCTATGGCATTCATAAGAACATTCAGAGGGCTAATTCAGGGCCGAATTTCAGATATTGAAGATTTGAAATCACAAAGATAATTCAGTTTCAATATCAAGCTCCTCAAAAGCAAGAAAAAGGTGTGTATTTTTTTCGAGTTACATAAGTCTCGTTTGAAAAACAAATTAGTTTTAATTTATTCCAAGGGAGTATTGAAGAATAGATATCATTATTGGGTTCTAAAATTCCCCCTAAAAAGAATTCAACACCCATTAAGTCTTCAGAAGGCTCTACTATGACTCATGAAGACGAAGAAACACAACATGAGATATCAAAATTACAAGAGAATGTGCACCAAATTTCGCTATCACAAAGAACAACAAAAAATGAAATGGAAGTTTTGAAGAAAGGTTTGGAAACGAATATGGATGGTTTGAGGAAAGGCGTGGAAGCTAAGATGAATGGTTTGGAAGCTAAGATTAATGGCATGGAAGTGGGCATGGAAGCTAAGATGGATGGCATGGAAGCTAAGATGGATGACATGGAAGCTAAGATCGATGAAAAAATGAAAGACAACATGGAAAACATGAAGAAGGATCTAAAAGTAGACATCGAAGGTTTGGAAAAGTTGATACAAGAAATGTTTCCTAATGGTGAAAAGATAGTAGAGGAAACTCATGATGAGAACAAAATAAATGTTAATGGTGATTTCATAAACTCTAATGTTGGATTGAAGAACCACCATATTCCAAAGATGGATATGAGGAAGTTTGATGGCAAGGATCCCGTAACATGGATACTACAGATGGAGCAATATTTTGATCTCAATAATGTGCAAAACACACAAAAGGTATGCATTGCAACTTTACATTTAGAACAAAATACATTTTTATGGTATCAATGGCTTTGCTCCCGTAAAAAAATTTTCACTTGATCAATTTTTATGGAGGAAATGATAGCACATTATGAGGATACAAAAAGCAACATCTTCTTTAGCCAATTGATAAATCTCAAACAAAAGGGTTAAGTAGTGGAGCACATTGACAACTTCCAAAAATTGAATATAAGGGTAACTGATATTCCAGAGGAACACAGGGTTGATATCTTCATAGGGAATTTAAAGGAATCACTAAATTAATTTCACAATATTTATCACAATACCTATCTTCTTAATATTTTAACTTATCAAAAATATTCATAGGAACACTAAATTATTCATTGGTTCATAGTGAGATGAGACATGTCTTCTCACCATAATTATATCACCTCCACTACCCAAAGTATAACCATAAATGTATGTCCATGCATGAGGTGGAACCCCAAATATATGAAGCAGTTAGTCTACAAAATAACACATGGTAGAACAAAGATCCACTTAAAGCAACTAGGTGTATAAAAAACTTTGGTATTAACCATATTATAACCTTAATAACATTACTATATGAATTTCATGAAATTTTGTAAGAACATGGGGGAGAAAATTATGAATGGACTTAATATATGTACTTAATTGTATAATTATGGTAGAGGAAAATGGAAAAACATTTGATAAACCTTCTCTAGGAATTCTTAATCATACACAATAGAATTTCATTATAACGTATACTTAGAAAAAAAATAGGACAAGAGTGGGTTTATGACAGATGTGAATTTTGAATGTAATAATAGAGTTGGATCATATATAAAGAATTGTCGAACCTATTCTAACACATCCAAGAACTTAAACTATAACTTATAATTTCAAAATTGGAAACAATATATTTCATCCTAATTTTTTGATATCAGCAATTGTTTCCTTAATAAAATGTATGATTATTGCTAAATACACAATCTTAAAAGAACAATACAATTAAGATGAAGAAAAAAATAGGTTTCTCAATATAACTTCAAATTATTCTCTTGAATAAAGCAATGGAGAATAGGTGGTGTGGTAGTGTATTTGGTGCAATGGTGTATGAAATACACTTATTTAGCAAGTTGGATGCTACCTGCACAAGTTCATAGAGAAAAATGATTATCTATTGTTAATGGAACATATTTGACATAATGTAAACTAAGTTTTAAGGACAAATAAGCATACAACACTAATAACAAAACAAAACACAATATTTAAAATACAAAAGCTCGATGGAGCAAACAACCTAATAACACAAGTGGATAATTCTCCCTTTATTAGGTGCTGGTGGTAAAAAAAGATACAATGCTAAAAACTTGTAGAGGAACCTTTGAGCTATGGGGCTCAAATACTCAAAACAAGGAGGTCTCCTTCCCTCGAGTTCTTGAAAGCATCTCTTCCCTCTCTCAAAGGATGGTAGATCAAGGTCAAATGGTGGACCTCTCTCTCTTAAACTGAGATGTTGGTTGGCCAACATATGAGTCCTTCCAATCCCTTTTTTGCTGGACTATGCAAGCTGGTTTTCTATGAAGCAATTTGGCCAGCATAACAATGTTTCTTTAATTCTACTTCCAAAGGACGGTTTATATAGACATTATTTGAATTCATCCCATTTCTCTTGGCCCAATATGGATATTGACACAAGAATGGAGGAGGGATTCCTTTGTGTGCTTCATTTCAAGGTGGCTCCATGTCGACTATCCTTGGCAGTACGAAGTGGAGAAACTTCCTAACCAAGTGTGCCAAGTGGTCATAGAGGGTGACATTTCACCATCCTTTGGATCACATGACTATCGAAGGAATAGTCATGCTTTGGCGCAAAATCCCTTTGCTGCCAGTGGGATGTCCATTAAATTGTCCCTTAACCGTACGAAAAATTAAATTTTTGGTCTTTCCTAATTTGTTTCTTCTCAGGAAATATTTGTCTGTACCTTTTGCTTGACATTTTTAATGTCTTTTGCGTGTACAATTTATTAACAAGTGGGTATGTCACATTAAAAATATTATAATCTTTTAAATTAAGGTGACATGAAAAATAAGATAAAATAAAGAAATATTTAACATTAATATAAAATATAAAAAATAATTTGATTGTGATTGTGTTTTTTTAATATAAAAATTGTTAAAATAAATATGAATCTATAAATTTTATGCTAAAATAAGGCAACATGTAATTCTTTAAATATAATGGAATGAAAAAATTTATTATGTTTTCCATATTAAATAAGAAAAAGATAAAGGGAAACCTTCAAACTTTGTTACTTATCTATATATTAGATATCAATTTCACAATATTTATCACAATACCTATCTTCTCAATATTTTAACTTATCAAAAATATTCAAGAAAACGTTTCTCAAAAATTTCACAATATAAAAAATAATACTTAAAGAACTCTACATAATTTCATACTATTTTTCAAAAGACCATCTAAGCCTACATCAAGTGATCGAGAAAATAATTAGAAGATTTCCCATAATTTGCAGGAGTCTGTGTCAGTGTGAACAGTTCGTGGGGTGTATAGGCTGAGGGGTTTATTTATTGACTATGAATTACAGAGAATTAATCGCTAGGGTGTGACAAGTTTGGCTTTGGGCACCAGCGGCAGATCCAGAGCTGCCGACCGCCTGATCCAAAAGACCATCTAAGCCTACATCAAGTGTTCAAGCAAATTATTTGAAAGCAAACAATTAATCGTTGGAAAATCATCTAGGCCCAATAGACGCGATAGAAGGACTATGGCAATAAAAGGACTAATTTACCTGTACTTGTTACGATGATTTCGAAGCAAGTTTGGGGTTCCACCTCATGCATGGACATACATTTATGGTTATACTTTGGGTAGTGGAGGTGATATAATTATGGTGAGAAAACATATCTCATCTCACTATGACCCAATGAATAATTTAGTGTTAATTTTTTATAACCCAATCAATTTCACAATATTTATCACAATACCTATCTTCTTAATATTTTAAATTATCAAAAATATTCAAGAAAACTTTTCTCAAATATTTCACAATATAGAAAATAATACTTAAATAACTCTACATAATTTCATACTATTTTTCAGTAAACTCTAATAAATTAAAAATAGTTTAAATATACAATTTAATAACTATTACTAACCAAAAAAAATTTATAACTAAATTAGTATATTTCTTATTACTTTTCGATAATAATAAATAAATTTTAAAATAAAAAACATGTCATATTTTTTAAGGATTCAATCATTTTAATTCTACTTTAATATTAATCTCTATTTTAAATGTCTTTTTAATATAGTATACTTTAATTTAATTTAACATTTAACAAGATGGGTTGTAGGGTAGGAATTCCCTACCACCAACCAAGTGAGATCTGTGACTAGCAAAACAAAAGCAAGATCTGGTGCATAAAAACCCCAGATCCATGCATATTTCAACATTAGATCCCACTACAAAAAGATATAAATCCTTTTAGACGCAAGCAAAGATAGTTGAATTAAATGATAAGAGGTTTTCCAATTTAATATATAGAATTCACATTTTGTAAACGTACAATATCTTACTATAATTATTTTTTTAAATAACTATATTTAAACTATTTTAATAATTATTAACTATTATAAAAAAAGGTAAGACGTGGCATCTTTAATTTTTCATGCAAACTACGTGCTAGTTCTTCACACTAAACATTTGTTTGTATATGTGTGCAAATATTAAACATGAAGCAATTCTTGATTACACAGTTGGTGCAAGTCTTGATTACACATTTGGTCGAATTCTTGATTACACAATTTGGTTTGGATGGTTGTCTTGTATTGTCCTAGAAAAACTAGCAAAACTAGAGATAAGTGGCACGATCAGCGATATGAGTTGAGGATATGCTAGTTTTCGAATGACTTCCATTTTCCCACATTATCCCTTAATCACATGATTAACTCATTCTATTTCTTGCAGTGTATGTTCACTATGGTATTAGTAATGCTTAATATCTGGAAATATCTTGGGGAAGCAAGCCAACTAAGGCTCTGGCTTCCTCAATCCAGCGGTTTTTGATGTTTCCCCATCTAGAAAAGTCTTCCCCTTGGTTATGCCAGTCATGCCCAACAGCACTGGCACACTGATTATTTTGTGATCTGTCTTCCAAGGGGGAAGTTGTTGGTGTTGCTCCAAGTTGTTGGTTCGGAGCAGGCTAGGGTAAACCAGATAATCTTCCAAAACCTCTTCATTTTCCCTTTTGAAGACGCTTCTATTTTAATGTTGCCAAATTCTGTAGGCATGACCAATTCTTCAATAAGAAATTCAAGGTGTACATATACAATTCCCATGGTCCGCAGTAAGTCTTTAAATAAGATATTTTAAAATATGAAAAAATACTGAACAAATTCATTGAAATTATAGTGAAAGGGCTTGAGAAAAATTTGCAGGAATATTTCCCTTAATTTACAGGAGTCCATGTATGTGTGAACAGTTCGTGGGGTGTAGAATATTTCCCATAATTTGCAGGAGTCTGTGTCTGTGTGAATAGTTCATGGGGTGTAGAAGCCAAGGTGTTTATCTATTGACTGTGAATTAGAGAGAATTAATCGCCAGGGTGTGACAGGCTTGGCTTTGGGCACCAGCAGCAGATCCAATGCTGCCAAGTGCCTGATACAAAAGACCATCTAAGCCTACATCAAGTGTTCAAGCAAATGATTTGAAGGCAAAAAATTAATCGTTGGAAAAATAGCTAGGCCCAATAGACCTGATAGAAGCACTATGGAAATAGAAGGACTAATTTACCAGTACTTGTTACGATGATTTCGAAGCAAGTTGGGTTTAGGTTTCCCTTCCATTGGGTACTTGCAGAGTTGTTAAGCTCTCCAGTGATGGTTCTTCTCTGTTGAAGGTAGAGGTAGAAACTTTGGTGGTGGTTCTTCTCTATTGAAGGTACTAGTAGCTCTCTGTTGGTGGAACGACTCTGCTGTCTTTGTTGAAGGAAGTAGCGGTGCTGGTGGAATAACTCTGCTCGTGGTTCTTCTTTGTTGAAGGAGGTAGTGGTTCTGTAGGGAGCAGTTCTCTTGTTCTGCAAGGATCTATTCTCTGCTGAAAGTGAAAATGTGAAGTTGGGTAACACTTTTTGCCCTTTTTTGAGAAAAAAATTTCATTTTTTTCTGTTCTTCAACTTTCTGCAAGCCAAAACAATTTTTCTGTTTAGAATTTCATTTTGCGATAAAAATAAAAGTTGTCAGAAATTTTATTAGCTTTCTATTACTTATTTTTTGGAATTTTTTTATACACATTTGATATGTCAACTTAGCATTTCTTTGAGTGTGTGTTTTTTAACAGTCAAATCATTCATAAGAAGTCATGTTAATACGCACTGGTGTATTCTTTGAAACTTTGTGTTATTGAGAAACAAAATGTGTTACAATAATCTAAACAGAGTCTACTTCGGTTTTGTTATATTTACAAAACCAACTGATGCATATAATAATTACTATATTTTTTTTAACTCATCTAATATGAAAAAACTGCATATTTTGAATATGTTTCGCGATGCACGAAATTTCTCAACGTATAAGTTATAAACTAAAAATATAAAAACTACCCATTATAGATGACAAACCAATGTAATGCAGCATAATTTTTTCAATTTTTTACAATGTATTTTGGAAGATACATCATATTGATTTCACTGAATCATAATGACCTTCAGAAATTGTTTGCACCATTTTTATTACAAAATTAATTAAAATTAGTAAATATTTATGAAATTCCATAAAAGTTATATTTCCTGAAAGTAGATTGAATTTTGAAAGTGCTTGTCTTGGTTTCGACAGTTAATTCAAAATGTTTCATGGAGTTTAATTAGGCCAAAGTTGAAGATATGTATTCAAAGCTTGGATCTGTGTAATTGCAAACGTGTTAGTCGGTCGAACTTGTAAAAAAGTTTGGCCAAATTATTTTGTACGCCAACGGCCCGTCAAGTCTAATGACACAAAATTTCGACCTAATTTATTATAAAATTTTGGCCGAAAATTTACTTGCCTTTCCATCGGCCGGAAAATACAACAAATCCCCTACAAAAAATGCATTTCACGGCAATATAAATTGATGTAAAATAATTCATTATTTTCGCATAATTTCGCACATTTCTTCATTTGGTTTGATTTTGAAAAGGATTGTTTTGGGTTTAAGGACTTTTCTTGGAGGTACATTCAAAGGAAATTTTTGCAAAGGATTGTTTTGGGTTTAAGGAATTTTCTTGGAGGTATATTCAAAGGAAATTTTTGCAAATGATTGTTTTGGGTTTAAGGAATTTTCTTGGAGATACATTCAAAGGACATTTCTTGGAGATATGTGATACATTTTTTGGATGTTTTTTGGGCTTCATTTTTTTTTAAGGTATTTGTTTTTAGAGGTTTTGGACTTAATTTTCATTGTTTTTTTTAAGATATTTTGTTTTTAGAAGTTTTGGGTTTAATTTTAATTGATTTTTTTTTAAGTATTTTTTTTTAGAAGTTTTGGGCTTAGTTTTCAAAGGACATTTTTTTGGATGTATTTTGTTTTTAGAAGTTTTTGGGCTTAATTTCCAAAAGACATTTTTTGGTTTTAAGGTATTTTATTTTTAGAATTTTTGTGCTTAATTTTCATGTTTTTAGAGGTTTTGGGCTTAATTTTAAAAATACATTATTTTGGATGTATTTTGTTTTGAGAGGTTTTTGGGCTTAATTTCCAAAAGACATTTTTTTGACTTAATTTCGAAAGGACTCTTCTTAGGCTTAATATTCAAAGGACATATTTTGGAGGTATTTTTTAAAGTGATATTTTTTTAGAGGCTTGTTTGAAGTATTTTTTAAAGTGCCATTTTTTAAGAAGTTGGAATTAATTTTTAATGGACATTTTTTGAAGGTATTTTTTGAAGTGACATTTTTTTAGAGTACGTGTTTTGGGTTGAAGTAAATATTTTCTAATGATTTTTTAAAATGATTTTTTGTCTAAATTTTTAAATGAAATTTTTTTGCAGGACTTCGAAGGAAATATTTTGAGCTTCATTTCATTTTGATAAGTCATTTTTTTCCGGATTTTTTAACGTAAGTTTTTTGGATTGAAGCATGTATTTTTTGCAAAATTTTTAAAATGAGTTTTTCTTTTAAATTAAATCTTTTGTGATGTTTTTTAATTGATTTTTTGTCTAAATTTTCCAAGGAAATTTTTGAACTTCATACTCCATTATCATGGGAAATCGAAGGAACTGCGCGAGAAAATATAATCGAGCAAGAGACCCTGAGGAACGTAGAGAATAGGGGAGATAATCTCGCAAAATAAAGAGAGAATCACTCTCAAATATTGAAAAGAAAAATCAACCTCAACTAGAAGTTGAAGCAGGTATGTAAATGTAAATATTATGAATTTGATATTTAAAATTTTCCTAGTGTAAAATGTGTTCAAGCTTTTTTTTCATTTGATGAACTAATTTGAAAAATATTTTGCAATGTAAATAGAGAGACATATTCCTCAAAAAATTGATGATAAGATACAAAATTTTGAAAGAGAAAATGAAAGAGATATTGAACCAATGATTGAAGATGGTGAAAATGTTGAAAAAAATTCAAGTGAAGAAATTAAATCACAAGGTATGTATATGTGTGTGTGTGTGTGTGTGTGTGTGTGTGTGTGTGAGAGTGTTGAATACATGCATGTATTATTGAAATTATACATATTTATTAATTTATTTATTTATTGAATATGTAAACTTATTATGTACTATTCATACGAATATGTACAGATGAAATCAATGTCGATGATGAGATGTTAGAAAATGTTGACACTCACACATATGGAGATAAAAGAGTTGACCATGTTATACATGTTAAACACATTTTTGATACATACTTCATAAAGGAAAATGTGATAGTTCAAGCCCAAATGTTGAAAGGTCTCCTATCATTAAGGAAATTAAAAGAAGCTACGACTTTATTGGGTATTTGAAAATCAACAAAAGTTAAAAAAATGAAGGAAAATGCGATACAAAATATAAATAGCATTATAAATTCAATTAGAAGATCTAGATAGAAAAATGTTTCAGTTGTACGTAGAGCAATACATATTGCAATGATTTCATAAAGTACTATAGAGAATCACTTGGTAAAATCTATGGCACAAGCATTAGGAACCTCACGAAAAACTCTGCACAAACATCGGAAATTTTGATTACAAATTGATGTAAATGATGAGCTCGCTTGTTGGAGAGATATTTGCAGGCAACCATACAAATATAGACTTGGATAAAATGTTAAAAAAAATATATGAATATTGGAAGAAAAATTCACATGTTTTTCCAAATGTAAGGGATGTGATGCGAAGAAGAATAACATGAAATCAGTACGAAGAACATGAAAAAATTTCTTGGAAACCACTCATTTAGAATTTTTCAACAAGTTCAAAGAAGAGAATCATGAAATTCATGTCTCAATCAGTGCTTTTTTTCAACAAAAACCATGGTATGTAAAACCTATCACCATACGCGACACTTGTTGTTGTCATTATCATGTGGAATATCAGTTATATTATGACACATTCCTTAATTTTGGTAGAAAATTTTGGAAATATTCACCTCCTCCTTCCACTATTCGTGATTTCATATCTTAAATTTTATGTGAAAGAGAAAACGATGAATTATTTTACGAAAAGAAATGTGTTGGTGGTAAAAAATGCAATGATTGTGGAAATTTGACTAAATTTCAAAAGAAATATCGCACTGATATAAATGATCAATCATTGTCCAACATGAAAGTGAAATGGAAGTGATATGAATATATCCATACATCGATTCAAGGTTCAAATAGTGCTAAAAGAATTGAATTACAAGAAGAAGAAAAAAAAATTATAGTTTTTTTGAGAAAGTTTGAGGCAGAAATTTATAAATACACCAAACATTCCCATAGAGCTCTATGGAAAGACTTGAAATTAAAAAAATAACGTGAAGTTTTTCCACCAAGGACCATTTTGTCAGTAATCGATTTTGTAGAAAAATACACATTTGTTCCACAAAAATAAATTTAGAGTGAATACTATCATTCTGACCAAGTCTCCATGCTCATTCATATTCTATATAGACATGCTGAACAAAACGTCGATCATATAGAAAGCACCAGTGAAAATCGGCATGTTATTAAACAATGTCACTTTTATATCAGTGACGATCGTACACATGATACATATTTTGTGCAACACTGTTTTGGAAAGATTTATAACTCCTTGAAAATTTGTGGAATAAAATTCAATTAACATTGGATATGGTCAGATGGATACGCAGGTCAATTCAAATATTCATGATAATTCTTTTGGTTGTGTTGACTTCATAAGAAAACCTGCATTAAACATTGTTGGAATTTCTTTGAGACTGGCCATGGAAAAGGAGAACATGACGGTGCATAAAACGAGCACTTAGAAGATATCAAATGAAACCCTTTGAAAAAAAAATTATGGACGCTAAAGAAGTTGTTCAAGGGTGCATCATTGCTCTAAGCCATGAGACTAACCGATCAAGGGAAGTGCGAAGGTACATTCAATTTAATTTTTATTGGATATCCAATTTTAAACAGTGTACATTTATCACAATGATTATCTTTGATGGTATTTTGATATCATATTTACAATCTTCTTTGAATTTTCCATATATAGGTTTTTATTTCATATTGGGATCGAATATGTAGATAGATCAATTGGAAATGACATTAAAACAATAAAAGGGACTCAAAAATTGCATTCAATTAAAAAAAAAAATCGACAAATGTCTTTGCATTGGATAAAAGAAAATATTCTTGTTTTTGTCATGTTTGCATAGACAACACAGAATCCAGTGACCTTTTTGAAAACAAAATGTCTATAAAAGATTGGAAACATACAGAGCTAAATACAAAGGGGAAAATGTCTGTTGCAATGTTTGAAGAAATGCAATCACAGGATACTACAATATCATCTGATGGTGATCGAGTTTCTGATCTTGTTAGAGAAGGTAACATTTGAATTTATTTCAAATGATAGAGATCTAGAAATAGATACTAAAATTATTTTAAAGTTAATTTTTCATGTTAATTATGATATAAATTTAAATACATAACTTTGTTAAGTTTGTTTTATTGTGAAGGAGATGTTTTTATTGTAATTGCACCTACTGAAAATGATGAAAATGTGAAGTATTATTTGATGCATTTCACTTAACGAAAGATGAAATTATTAGAAAAATATATTGATCACGGGTTTCCATATGACAGAGGATCTATTATACTGAAAGCTTATTTTTTCATAAAAACTAATCAAAGTGGGATTTTTGTTTTCTTTGAAGACTATGAACCTGATGTCATAAGTTGTCAATATAGTCACTTGATGTGTGCAGTACGCATAAATTTGATAGAGGTTCAATCAAAGAAAAATACGAAAATTAAGAAATGGAAAATGTCAAAATCCAATCATGAACAGATCATTGAAGATGGCATTCCATTGGAATTTTTTTGATTGAACTGCCCAATACTTTCTTCTCTTTGGATTCATGTTTTAGAACTTCCAAAACTCAACTAAAAATTGAGCTCCCTTGTTATGTTATCTGTGAAAATGTTTGCACATGTACATTGTTTTGGTACATGCACACTAGTATCAACTGAAAGTAGCTTTTCTATACATACATTGATGAAATTTTTTGCATGTATTGGATATATATATGTTCTAGAATACAATTCACTAAAAGTAGCTTTTCTATGTGCATTGATGAAAAATGTTGCAAGTACTGGATATATATGTTCTAGAAGTATTGCATATACATACATACATACATATGTTCTAGAATGCAATTAAAACTGAAAGTAGCTTTTCTATGTGCATTAATGGAAAATGTTGCAAGTACTGAATATATACGTTCTAGAATGCAATTAACTGAAAGTAGTTTTACTATGTGCATTGATGAAAAATGTTTCACGTACTAAATATATATGTTCTAGAATGCAATTAACTGAAAGTAGCTTTTCTATGTGCATTGATGAAAAATGTTGCACATACTGGATATATATGTTCTAGAATGGAATTAATTGAAAGTAGCTTTTCTATACATGCATTGATGAAAAATGTTGCACGTACTAGATATATATACATTATAGAATGCATTTTTAAAATTTTATGATTGTTTGACACATCTAACAAGACCTAGAATCTTATGATTGTTAATATATATATATACATCAATATGTATTGTACTTCAATAATTTTAACATATATATTCAAACATGTGTAAAATCATTTCTACATGTACATATATTCATGTGATTTTTTTTGTTTGGAAAACGACAACTTGGATTTAAAAACAAAACATAATATCATAATCACATGTCAAATTTAGTTCAACCATACAAAACTTGAGTTTTAAAAACAAAAACATTATATCACAACATTATTTCACATGGCATGCCAATTGTAGTTCAACTATCCAATAAAAACAAAACATTATATCACATGCCCAATGTAGATCAACCATCAAAAACTTAAGTTTTAATTTAACAAAACATTATAGATCACAACATTACTTCACATGCCAAATGTAGTTCAACCATCCAAAACTTAAGTTTAAAAAAAAAAAACAAATTATAACACAACATTACTTCGCATGTCAAATATAGTTCAACCATCCAAAACTTGAGTTTTAAAAACAAAAACATTATATCAGAACATTACTTCACATGCCAATTGTAGTTCAACTATCCAATAAAAAAAAAACATTATATCACATGCCAATTGTAGTTAAACCATCCAAAACTTAAGTTTAAAAAAAAAAAACATTAATATAGATCACAACATTACTTCACATGCCAAATGTAGTTCAACCATCCAAAACTTAAGTTTTAAAAACAAAACATTAATATATATCACAACATTACTTCACATGCCAAATGTAGTTCAACCATCCAAAACTTGAGTTTTAAAAACAAAACATTATAGATCACAAGTATCAAGTATCAAGTAAGATTACTTCACATGCCAAACGTAGTTCAACCATCCAAAACTTAATTTTTAAAAACATTGTATATCACATTCATTGCATTGGCATTTATAAGTACAAAAACACACACATATCCAAGATATGTTACAACCTCCATCAATAAATTTTGAAGGAGAACGTCTCAACACTAATTCATCTTTGAGAGATGAATCTTGAATTTTTGAAGAAGAGTGTCTCAAAACTAATTCATCTTTGAGAGATGAATCTTGATTTTTTTGAAGAAAATCGTCTCAAAACTAATTCATCTTTGAGAGATGAATCTTCCATTGGCATTGCCCCGTATAATTCTAATTCATATATTAAGTCATATTTTATAGATGAATCCTGAATTGGCATTGCCCCACACAATAGATTAGCAGACATCTTATTCACATTTTTACAATGTCTTATACTAAAAAATTGAAATTGGCTAACACTATTGTTTGCTATTCCATGCAATTGTTTTAGCATATCCTTCTTAACTTGGTACAAACCATTCATATAGTTGCACACAAG
Source organism: Pinus albicaulis (assembly GCA_034641835.2). Lineage (NCBI taxonomy): Eukaryota > Viridiplantae > Streptophyta > Pinopsida > Pinales > Pinaceae > Pinus > Pinus albicaulis. Next base: position 243,775,698 of record CM076572.1, on the reverse strand, counting down.
TTCAGAATTGGTGAAAAATACAATTCCATTTGATCCATACTCCATAGTTTTTCCCAAGCCTTCTATCAAATGTAATATAATATGCCTCGTTGTTTTTTGTTCTTCCCAATATATTCATTTTCCTTTGGACGAATTTGCTAGTCGCAATATTGGAAAGCACATATGTAATCAATGTTTTCCCTCTATTGGGATAGAAAGAAACATCTATGCATAATGTCCATTCTTCAACCATATTTAGTGGGTTTTTTTATCCCTGAAAAAAAAAAAATTCAATAAAAATATATTAAATTGACATTTATTGCAAATGCATGTGAGAAATGACACATGTGCATGACATAAATGACACGTGCATGGTTTATATTAAATTTTGACTTAAATTTTATGGTAGAATTCATATCTAGAAATGAGATGTGTTAAAGATTACATTTCATAGAGTTTAAGGGAGATTTATGACACATATAAATGGTTCATGCATTTTTTGCACGAAATTTTGCCTTAAAATTTATAGCAAAAATCACATCTATAAATAACATGCCTTAATAAAGGATGAGATCTAGAGGCTACCTAGCCCTTTACATGCCTTAAGAAAGGATGAGATCCAAAGTCTACCTAGCTCTTTACAGACTACTTTAGAACTTGTAGAAGTTAAGACTCAACCAACAAACTAAAATCCTGTGGAAGTTCAGCCACTTTAGGTTCAGTTTTTAGGCCTTAAATTTTTCCTTCAATTTATGGGGGAAAGCCTTGAGTTTGGGGGATACTATCCTATGAGAATCCAACCATTTTAGGTTCAGTTTTTAGGCCTTAAATTTTTCCTTGAATTAATGGGAGAAAGCCTTTAGTTTGTGGGATAAATTACATTTACATGGTTTGCAAAATTATTTTATGCACTTACTAAAACAACTAGTTGTGGTGGTTGATGAAGTTATGTCAAAAGTCACATCTTTATGAGTTTGTGGGAGAAATGAAATAGAAATGACACATTCCTTAAATTTTTCCTAAAATTTTATGGGAGAAGGGAGAAATGACACATGTACAAGGTTTGCCTTAGAGTGGTAGTGGTTTATGGATATTAAAATGAAGAAATTATATTTATGTTCCAGAGATTGACTGTAGGGGCATTTACTAGATATATCACCTTTGAGAAAAGATGAGAACTAGAGGCTAACTGACCCTTTATAGACTCTGTATTTAGAACTTGTAGAAGTTAACACTCAACAGACAGAATAAAATCATATGTAAGTTCAAAATCCAATGAGAGTTTAACCACTTTAGGTTCAATTTTTAGGCCTTAAATTTTTCCTTGAATTAATGAGAGGAAGCCTTTAGTTTGTGGGAGAAATGACATTTACATGGTTTGCAAAATTATTCTATGTACTAAAAACATGCTTTAAAGTTAATGGGAGAAACCCAACATGACACATGCTTTAAAAAATTGGACTAATAATTTATGGGAGAAATGACACATGTACACAATCTTCCTTAAAGTGGTTGTGATTTATGGATATTAAAATGAAGAACTTCTATTTAGATCTATTCTAGAGATTGACTGTAGGGGCATTTACTGGATATGTGACCTTTCATAAAAGATGAGATCTAGAGCCTACCTGGCCCTTTACAGACTCTGCCTTTAGAACTTATAGAAGTTAACACTACCTGGCCCTTTAGAGACTGTTCCTGTAGAACCTTGTAGAAGTTAACACTCAACAGACAGACTAAAATCCTATGGAAGTTCAACCAATTTAGCTTCAGTTTTTAGGCTTTAAAGTTTTCCTTTAATTAATGGGAGAAAGCCTTTAGTTTTAGAGTAACCTTATAAAATGATTTAATGTGAAGATAGTACTTTACCTACAAAACAATGGAATTTAACACTGTGCTTATAAATTGTTTGATAATTTATAATAATGTCATTTTTGGCTTGTACTATCATTCATCCTTGATATGTACAAGAATTTTAAAACTTCAACATCAACCTACACTATCATCATAAATTAGTTATGTCCTTAATAAGACGTATGAATTAGCACTTATCAAATTGTTTAATAATTTATAATAATTGATATGTACAAGAATTTTAAAACTTCAACATCAACCTACACTATCATCATACCACTGTAGCCATGTCAATCTAGATTATTTATATCCATTACATCGTAAAACACTCCACTTTTAACATTTTAAAAGAATAAAGAAACATGGAAGGTGTTAATTTAGGTACATTAATACACTCCACTTTTAACATTTTACAAGAATAGAGCAACATGGAGGGTGTAAATTTAGGTACATTAATAAAATACAACCATGTCAAGCTAGATTATTAAGATCCATTACATCATATTTAACACAATCTAGATTATTTATATCCATTACATCATAAAAAACTCCACTTTTAACATTTTAAAAGAATAAAGCAACATGGAAGGTGTAAATTTAGGTACATTAATAAAATTCAGCCCTATCAATCTAGATTATTAAGATCCATCACACCATAAAAAACTCCACTTTTAACATTTTACATTTTATTCACCTTGAGTTTGGGGGATACTATCCTATGGCAGTTCAATACAGCCATGTCAATCTAGATTATTAAGATTCATTACATCATAAAAACTCCACTTTTAACATTTTACATTTTACTCCATTTGAGTTTGGGGGATCCTATCCTATGGAAGTTAAGCTACTTTTAGTTTTTAGGCCTCAAATTTTGCCTTGAATTAATGGGAGAAAGCCTTGAGAAATGACACATTCTTTAAAGTTAATGGGAGAAAGCCAATGACAGATGCTTTAAATTTTTCCTTAAGAGTTTATGGGAGAAATGACATATGTACATGATTTTCCTTAAAGTGGTTGTGGTTTATGGATATTAAAATGAATAACTTCTACTTATATCTATTCCAGAGATTGACTATAGGGGCATTTACTGGAGATGTCGCCTTTCATAAAAGATGAGATCCAAAGGCTACCTAGCCCTTTACATACTCTTCCTATAGAACTTGTAGAAGTTAACACTACCTGTCCCAATTATACCCTATGAAGTGTGTAGAGGACCCATGGAATCACTCACACTACTTTACGTAGACATAAGGGTGTATAAGAGTGTACTATGTTAAAAAATATGGTCATATTGTTGGATATCTTTCCCAAGAGCCCAAATGTACTCCTTAATTATATATGGGGTCTATATAACCATCTACAAAAACAAGTGATTCTTTCCAAGCTAATGATAATGCATGAGCCATGTGTATATGCACATTATCTAGAAACCATAGTCCAAAATAAAGGGTACTTAAGTGGTTTGAAGAAAAAATAGCACCAAGAATCTTTGAAGGAGGGGAATAAGAACTAGAAATTGGGGAAGGATAAGAATAAAATAGCCACTACACATCCATGCAAGGGCATTAGAAATAATTATAACCATTGCAACATTGATGGTCACATTAAGGAGAATTAATTGATGTTTGGTATGTGTTATATTCTTTATGTGAATACCCCCATGCACTATATATTTTTCTAAGCATAGTGGTGGGAATAAAATGGGAGGAAAGGAACCCCACTTTATGGTTTCATAGAGATGAAAAATCCTCCACACACATGTGTTCAGGGGTAGTGCCCCAAAAAAACGTTTTTGGGAAGACAAAATTCTCCCTTTATGATGGTTTCCATCATATGGTTTTTTCGTTTAGAATTTTTCTAGTGCATGGTAGTTTACCCCATGGTTCTACAGTTTCAGTTAAAGAACTAAAGTTTTATCTGATCCAAGGTAATGGATTGGTAGTTTATAATTGTCATGGGATATATACATATATATATACATACATACATAGGTGTGTATGTGTGTGTGTGATGGTCACAAAAATTAATATACTAATAAAAAAAATGATCTTATCGTTTTGGGTTTCTCAAGTAAATTATATGTTAATGCATGTGTTTTACATTGAATATTTTTCATTTTATTAAGAATCTATTTGAAACAATTAAATATATAAGGTTAAAACCTATGTTTTGTATCAAATTACTTTTGGTTTCAATGGGAAACTTTTATGGCTAATGTGGTGTTTTTCTCGAAATGTGATAGACCCCATTAAATGGGAGATATATCGAATTGATTCCTATGGTGAAATAAAATAGTTGATTAGTTTAAAGATATAGATGCATAAATTCAATGAGCATAGTTTTGAGATATATAAGTCCAAAATGGAATAAATGTTGGTGAACAAATATCACTGGATCACTATGGATATATCGGCTTCATTAAAATGGATTTTTCTAGAACGATGGACTAAGTTGGAAAGAAGGGAAAATATCACAATAAAATTGTGTCTCTTGGATGTTGAAGAATGTAGCTAGTTTCAATCTTCATTATTAATATATTTATAAAAAAGAATTTATGATTATTGTTTCCTAACAAAATCTATAACTATTATCAAAACAAAAAAAATTGTTAGGAAATAATAAAAGGCTAGAAAAGCAGAAAATGGTTATACTAATGATGAAAGAGTGAGACCTTCAATTTAGGAAGGTTGTATAGTATGTCTCTTCCAATGTACTGCAACTTTTAAGTGGACTAATATTTGGATTCGTAGTATTTATGCATGCTAGCATTTAGTGTTGGTTAACGTTTATGTCTAATTTTTGTACAAGATCTTTGAATTGCTGCTGATGTATGTTTACTGGATCAAAAATAAGTTAACATTTGTGTCTATTGTTTGTACAAGATCTTTGAATTGATGCTGATGTATGTTTACTGGATGAAAAATAAGCTGGATTTGAATTAAATTTTTTCCTTACAGCTATTGTTTCTTCTATTGACTACATTTCATTATCTCATTCACTGAGTCAGTAAGTCATGTCGGCTCATTTACTGTGGAAAAATAATATGTATACCCAGCTGAGGTTTTCACATTACCAACATAGAATTTTGTACTAAAATTATAGATATAGGTTCAGCCTAATTACTGGTTTAGATGGGTGACTTTAGGCTTCGGTACAATTACAGAAGGACTAAATTTCAGGCTAAATAAAAAGATGCAATTCCAATGAATTTTGTATTTCTTCAAAGGATAGTTTTGGTGTTAGACAGCTTTGATGCTATTCAGTGTAATTGCAGTTAATTAAAGCCACACTATTGGTGCTATTTATGTTTCATTACCACCACAGAAAGGATCTTTGATAAGATAATATTTCAGTGTTATCTCATTCACTAAGTCAGTAAGTCATGTCGGCTCATTTACTGTGGAAAAATAATATGTATACCCAGTTGAGGTTTTCACATTACCAATGCAGAATTTTGTACTAGGTTCAACCTAATTACACTTATGAGTTCTTATAAAACTCAATTATGCTACTCTATTTATATTTCAAGTTCTTGTAACCAATTCAAAATGTGTCGGTATATTTCTTGAGGAAGTGAGTTGCAGCACACCATAAAACTCTAATTGGGACTCACATTGGTGAGCCATCAATTGCATTAGAATATTAACACCAATTTATATGTAGGGGTATCAATTTCGTATGATTCCATTTCCTAAAAATTGTTTCATTCAACAACTTCTAGAACTAGATTTTTTTTTAGTAACGAACAATGCAAATTTGGAAAAAGGAGTTGATTTTTTAAAAAATGGCTTGGGAAATTGCAAATAACATATTAACATGGGCCTTGGCCAAATACACGTATGAAAGCTTACAAACTCAATTATGTTGTTACATTTTGATTTTATACCTCAAACAAAATTCACAATTTAGAGCCAATGTGAAAATCTGAATAGCAAGAGCCGAGGCCGAACAGCAAGACATAGACGCAAACACAGACACGGGCCCAAAAATTTGAAATTCGGAGCCAACCTGCAAATCCGAATAACAAGAGTTGAGACTAAACAGCAAGAGCCGAGGCCAAACAGCAAGACGTACACGCAGACGCAGACGCGGGCTCAAAACACATAACAGATGCAGAAACATGATCACAGCAGACGCAGAAAGTAATAAGCCCAAAACCTGCTTAAGGCTCCGAGATGGTGTATTTATAAACTAAAGTTCAGACAAACTATTTTAAGATTTCGGTCGAACTTATGTTTCTGGTTTTCCAATCTCCGACCAAAAAAATTGTTTTCCCATGCCGTCAGTACGCCATCAATGAAAACAGTAGAATGAGTTTGGTCGAACTAATTTTGAAAGTTCGGTCGAACTCACTAACATTTCGGCTGAAATTTTATAAACATTTGGCCGAATTGTTGAGAAAAAAATATTTCCACCCCCGATTCTCACAAAAGTGTAACCCAACTTCGTGGGTTTACCCTTAACCTAAATATTTTCTCTCTCTACCTCTTGCATTTCCCTTCTCATATGTTAACGCTTGTGCATTCTATCATACATCCATCCATTATCTAGTCTTCCACACACAATCATGATATAAGGTTAGTTTACCTGAGTTATTTCTACATGAAAATTCAATAATGTATTATGTTATATTGGAGGTGTTAGGAATCCTCTTTTTTCGTTCGAGTAGAAAAATGCCTTCCCAAAAGACCTTTTTTCTTGGCTTTCCAAGGCCATGGGTGATCAATATGATCAACTTATCTACAACCACGTATATTTTCAGCAGACTTGGTAGAGGTGGGAGAACGACAACTCTTCATATATTTGATGGTATTTGGAAAAGATATTGTAAATAAACATATTATTGACGCTCATTTCTAAGAGCTTTATCATTAATCTACAAAGTTAAACATGTATTTACCCTTTATCATTATACTTACCTTAACACACTTCACCCTTAACCCATAACACTTAGTAATCTTAACCTTTGGCATTCCCTTCTCATGTGTCACCTCTTGCAGGTTCCATCATATCTCCATCCATTATTTAGTTGTGCACACACTTGTTCATGCTATTTCTCCAAAGGCTTGCTTATTTGAACTAATTCTACATGAAAACTCAACATATTAATGTTGGGTTATTTATTTGATAGTAAATGGACAAATTCTAGAAATTTTATGATTATAATTATGTGGAGAACTTATTTATATTTTTTTAAACTAGAACAATAACTAATTTCTATTATAAGTCTATAATTGGGTGCAATATTACATCCAAATTACAAAATTAAATACCTACAAGCTTAGAAGATCAAGTTTCTTCTCCGGCTAGATATATATAATAATAATTAGTAATGCTTTCTCAATTCTAAACCTATTCCACTTATCTCTCCTCCAAAACAATCCCACTATCCCAAAAAATATACAATTCATGACAATTGAGTGTCAGATTAGTAAGAGCTCCTCACCTATGCATAGATCTTGGCTCCAGAGAGGTGTCTGTAGTGTTCAAATCAAGAATATACTTAGGATTTAAATAAACCAAGCTATGAAAAGACAAAGATGGCTGAAATTCTTGGTTGTTTTCCTATTGAATTTCCTCAAGTTTTTGGTGTAGGTTTCCAATTTGTTTCCTCAACCTTTCACACTAAAAGACCTCTATTGTATAAGAATATCCATGGTGTTTGTTAGGATGGAATTTAATTGGTTTAACCTTATTTCCATTGCAATATGTCTTCCAATAGGTTTTATATGTCCTGGTCAATTCGATTGTAATGGTTTTGCCTAAACATTACTCCTACTTTCTTCAAGTTGTATCCAATAGTAGTTCTTTGCACTAGCAAAGTTTTACACTAATGAGAGAATTATTTCATGCCTAATACAAACCATATGACATCCCAAAAAACCTCTTAAGCACAAAAAAAAACCTCATTTGAGGTTTTATAACTCCTCACCACAATTATTTCCAAGATGAATATTTCATATAACAATAAACTACCAAAATTATAAATAAAAAATTGTCCTTCAAATAAAACCTCATTATTGATTTTTTCTACTTTTTAAGAAGGAAAAAACACCTTCTAGCCTATGGGTGAGCCAAAATTATCTACATTAGATGTCTACTTTAACGATCTTCCATTATTACCATAGTCATGCCTAAATCGACTCACGTGGTTGTATATAATTATTGGTTCCCATTGTCAAATCCCCACAAGGTCTTGGGATGTAACATTAAACTCCACTTCATCACCCTTAGCTTGAATCATCCATATCCTTGGAAAATAGTGAATATTCCAAATTGTAAATCATCCCCAGAGCATTAATACTTCAAAATGAGGACCTTCTATCATCTACCTCATCCTCAACAAAGATGGTTATTAATTCCTCCTTAATAATAATTACTCTAGCTAATACAATTATGCACATAACTTTAATGGCAAGTTTCCACATGTGCAGATAAGAATGAATTTTCCTTGTTTTAAATCTTTTATGAATAAAAAATATGCATTTTTACCATGGGTAATGCCATGTTGAGGCCCACCTATGCACAAAAGGTAAATTCATATGGAAGCCTTATTTAATAAGGGGATTGGTATGTAATCCCTCAACCCATTAATATTAATGATTCTAGGTCTAACAATGAGTTTTAATTAAACAAAATAGATGTTTCCCAAATATTATAATGGATAACATGAAATACTAATTGGGTTACTAATGATTTGGAAGGATAATAGGTCATTTTTTAAAACAATTCAAAGGTTAAAGTGCATTGGAAAGGATCCTTTAAAAAATGGAAAATTACTAATCTTGAGTCCCTTATTATAATCAACTTCTAAAATTTAAGAGCATATATATGAATTTGCCCCTCAAGGATGACATATGATTCAATATGATTATTAGTGTCTTTTCCTAAATCCAATAGAATTAAAGTTAAACTTGTCCACCAAAATGAATTCCAAATGATCATCCCAACCAAATACCCACTCCTACCACCTTTGAAAACCCATTATATTATAGTCTAATTTTTCAAAGAAATTGGAGACACTTTTAAAACAAATATGCCAATTATTGTTAGTTGAGAGAAACAATAACACGATTAATAACATATTTGGGAAGAGATTAGTGACACTTTGTAAAATGCATATGGATTCTTCTTTGATGGAAATAATAACAGTATTGATAAGTTATTTAAGAAACATTTTAAATTTATGAAACATGTTTTAATGGTTGGAATTATATTTTTTTTTTTCCGACGCAAAAATCGAACTTTTTATTAAGGGAATAAAAAGTTACATAAGTAGATGCATTTAAACATTCCTGAAATAAACTATGAATCCAAAATGATGCAGAAAGAGAGATATGAGCATACTGAGAAAAGTGACAAAGAGGAAACACTTTCTCATAACAAAAAAGAACATGGTATCTAAAATCCATAATCCAGACCTCTCCATAAACAGAGAAAATGACCTGTCTAATACAAAAATTAACTGTTTAAGAGTAGTATTTAAAAGTAAAAATATTCATAAGCCATATGAACATAAGAACATAAAACTTTTTGATGATCATAAGAAACCAAGAAAGAAATGTGACTGTAGTAGAAAAATGCAAAAAGAAATTGTATCCATTGTTTGGCAGTTGATCTGACACATGGAGCTGCCCCGCCACTGATTCAATTATATTCCAGTTGTCTAGACCCTGTTGGAGACATTTTTTAGAAAGGAAATCTACTTCGGCATTCTGCTCCTTGTATATGTGACAAACAGCAATATCAACAAAACCAAATTTTATGCAGGAAATCTCTTCTAATAATAATATTTTGACATCATTGCACATTGTTTGTCTAGTTGATAACATTCAAAGAGTCACCAAAAATCTAAACTGAATCTACCTAGTTGTCACAACTAACACAAGAGAAGTTTTAGAGTATGAAGTTTTGCATAATTGTTTGAACATGTCCCAATACCTACTAAAGCTTTTAGAAATTTTTGTTCATTTACATGGATGATCATGCCTACCCCACACCTATCCTCAACATCTAAGGCACCATCGGGGTAGGCCCATAAAATATGGGGTCTAATATTTTCTTCTCTAGTGGTTCTTGGAGTCATATTGGGGTGTGTTGAAGGAAGTATTGCATATATGGAGGCACATTAAACTACAATGGGGTATAGAGATATGACTGAGTCCTTGAAAACTCCTTTGTTCCTATCCAACCAGATGCCCCAAGAGATAATCAGATGGATGTTCCTTAAATGATCATAATTTGTAGAGGACCACCAATTATGTTAGGCTTCCACTGAACTTTCCATTCCAATTGAGTGTGATACCCAATAGTTTCAAAAAATCCTCCCAGTTTTTTAATGGTGAAAGGGCAACTTGAAAACAAGTGATAAGTATATGCTTCAGCTTTGTTTCATAAAGTGCACCATCCAGGACCTTGTTTTTTTCTTTTCTGCAGGCTATCCCAAGTAGGAACTTTGTTCTTTAGAATGCACTAGAAGACAATCTAGACTTTGTAGGAAAATTTAGTTTCCATAAAATTTTATACCACCATGAACATCACCCTCCTTCTCGCCTAACCATTTGGAGATTGTAACCAAATTTTGGAGAGTAATGGCCACTGGGGGCATGGATCCACCAAAGTGCATCCACCCTTTCCCCGATCTTGACATTTGATATCTGATGATAACTTGCCAAACGTCTCCCCATTAAGGCTCAAGGTGAAGGTCCTCAGCTGATTTCTAGCATTGATTCCATATCGTTGTGAGTTCCTCATTTACAATTTGGTTGAGGAAATAAATACCCTGAGCACTGAGATACTCCAAAAGTTCCCTAGGAATAATGTAGACCTTACTGCATTCCACCCATGGATCCACATGCACTCTAAGCCTAAATCCATCCCCGAAATTCCACGAAAGACCTTATGCAATAAGATCAAAGGAATCTAAAGTAGCCTTCCAAATGACATAGGAATTTTTGAATTTTTTATCAGGAGTTTGTAGCCAATCATCCATAGAAATTGGATTTATATATTTCCTTTTTATCACCAATGTCCAAAGGTTATCCATGGTTAATAAGTGCCACCCTGATTTTTCCGCCAAAGAGCTTGCGAAGCACGGAAGGTCCTTTATTCCCCATCCTCCCCAATCCTTTTGGTAATAAATTTTCTCCCATGCAACCCATGGAAGAACATCATCCACCTTTGATCCCACGCATAAGAAAAGACCACATAATTTTCTGATATGGGCAATCATACCTTTCGAAACCAAGGTAAGATAAATCTAGTAAACTGGGATTACAATTAAGACCGATTTGATAAGAACCCGCCTCCCATCTCTTGATAGCCACTTAAATCTCTAGTGTTTTACTCGCTTTTCAATTTTTTCTACTAGAAATTTCCAATCTGTTTTCATGTAGGATTTTGGCTTGAGATAGAAGCCCAAATATTTAAAACTCTCTGACTTTGGTTTAACTTTGAAAGGAAAAATCGATAAAATTCTATTGACCTCCACACTTGAAAGACCATTATGGATAATAGTAGTTTTTAATTCATTATTGCTCATTCATGTAGCTTTTAGGAATAAATCCAAAACTAATTTTAGCTGATGTAAGTCACCCCTTAATCCATCGCAGAAAAAAATATTGAGATTATATTATTTTAATACTCTAAATTATTTTAAAATAATAATTAATTAACTAATATACAAATAGATTTTTGAAAATATTTTATTAAATATTTCGAAGCTAAATTTAAATAATTAATTCTTCTTATTTTCATTTTAATTGTTTAAATTCTTTTAAATTCTTATTTTTGAAATTTCAAATATAATTTTTTTTTTTTAATATTAATTTATTCATACTTTCATATCAACATCTTAAAAGATAGATTCTAATATACATGGAGGCATATCACATTGGAGCATTTATTGCGGAATAGTGAAAGCTATAGGTCTATCACTATTCTTTGCAGGAGATGTGGTTCCGGTGGTGAGTAGGATGTTATTTTAGTCTTATTAGTCCCTGCCCCAAGGGCTAGCAGGGACTATAGAAATCGATTTTGAACGATTGTATTAATTGTGCACGAAAACCAAAATGAATTTCAAATCTTAAACCAAAGTCATATGAAATTATATATTTATTTTTCAAAAATTTTATGAATTTCCACGATTTTAATGAAAGTTTGAACTTGGTCTTATTGGCCTCTTCCCAAGGCACCGATCGCACTGACCGCACCACCAAATGCACTGACCATATGAAAATTTAGGATATAGCTAACATTCATGAACATGAATTTTCTGGGTAAAGTAATGCTAAGATTACCTAGCATTAGTTAAATAACAATAAATGTTTAATAAAGTATTACTTCCCAACAAGTTACTAAATACATAGGCTAAATTTCCCACGAGCAAGTACATGCAAATGTACATGTGCGGCTGCATGTAAGTATGTGTTGTTTTTTTGGTCTCTCGGACTCCAGGAACAGGCAAAAGGCAAGAGGTTCCTGGCTCCTTCCTAGCCCTTACTCCCCTCATAAGATTGGCAATAAAAAAGAAATCCAGGAAGTTTGGCTATCCCGTTGTTTCTACTCCTTCCTGCTTTCTCGCTCGGTTGAAGACTCCCTGTGGGAAGAATCAAAGCTATATTATGAAATTTTTGAAATGTTGGAATCAGGGCTGACTCCAGGAACAAAGTTGTCAAGCATCTCCTCTTCACTAGCGGGTTTTCTATAACTACCTGAGGATATTTTTTGGTCCTAAGTTTCTTTATTGGCTTAAAATATTTAACATTGTTGTTGATGCTATTTTTCTTTGAACCTCGTTGCAGTAAATTTTCAAGAATTTTTATTATGGTTTGTAAGTTAATTGTAGAATTTGTATGGGAAATTTTGGTTGCAGCCTTGCGGCTTTGCGTTGCAGTAAATTTTGGGAATTCAAGGTAAATATTCTCTATCTAATTATAACTTACAAGTACATTTTTCAACAATAAAACAACATTATTTATTAGATGTTGCTGGAATATCTTACCTAAAATCTTACCTTAAATTGACGTTGATCTAATTGTTTATCACATATTTTTGTTGATTATGTGACAATTCTCTTATATTCTATTTGTTGTCTGGTCTGGGATATGCTCTTCCAAAAATACGAATTTCCTTAATAAGAGATTGCAATTTCCTTAATAAAAGACTATACGACCTTTCATTATACTAAAACAGATTCAAAAGCAGCAGTTTTACTAACAGGGAGGAAATTTTTGCAGGTAACTGTAATTTGCAGGATTTTATTATTTACAAGAGAAACTCTGTAGAAATTAGAAAAATTCAATATCAATAAGTAGCATCGGCCAATATCAGCAACTAAATTAATTATGTTAGATTCTGAAATATTCCTAAAATATCCCAGAATTTTCTCAAAATTTACTATTACCTATTCCAGAGTATGAATATCTAGAATATGAGAATATCCAAAATCATACAAGAAACAACAAGGTAAAACAATTGACCTTCTGTCCCAGAATCTGCAATTGCCCATTGTAGATTACTAGAATATCCAAAATCTAGTCTGGTTGTTGTACTTTTGATTTTGAGATATTCTCATAATTTACAATTATGATAAGTTTAACTGGCCTAGTTATAATTATGATAAGTTTAACTGATATAGTTATCAATAATATCAATTCCTAAAAATATAAAATTATTGACTGATGCTGTGCAAGTTCAGGAATCCATCACAATTGCATTCCAGGATTCATTAACGTTAGGTGAACAGTCCTTCAGTCCACTAGGAACACTGTTGGGATTGATTATGGCTGCCATCTATATGGGTGGAAGGCTTCCACAAATATGGTAAAATGTAAGATTTTAAAAATTGTTTTTAAATTATAGATAGGGTATCATGACTTTATATAAATCCTCCCTGATATATATATATATATATATATATATACCTGTGATTGCTATATGTTTTTATATATCAACTATTCAGTCAGATCAAAACTTTGTCCCTGACAATTTTACTGTCTATATTTCCATATATGTGCCTCTAGTAATCAAAACTAACTATTTTCCATTATAAAATGATTTTTCAGGTGCATCGAGGAACTGTTGAGGTACATTCATCCTTACATAGGTCAATTATTTCAGAAATTGCAAGCAACATTTAATCAAAACTAAATATTATACTTCTGAGATTGAAGGAATATATAATCAAAACAATTTTAAGAAGCAGAGAGCTTAGCAAATCAGCAAGTACCCAATGGAACGCTCTGGCAAGGGCAACCTGAACCCAACTTGCCTTGAAATCATGGTAACAAGTACAGGTAAATTAGTCCTTCTATTGCCATATTTCTTCTATTGGGCCTATTGGGTTTACTGATTTTTTTTTCCTTTACATCTAGAGCACAGAGTTACATCTAGAATTACATCTACAGCACAGACCGTAGACACAAAATGGCATCCTTAGTGACGAGAGAAGAAGCCATAATTATTTCGGCATAGTACCTTGAAATCTTCAGAACCTTTTCAACACCATCCCTTCTTGGTAAAAAAAATAAGGTGGCTACTTAATTTTTGAAGGTCATTCTTCTTAGGCAACATGGTGTTTTTATCCTTGATGCAAAATCAAGAAAATTGTTGAATGACATGCTGAAATTATGACTCCATTCTTCGGAAAGGAAAATCCACAAGTGGCAAACATGCAATGTAAGCGTTATCGTGTCCTACTTAATTTTTTCTATGGCCCGGAACAAACACATGTTAGTTAATGTCTTTTTCTAGAAAATTTAAGAAAATGTGTTAATTTTTATGAAAATATTATATTAAAATTTAGAGGCTGAGCCATTTAAAAAAATTCAAATGCTGCTCACCTTCTTGTTTTCAGATAATTTGTTCTGGCATCTGCACCACACTTTCTATGGCTTTTTGCTGAAAGGATAAAAACCTTATGCCACCATCCCCACTGGTAAAGTTCATATTTTGTTTTTCATTTGGAGTTGCTCATTTTTTCTCATATGAAATATTTTCTTTTTCCAAATAAGTGTTGGAATATTGAAAATTCTAGAACAATAGAAATGGAGAGAGAAAACTCCCCTCTTCAACACAGAGAAATATATTAAAATTCTTGACAGGAGACAAAGTTTCCAGACTGAAAACAAACTTCTATTTCTTCAAAACTACTGTTACAAAATCTTCCTCAACACAGAGGGATAACAGAAGTAGTGACTGCTATAGACGCAGTTCACAAAACAACTCACTGTTGTTTCAAACAACACACTCTGTCTCATAAAACCAACACTACTGTGTTCTTCTTCCATGCACTGTTGTGGAAACAAAAACAATTACATTATATCTACAGGCTCTCGAGCCTTTTGTTTTTATATGCCGCACATATTAAAAACATTACATAAAAACTATATAAAACTTAAAACAAAGTAATAAACCAAATTACAAAAAAAAAAACCTTTTCGAAACTTAA
The DNA here is from genome assembly GCA_034641835.2 of Pinus albicaulis. Lineage (NCBI taxonomy): Eukaryota > Viridiplantae > Streptophyta > Pinopsida > Pinales > Pinaceae > Pinus > Pinus albicaulis. Next base: position 243,760,415 of record CM076572.1, on the reverse strand, counting down.
AAATATCAAATGCGTGACGTACGAGTGGGGACCACATCGCAGTCAGCAATCGGCGATCGGCGGATCGGCTTAACAAAAACTTTGCGATTGAGCGATGTGCGATGTTGCGATTGCGATTGGATCGCATCACAAACATCCAATGTAACATATCATATGGTGGATGGAGCGATGGTGAATGCGATTGCGATCGCGATCGCATCGCGGCTTTCACTCGGCGGGAAAACAAATGGACTTGCGATGTGCGATTGTGCGATGGCGCGACAATCGCATCGCAAAACATTACAATGTACCTTGGTTTAGGCGAAGGGCGATTTAACACTTGCGATTTGTGATTGCGCTATCGCACCAATCACATCGCGACTTTCAACTGCGGTTAATATATGCGGAGGTAACACAATGCAACTTGTGATTTGCGATTGCGATCGCATCGCAGTATTCCATATCAACAAGACACTTGGGCTTTGAAATATATATGTTGCGATTTACGATTACGATTGTGATCGCATCGCATCGCAAAACTTCATATCAACAAGACACTGCTTATGGAATTTACGATTGCGATTAGTGCATAAGTGGTGGGGACCACTTGTCCTGCCCTTTCAAAAATTAAAGAAATTCCGTTGTTTTAAACAAATTTCTTCATTCTGGTTGTTGAGGGCTTAAAATCCCGAAATGACTGTTTTAATTAACTCTGTTCCTCCGTAGTTCAGAACTACAAAAGTCTTCATCCTCCTGCAAAAACGGCTACACCCATCACCAATTAATTCATCCTTACAGTTTCCCATTCTTCTTTGAATGCGTATTGTTGTACACGCAAACTCTGTTGCGCTGCCTCTGTACTCTTTTTCTTCCTGCTCAAAGGCTAGTAGGGACTTTAATATTTCAACATTCCCCCTTAAAGTCAACTGCTGGGTTATCTGTCATACCCAAACATTTTCTTAAAAATTCAAATGTCTTCTGCCCCAATCGCTTTGTTAAAATATCTGCATATTGCTCCTCTTTTTTACAATGTTGTAAAAAAATTTCTCCATTGTTTACCAATTCTCTGATATAATGAAATTTTGTATCTATGTGTTTTGTTCTTTTATGAAACACTGAATTCTTTGACAATGAAATAGCTGAGCTATTTTCACAATAAATTACTGTCCCTTTTACCTGTTCTTGGCATAAACTTCTCAACATCCTTCTCATCCAAATTTCTTGACACGTTGCTGCTGTAGCTGCCACATACTCTGCCTCTATTGTAGATAATGCTACAATCGGTTGTTTCTTAGAAGCCCATGAAATGGCTCCTGAACCCATATGAAAAACATAACCGAAAGTGCTCTTCCGATCATCTACACTTCCAGCCCAATCACTGTCAGTGTATCCAACTAACTCTTTATTTTCTGAAGCAGTATATAAAATACCAAATCTTTTAGTTCCTTCAACATACCTCAGAATTCTCTTTGTTGCCTGCCAATGTGCTTCTTTTGGCTTCTCCATAAATCTAGAAATCAAACTAACAGCATGCATAATATCCGGCCTAGTTGCAGTCAAATACATGAGGCTGTCAACTATGCTTTTATACAAACTTGGATCAAAATCCTTGTTGCTGTCATTTTTACTCAACTTCAATCCCATTACCATGGGAGTAATTGTAGCTTTTCACTCCTGCATATTAAATATTTCTAAAACTTGATTTACATACTTTGCTTGAGATATAAAAATCCCTTTTTCACTTTTCTCTACTTCTATTCCTAAGAAGTATCTCAACAAACCCATGTCAGTCATTTCAAATTCTTCTTTCATGACTGTTTTAAAATTTTCAATAAGGTAATCATCATTACCTGTAAAAATTAGATCATCAACATATAAAACAACAATGAGCATTTTACCATATTTTTCTTTGATGTAGAGGGTGGTTTCTCCCTCACACTTTTCAAATCCATTTTCCAGTAGATAGGAGTCTATCCTACTGTACCATGCTCTTGGTGCTTGCTTCAACCCATAAAGAGCTTTCTTCAATTTGCAGAATTTATGCTCTCGGCCTTTCTTTTTATATCCGAGAGGTTGTTCAATGTAAACCTCTTCCATTAACAATCCATTTAGGAATGCTGACTTCACGTCCATTTGGTAAACTTTCCATTTGTTTTGTGCTGCTATTGACAGCACTGCTCTCACGGTTTCCATTCTTACAACTGGTGCAAAATTTTCCTCATAGTATCTTCCATGTTGCTGCTTATATCCCTTGACAAAAATTCTGGCCTTGTGTCTTTCTATCTTTCCTTCAACATTGCTTTTGGTCTTATAGACCCATTTAACTCCAATAACTTCTTTACCTTCTGGGAGATCAACCAACTCCCATGTTTTGTTCTTTTCTATGGCATTAATTTCATCATCCATAGCTTCTATCCATTTTCTATCTTTAATAGCATCTTCAAAATGAATAGGGTCATCAACTTGACAATACAAAGAAAATAAGGAATTCATACCTTCATTTGCTGCTCCCTGCACATAAATTTCACTAATACTTCTGAAATTTGTTCCTCTTTCATCTGGTGTAGTCGTGCTTGATGAAGCACTCAATTCTGCTCCGTGTGGTGTTGTTGGAGATGCACTCCCAATTCTTCTCAAGGGTGTTATCGCTGTTGCTTGAGGTGTCCCTTGTTGTCCTTGTGTTGGTGGAGGTTGTGCTGCCGATGAGTTGTTAATTTCAATCACATCTTCCTCATCTTCATCATGAGATAAACACCTTTTAACATTGACTGTTTTCTCAATGCCTCCATCCCATGCTTCCTCTTCAATGAATTGCACATCTCTACTTATTACAAAATTCTTTATGGATGGGTTATAAAATATGTATCCTTTGGAATCTTCACAATATCCAAGGAAAATGCACTTCTCCCCCTTACTATCCAACTTCTTTCTCAACTTTTCAGGAATGTGTGCATATGCCACAGATCCAAAAACTCTCATGTGGGTGACTCCCTGTTTTCTGCCACTCCACGCTTCTTCTGGAACTTTTTTCATCACAGCTTTTGTAGGGCATCTATTTAAAATATACACAGCACAGTTTGCTACTTCTACCCAATACTCATTCGGCAAATGTTTTGCCTTCAGCATACTTCTCACCACTTCCATTATGGTTCGATTCTTCCTTTCAGTAACTCCATTCTATTGCGGTGTGTACCTTGTGGTAAACTTCTTGTGTATGCCGTTCTCTCTGTAAAAACACAGAAATTCCTTTGATATATATTCTCCTCCTCTATCAGTTCTGAGAAATTTAATATGCAGCCCACTCTGTTTCTCTACAAGATCTTTAAAATAGCAAAATTTCTGAAAAACTTCACTCTTATATTTCAAAAAATAAACCCACACTTTTCTTGTGAAATCATCTATGAAGGTCAGCATGTAGTTGCTACCTGAAACTGATGTTGTTTGCATCAGCCCACATAAATCTGAGTGAATGATTTCTAAGGGTGCTTTCGCCCTTATGATTTTCCCTGATGGAAAATTTTCTATGTGTTACTTTCCCAAGATGCAACCTTCACATAGGCTATCAAGCTTCTCAATCAATGGAAAACCTCTTACCATTCCTTTTTTGTGCAGCAAATTTAATCCTCTGAAATTGAGATGTCCAAATCGCAGGTGCCATAACCAATTTTCATCTTTTGCTTCTTTCTGAAAGGCTTCTTGTGTTACAGCTGCTATGCTCTTTCCTTTTCCCTTCAAGTCAGTGTTGAGCTTGAGTGGAAACATTCTATTGCTGGTCATATGTATTTCAGCAATGATTTTCTTGCTTGGAGGTATATCTTTTATTGTTGACACATCATCCTTAAAAATTACATTGTAACCTTTGTTTATGAGCTACCCAATGCTCAAAATATTACACTTCAAACCTGGAACATAATACACATCTGGAACAAATTTTTTCTCACCATTTCTTGCTAGAATACTAACTCTACCTTTTCCTTTGACATATATTTTAGTGTCAGTCCCTACGGTTACTTCTGATTTTACTTCTTCATCTAGATTTGCAAACATTTCTCTGTTTCCAGTCATATGATTACTACATCCTGAATCTAAGAACCAAACATCATCTTCTCTATCCTGTGCTACATTACATGCTAACAGCACATTACTTGGGTTCTTTTCTTCTTTTTCTACATTAGCATTCTGCTTATTTTTCATGTCATTTTGCTTCTTTATACATTCATTGGCATAGTGCCCATATTTTTTTTCAATAATGACATTGGACATTGGATTTGTCATACCTTTGTCCATGAGCATGTTGGTGTTGGTGTCCACCTTGTTGGCTGTTGCATTGGTCGTGGCTCTGATTCTGATTTTTGCTCCTTCCATGTGAATGAAAAGGGTTGTTCCTTCCACCTCTGTTTTGGCTTCTACCTCTTCCTCTTCCTTTGCCTTGACCTCTTCCTCTTCCTGAAGGCATCTGGGTCTTGAAGGCATGCTCTAGAGATGATTTTTCATCTCTGCTCAATCTCTCTTCATGAGTTATCAGTGAGGCATGAATTTCATCCACTGTGAGCTTTGAGAGATCTTTGGTCTCTTCTATGGTGGTAACTATAACATCAAACTTTGAGGGTAAGCTCCTCAAAAGTCTCTCCACAATCCTTCTTTCTTCAAGAGTTTCTCCATGGGACCTTATCTGATTTACAATCCCAATCACATGTGTAAAAAATGTGTCTACCTTATCTAACACTTTCATGCAGAGAGTTTCAAAATCTCTTCTCAGCAACTGAAGTTTTTCTGTCTTCACTTTTTCCATACCTTGATAGGCTACTTTCAGAATTTCCCATGCTTCCTTGGATCTCTAGGCTGCAGCTATCCTTGGAAACACACTCTCATTTACAGCTTGATACAATAAGAAGAGAGATTTAGCATCTTTCTTCCTATTTCTCTTCAATAGGTCCTTCTCTGCTTGAGTTAAGGCATTAAAATCCTACTCATCAGCTGGTTCAACAAAACCATCTTCTACAAATTCCCATAAGTCTTGTGAGACAAACAGGGCTCTCATGGTAATGGCCCAATAATCATAATTCTTTCCATTAAATTGTGGAAGTTGAACATTTCCAATACTCATACTAGTACTTGGTCTAGCCATTGCTGAACTTAAACAAACTGTCTTTCCTTATTTGAAAGAAAAAACTCTCTTAAACAAAAACAACAACTCTATTTTCTTTGAGAAATGCCTGAACTTTGACTTCTGTTGAGCTTTCACACTGCTGGAGAAAACTCTGCAAACATTCTTCTTCTTCTTTAGCTTCTTTGAAACCTTCAAAGAGCCTAAACTAGCTCTGATACGATGTTGGAATATTGAAAATTCCATAACAATATAAATGGAGAGAGCAAACTCCCCTCTTCAACACATAGAAATATATTAAAATTCTTGACAGGAGACAGAGTTTCCAGACTGAAAAAAAACTTCTATTTATTCAAAACTACTGTTACAAAATCTTCCTCAACACAGAGGGATAACAGAAGTAGTGACTGCTACAGACACAGTTCACAAAACAACTCACTGTTGTTTCAAACAACACACTCTGTCTAATAAAACCAACACTGTTGTGTTCTTCTTCCACGCACTGCTATGCAAATAAAAACAATTACATTATATCTAAAGGCTCTCGGGCCTTTTGTTTTTATATGTCGCGCATATTAAAAACATTACATAAAAACTATATAAAACTTAAAACAAAGTAATAAAACAAATTACAAAGAAAAAAACTTTTCGGAACTTAAAAATATCAAATGTGCGACGTACGAGTGGGGACCACATCGCAGTTGGCAATTGGCGATCGACGGATCGGCTTAAAAAAAACTTTGCGATTGAGCGATGTGTGATGTTGCGATTGTGATTGGATCGCATCGCAAACATCCAACGTAACATATCATATGGTGGATGGAGCGATGGTGAATGCGATTGCGATTGCGATCGCATCGCGGCTTTCACTCAGCGGAAAAACAAATGGTCTTGCAATGTGTGATTTTGTGATGGCACGAAAATCGCATCACAAAACATTACAATGTACCTTGGTTTGGGTGGAGGGCGATTTAACACTTGCGATTTGCAATTGCACTATCGCGCCAATCGCATCTCAACTTTCAACGACGGTTAACATATGCGGAGGTAACACAATGCGACTTGCGATTTGCGATTGCGATCGCATCGCAGTATTCCATATCAACAAGACACTTGGGCTTTGAAATATATATGTTTCGATTTGCAATTACGATTGTGATCGCATCGCATCGCAAAAATTCATATCAACAAGACACTACTTATGGAATTTGTGATTGCGATTAGCGCATAAGTGGTGGGGACCACTTGTCCTGCCCTTTCAAAAATTAAAGAACTTCCGTTGTTTTAAAAAAATTTCTTCATTCTGGTTGTTGAGGGCTTAAAATCCCGAAATGACTGTTTTAATTAACTCTATTCCTCCGTAGTTCAGAACTACGAAAGTCTTTTTCCTCCTGAAAAAACGGCTACGCCCATCACCAATTAATTCATCCTTATAGTTTCCCATTCTCCTTTGAATGCGTATTGTTGTACATGCAAACTCTGTTGCGCTACCTCTGTACTCTTTTTCTTCCTGCTCAAAGGCTAGCAGGGACTTTAATATTTCAATAGAACTAGAACCAGAACCAGATTTGTACAGGATATATTTTGGTTGCTCATATGTTGTATCTTAATCGGTTGAGTTTTTGGTTTTTTCTTTCTATTTTATAAAAAACATTAGGATTATAACAATGGAGTGTGAATACTTTCTTTCTCGTCTTGGATGAGAGATGCCTGGTGTTTTAATCAATGAGGGAAGAACATGACATGAAGGATATGCACAATCTGGATCTTGATCTCACCATGCCAAAATGCTTCTGCATCTGGAACTATTCTTACTCGATTTTGAAGTGCTTGTGCAACTAGTGCCTAATACTTCTTCTCCAAATTTTCGCATAATCTACTTTAAATCTGCAGTGTTCAATTGCCATATTCTATTGTTACAACAGTGCTTGTTGAATTTTTTGTTCTTTGAAGCTTTTGTTCAGAAGAAAACAACACTGGACAAGTTAGCCATCCCATATATATGATATTTAGAACATTTAAAAGAATCAATAGCAGCTACATAAGCACAAGTATCATATTAGTAGCATTGTATCATACATTATCTAAAGGAATAAATAGAAGCTGCTCAAACACAAGTATCATATGAGTAGCAGTAAAACCATGGGAATCACCTTAATTCAAAACCATGGGAATCACCTTAATCAAAACCAGGAGCATCACCTAATTCAATGGCAAGGACTTGCTGCTTTTCAACTTCCCTTGTTTATAATAGTTTTAAAAATTGAAAATGAATTTTTAAATATTAATTATGTAATTTTTTAAATCTAAGTTAATTTTCTTTAGTTTGAATTTTCTAGGTGTTATATATCTTTATAACTGACATTTACTTTCAGCCTCAACCTTGTACTCTCATATTTGAGCATAGCTAAGTCTCCTATGGGGCGTCCAGGGTTCATTAGGTATTTTCACGACATCTATTTGTTTTTGTTTTTGTTTAATTCGAATTAATGGTTTAACAATTATGCATTTGTTAGATTTAGGCTCCGTGCTTTATTTGGTTTCTATTTATTTGATAGAATTAATATTATTATTTTGATGGTATTTTTCTATTATTAATGGCTATTTGTATTTTGATTGTGAAATTTAAAATTAAATTCGTTTATATAATAATATTGATAACATATATCTATATTAATATATATATAAAAAACTGATACTTTTCCATTTCTATTTATTTGATAGAATTAATGTTATTATTTTGATGGTATTTTTCTATTATTAATGGTTATTTGTATTTTGACTGTGAAATTTAAAATTAAGTTTGTTTATATAATAATATTGATAACTTATATCTATATTAATATAATAATAAAAAATTGATATTTTTCCATTCATATGATTATGAATAATTTAAATGAAAATTTTGGATACATTTTGGATATGTTATTAATGGTTTAGAAAACCACAAGTATAAATTAATATGGAATGACATTTATATATCATATTTTGAGTTCATATTTTGAATTGAGTGAGGGTATCCAAAAATTATTGTCTTTAATGTTGTTTTTTCTTTGATTCTGATATTATCAAAATCATTTATTATAGTTTGCCTATGGGAACATGCTTCTGAATCCATCAATACATAGGTAATGAGGATGTAAAAGAGAGTATAGGATACCATCAAGAGAGGAGGATCAATGTTCCTATTTCCTCTTACTAACAATCTTTTTCCATGACTTAGGTTGAAAAGTTGGTGATGATTTTCTAGAGATACACACTATTATGAGGGTATACTACTAATTTTGTCATTCACGAAGTTTTGTTAAAGGACATGTAATAACATGATGATATTCGTATTCTGTAATGACCATTAATTTATCAATAAAGATACCAAATATTGAGTTCACAAAGTCTCAATAGTTTCACTATTCCCTTACTAAAAAGTTAAATTATTGAAAAGCATGTAAAATGTGTACTCTTAAAACATACTAAAAAGTAAATTCTTGAAGGGAGTGAAAAGCATGGAGTGTTTGGTATCAAATATGAATTATCAACCATATAAAATGAAAGAAGATTGACTGGAAAATATAAAAAATATTCGTTTAGCATTCATATTTTATTTAAATGATGAATAATTATAGTTTAATATAAACTAGCTCAAATCCATCTTAAATGTGAAGAGATCAAATTTGGAATTAAAACCATACTAACTCAAATTTATATATATTTATTGTTTTTGAATTTTTATTGACCAAATTAATATAATATTACATAAAACACAAAAAAATATAATTAAAACGATAGTAATGTAAATAAATATATAATTTTTTAATATCTAGTAGCAAGAGAAATGATCTAATTAATTAAAATATATTAAAAAACATAAATTCATTCTAACATAATTTGCATGAATTGAAAATAAAAAATAAAAATAAAACTAATTACTACTATACCCAAAAATAAATCAATAAATAAATCAATAAGAAGAAAAACACAATAATTCAAAACCAAATAGAAGTGTGGAAAATAAGTGTGGGTTGAGAAGAGATATAGAAGACTAATAAATAACTAAAGTAATAATTCTATATGTGTACATTAAATAAGAGTGAGGAGAATATCAAAGTAACAAACATGATTGAAAATAAGAAATATGGAAGTTGAGTAAAAATAATTAGTTGTTTTACATTAAGTAATAACATACTCATATTTATGAATATGAGTGACACATAAGTGAGTGAATAACATGTAAATAGTGATATATTTTCATGAGCAATATAATGTACAAAATTTATAAAGGGAAAGTTTTTGTTAGTGGCAAAACATTGTTTCGATTGTTATAATTGTTATAATGTTTGTGAACTATTTTTTGGTGATTTTTTAAAGTCCGTCTTTTGAAGTATATTATGAAGTGTGTTCTTTTTAATATTTTAACAGTTTCTTTTAAATGTTAAATTGGTATTTTTTATATAAACACATTAAAGATGTATTATGAAATAGGTTTTTTTACTTAATATTTTTTTATCATTAAATTGACATTTTTTATATAATTAATTAAAAATTGAGAGTTTTTACGGGAATAGAGTACCCATAAAATTAGCAGGGAGGTCAACTTGTAGATTCATGAAGGCTCAAATCAAAAGATCAACCTATCAAAAAAGGTTCATGATAACCATTTTGAAATTCCAATTTAAGTGTATTATTAGAAAATTATATATCTATATATAGAATTGTAAATACTATTTTAGAGAATAGTTATATTTTTAGATATTAAGAAAATTGTGATAATTTTTTGTGATGTGAAATTATGTTTTGTTTTTTATTTCAATTTATAACACTTAAAAGTAAATTATTGTTTGAAATTGATCAATGATTATTATTGAAATAATTATTTATTAATTATAAGAGTTTTTTTAGTGAATAATTAATTATTTTAATTTGTATTTACAAACCAATAATATAAATCAAATATTGCATATATGTTTTATTAATCTCTCTAGTGAAAGAGTATAGCATTTGCCTGATTATTTTGTTGAGCTTTTGAAATTTTAACCAAAATTTAAGAAAATGTTAAATATTTTTAATTTTATGTAAATTCAAAACTATTTTTTAATTTGTGAAAAATTATATCTAATTTTTTATTAGTTGAGCAAATCGGTGACAGAATTCCTTTGATGAAAAGTATTTATTTAAAGTATTTTAATTTATAACTTTGATATGCATTATTAAAACTAATAATAGATATCTTTTTATATTCGAAATGAACAAGTGGGTGAGGAAAATCCTTTCAAGTCATAGACAAGAAACCATAAAAGTAAAGAATTACGGATGCAATTTAACAACTGTTATCTCTATATAAGTTGTTAGAAATGCTTTTTTATTTTCCAAAATACTCTGAATTGACAATAAATTGGAGACACGTCAATATTATCTCTAATTGGGAAAGCACTACAAATGTAGAACAAGTGTAAATGCCTTCATAACCTTTTCTTTTTCTATAGTTATATAAGGTAATAAAGTTAGGTTAATAAGTTATTTTCATTTGGATTACGAATCTGTGTTGTGAATACAGCTAATGTATTTGTTTTCATCTTTAGATGATAATAAATATTATTATGTGTTAGCAGAAGAGAGTATACAATTATTTATTTTAAGTTTCAAAGTATTAAGAAAAACAGATTTGGGATCCACATATAAATGAAGTCAATAGAATATAATTTAAGTTGGATAGGATGGGATGGGTTGGGTGACATACTATCCTATATGCTATCTCTTTTCCCCATAAATTAATAATTTCTATTTTAATAGAGAGAATATACACTAAGTTTATTTCAAGCCAATAGATGTTAACTAGGAAGTGTTTATTTAACAATGACATCATGTAACAAGTTAACCATGTTAAATAATAATTAGTAAAAATATATTTATACAACTTTTAAAAAACAAAATGTTATGGTAATGAAATTGAATATTTTATTTCATTTTATTATATTATTATAAGTTTTTTTTATCATAATTATATTGGTATGTTTTGATTTTGTAATAAGGTTTTTATAATTTTTTATTTCATTATTATTAAGTTGATTGTAGAGATTTAATCTTCACAATATTTTATAATATTTTCAAAAATAGACATAGATTAAAGGTTATGATTTATCTCAAAAATAATTATTTTTTTTCTTTTTTAATTTAATTTATTAGTTAAACAAATGTCATATGAACATGTGTTCTAGGAATTTGAGTTATATTTTTTTGGGTATGTGATATTTCTAAGTAGTGATATTAACCATGGTATTATAATAAAGTCTATTTACATGTTAAGAATCTCTATAGTGAAAAAAGGTGAATCTACATGGTTAAGAATCTTATAATATGTTTTTTAAAATGTATATATAAAGTCATATATTAATTCTTTTTATAATTAATAATAATAATAATTTTAAATAAAGTTAAAATTTTATTAATTTTTATGATCCTTTTAAACTTGAAATAGGAGATGTATCATAAAGTGTTTTGATGTCTATCCACATTTACTAACCATTTAATTTATATAATTATGCTAATTTAATTTTAAATATAATTTATTCTTTCAAATATAATATAATAAAAACACTTATCATTATTAACATAAAATATAACTTTAAATGTAATAATACTTATATATACTATTAACATTACTAATTTTAACAAATATGCAATTATACCTCTTATTATTTGTAAATTAATTACAATATCAAAATGCATATTTCAATTTAATTATTGAATAAGTTTTTTTCTTATTATGCAGTTACATTTTACCAATTAAATTTACAATATCAAAGTATATATCTGAACTTAGTTATTGCATAAGTATTTCCCACAATGCTGCAGTTACTTTTTTTACCAATTCTATAGTGAAAACTAGTATGTATGATTGTTAAGTGTAACAATGGTTTATGAATATTATCACATAGTATTAAATTATATTCAAACATAACATATGAAGGTTGAGAGATATGAGTTAAGTATTAATTAAGATTATGCCACTAGTCTATTTGGCAAAATTTCTAAAACTTTCTCAATGACATTTTGACAAATAAATGATGGAATTCTTATGCACATGATTCAGAATTTTTATTGGAGTATTTTTTATTATACGTTTGATGGTGATATCCAATTGTCTTGCATTCAACACAAAATGATTTCCACGCGGTTGTTAAGGGAAGACCTTATCCCTCAAACTTTTGTCAAAAAATTGCATCGCAGTTGTGACAAACATATCTTCTGGTCATAGATGCAACAGTAAAAAATTGGCACATAGAATTTAAGGAGAGGTTTGATCTTCTTGGGTTTGATGCACTCCGGTGCACTCTTAAAATAGGTGGCAGTGTAACTTTGATCTAAAAAAGAGGGCAGTAGTAAATTTTTGTGATGCATTAGCAATTCGTGTTTATTTTTGTGCTTACCATTCATTTATCAATTTCACACACCCTTCATTCACGAAATCATAAACGAAATGGTAGGTCATGAATTTTACACATGCATAGATGGATTATGAGGTTACAATAAGATACCCATCACATAGGAGGGCCAAGAAAAGAAAGTTGGTCTCAAAATTTGGTTTTGGTTACTCTACATACGAAGTTAAGGCTTTTCTCTAGAATCGTCGTTAAGAATTCCAAGGATGCATATAAAAACATTTGCCATTTATTTCGATTACTATAATGTTTATACGCTTCTAAAAGAGAATGTCTAATGGCTCAAACTAACGTTAAAATAGTGTGGATAGATTCATTTATATCTATTCAGTGCAATTATTGATATATAATTATTAATACACTCTGTGGATAGATTGATTTATATATATTTACTACAATTATTGATATATTATTGGGGCATGTTATATGCATAGAAGAAATCAAGATTGATACGGAAAAAACAAAAATGATCTTTGATATAAATCCCCCATTCAACTAGAAACAAATAAAAATATTTCTAGAACATATAGGGCACAAAAGAAAATTTATTCAACATTAATCTGATATAAAATTTATAATCAATGAAATAATAAGAAAGGATGCACATTACAGATAGAGCAAAGAGTGCAATGAGTCATTGATTTTTTAAAGAGAAAATTAGTAGATGCTCCAATTCTCATATTTTCTGACTAGTCAAAAAAGTTTCATGTGCATGCCAATGCGTCCAACATAGTGCTTGATACATTCTTAACATAGTTCGGCATAGATACAATCGACCACCCAAATGCATATGTGAGTTGAAAACTAAAAAAGGAAGAAAAGAATTACTTGACAATGGAGCATGAAGCATTAGCCATGTTTGTTTCCTTACAAAATTTCTACCATTATATTTTAGCTAACCCATTCACATTTTTTATAGGTCATTAGGTCCTAAAATAGCTTTCCAATAAACATATGCACCAGGGGAGGATCTATAGATGGTTACTATTATTTTAATAATTTGAATTTGAAATAAAAATTTGATTAGGGAAAGTTAAACATGTCAGGCCATACCATCCATTCCAACTCGGATTTAGAGAATAAGAGTATGATATTGATGATGAAATACCATATGCACATCTATTCAGAGGTGAGGCCACCCCCGCAAAATTTGAAATGACCGTGCACTCTTTTCACACGAGAAAAGAACCTAAATATCAATCTGAGAAAAATAAATAAATATTAGCCATGAAAGTAGAAACATATACAAAATTAATGAACAATTATAAATTGGTATTTGATGAGGTACTTCGAATATTCATGTTAGAGTATGAAAGGAAAGGTATGGCCGAAGAAGCTCATAAAAGGCCAACGGGCAACCACTTTCAAAGTGATACAATAATAAAAATAACCTTCATGTAGGATTGGGGTGGCCTACAATATTTTTATATTATCTAATAGATGTCCAGAAGTTAAACTTATGCTAGAGAATCAATTAACCACACAATGTTGATAGTGATAGAAATCCACCTACAAAGGGGGCCTCCCTGATATGAAGTCCCAATAAGACCTCACATCATCTGGAATAGGAGCCCCATCCGGATAATAGGCCTGACCACCATTATTCCTAGATATTTTCCTTGGTTGCAATTATCAAAATAATATATTATGCAAGAAACCTTTGAAACAAGCAAGTGAGTTGACACTATGAGGCATAAAACTAAAATGTACAAAAGTTTCTTCCATGAATAGAGTAGAAAGTGTGAGCCTCTAGAAGAAAAGTAATAGTACTATCCTAAAAGTGACACAAAAGAGAATGGAAAGAATCATTGATTAACCTGCAAATTATTTCACAATATAACAACGGTCATAAAAGAAAGTAACAATTCACATTCTACAAGATGCATACCAAAACCAATGAAATAGTTAATTTTCATTAGTATGTGTAGAAATAAACATATACCGCAAACAATTAAATAATATTATTACATCATTCATGATATGTGCACGCAATTTCACCAACTTCAAGAGCTTCATATATTTAGTGAAATCCCCAAGGTACATGATTACAATGGTGCGACAATATCACCAATAGTGGAACATTATGTCACCACTTGCTCCTCCAAAGAATGATCTTCTCTCCTATTCCAAGCTAGAGAATCCAAGGTGAAAATTCATTTTCTTGAGCTATGAGGGTGTATTTATAACAAATTAGTTGATTCTCCACCTCCCTTGTGACATTTGAACTTCCCTCATGACTCATGAGCTCCCATGTGACTTTTCGAATTCCTATGTGACCCTTGAGATTTTCCATGAATTTAGAACTTTCTAGTGACTTTTCAAATTCCATGTGGGACCCTTGGGCTTCCACACTTTTTAATTTTTCTCATTTTTAGGTTACATAATTTCATTCCATAAACAATGTGGAAAAAATACATGGGACCAAACAACACTCTTGTGTTGACACTTTGAATGACAATAACTTGGTGACACTAACATGAGACTTCATTGTGATGTATCAAAGTGAGGCTCCTTCCTCCACTTCTATGTATTAAAATCTTATTTATTGATCTATGATGTGCTTAAAATTCACCCTCCAAAGGGTCTGTATAAGTTTTGGAATCTTCTAAGTCAACATGAGTTTCCATTTCTCTGTCATGGTACAAAATTGATTTACTCCTAGATGATAGCCTCTTTGTGTCTTGTCTCCATGAGTGTCCTTCTTGTAATATCTTCATACTAACCTCCTTGAGCATCATTTTTCCATGACAGGATGTCGTCACCTAGAAATGAAGTACATTCACGACAAGAAAAAATTAGACCCATAATCACCGGTTCTACCTATGTTTTTCCATGTAGCATGTTGACTGTGATGGAAATTTTTGCAAGTACTGAAAGATAGGGGCTTAGGAATTTTATAGTTGAGTTCTGCATGGATTGGGGAATAACCCTACTTTTCACTAGATTTGTGCAATGCATATTAGTAAGCAAGGCAGGACAATGCACTATGTAATAGGCAGGTTCAGTCAGCAAGAGTGATAAGACTAAGCATTGTAACTGCATAATGTGCAGTTTTTGAGGAGAAGACTCTAGGATTTCATATTTGAGCACTGGAGTGACCTATAGAGGGACCTAAAATCCACTAGAACTGTGCAATGTGTATTTGAGGCAAGGTATGACAAGGCATTGTGCAGTTGAGCAAGATAAGGATACAAGGGAGGAAAGGGTTTGCATTGTAATTTTTCAATGCACAAATGTTGAAGAGGAGGATTAGAGGACTGCATAGTTGAGCTATGTGTTAAAATTATGCAACTGTGGTCAAATTTCACTTTGGACAACTCATATTATGAAGATGATAATTTCAATAGATTACTCTTTTCGAGAGGACCAAAATTGATTTAAATGTCACCTTATTTGGTTAAGCAGAAGTTGATTTTTGAATTATTTTATTTATTATGTATAATGTAACGGGTTGGTCTAAGCACATGTGGAATTAGTTAAGTCGGCCTAAACCCCAAGTAGACCCTCATCAAATCCCATAAATAGAAGCGACCTAAAAATCATTCTCACACATTGATCTAGCTACCTTTTACTATTGTATTTTGTCTTGGCTCGCACAGTTTTGATGGAAGGAGTTCACGCAAGGTCCGAAATCATAGCAACAAGGCTCGCTCCGATCTAGGGTTTTTTTGGATCTTAGCCACAAGCTTTCTACAAACCATTTTTTGTTGTAGCGGCAAGTACAGAGGCTTATACCTATGGCCAGGGACCCACAACCATAGGCACAAAGTTTTATGGGTGCATCTAGGGCCTCAGAAGGTATTTCATGATACACTCACCCATATCCGCATGCACAAAGTGTTATGGTAACAATCAGGGACCCATAGACATAGGCACATATTGTTATGGGTGTGGAAAGGACCTCAGAAGGTAGAACGAGATACACTCACCCATATCTACAGGTACAGAGTATTATGGTAGCAGCTAGGGACCCATAGTTGAAGGCGCAGAGTGTTATGGGTGTGGATAGGGCCTCAAACACAATATAGGGTTGTGCTCACCCATAGCCACATGCACAAAGTGTTATTGTAGTTTCTAATGACCCATAGCCACAGAAATAGAGGCCTATGGTAGAATCCAGGACTGTCATAGACGTTGGCACAACTCCTCCTCCATGCGTCCAGGACTCAAAGATGAATCTACAATAATCTGAAGTTTCCACGTAGTGAAAACAATGTTCAACAGTTAACTACAGTCAGTGACATTGCATTACATTTCTCAGAATCAGGACACTTCAGTAGAAGTATGGTTAAGGTTATATTATGGATGTGCTAGTTGTTTTATTGCATTATGATGATATGGATCAATGGATCATTTTACTCTTATTTGTTGAATCATTTGATGACGATGTAAGAGAATAATTTTCAAGGGATTTTCCCATAGTGGGTTTTTCCCTGGCCTCGGACCAATCCTGATGTCTATATGTGTGCATGATTTTCTTCCTATGTTCCTTTATGATATGATGCATTGACGATGATGTTATTTTTCTTTTTACATAGTTGCATATGTTGATGAATAAATATGTAAATCTAAATAATGTTATGATGCTATGGGGTGAACTTAATGTATTAATAAATAAATGCAATTATCAAAGGAAATAACAATATATCCCTATGAAAAATTAACATGGTATCAGATATGGGTTGAAGAAAATCCATGGAGATCACCCCAATGGAGACACTTTTGATGGAAGAAAGAAGAGGATGGTGGAGACCTGAAAAATTTATAGGGTATGAGGAAAACCCTAGGTAGTTAGTGCATAAGGATTTGATGGAGAGGTTTTGAGAGAAAACCTGGTTTATGGTAAATACTTGAGATTTGATGTATGAAACCCTAGCATGGTCTATGTGAAGATGCTAAAGCACTTGGGATTGATTTGATGCAGACCTGGTTGTTGATAAAGTTGATTGAAGGAAACATTGTTATATGGTCTATTTATGGCTCTTTAAGATTGGTTCAAGAAGGATAGATTATCTCTCATTGAAGATAATTATTCCTTGACTTATGAATTTAATCTTGTTTAGACTTATGGACCTGATTATGATGATTATTGAGTATACTTCCTACATGTATATTTTGAGTACCTGGATGTTTCTAACCTTCTTGATGAGATGTGATAAGCGGATCCTTCTTGAATATCATTTGAGATGTAGGGGAGAAAAGATAGATCTGGAAAAGGTAAAAAGGCACCTGATGAAAAGATGACAAGCTAATTTTGTGAAGGTGCACAGGTATCTAAATACTACAAGGTATCCATGGTATTTTATGTTGAGAATGTCTCCTCCTCATATAGCTCATGTATGCATATGGGAGTGATCTAGAAATATGGCTCCTATGATGAAATGGTATTCCTGGTATTGAACATTTTGATCATGATGATCTTCTTGAAAGCTACTTATTTTTTTATCTTGGACATAATGGTATACTTGATCTATGGCTAACATATATCTCTTGTATAGTTTGAAGAAGGCTAACACCTTGACTCTAGTAGATGATATTATTGGTGATGGATTTCACATAGAAGGATAGCTCATTAATTCCTTTACATGATATTATTGATAATGCTTATGATAATAATGATGAAAGCTCATGGAAAGAGAGATTTACACTCTTTTTGTAAATATTTATCAAATAACTTAACTTGATCCCATTGATCACGATAAGCATGGTATTGGTAACCATGATGATAGAGGTATAACTATGAGATTCATATTCTATATCTCCTACTACCTGTCATTATGGAATATGGTGAGACTAAAATGCCATAACTTGATGTATTGTTATTTTTTTCATAAGATATGGTGTCACATCTGCCTACCACCCTAATCTTTCAAGTCTAACCCTTGATGAAATAATGATGACATGATGTTGATAGATACGTGTTTATACATATCTGTTGTTGCATGAATCTAATAAAGAAAGGTTGATGACATGAATGAAGATGAAATTATATGTTCTATTATGATTTATGGGTATCTAACATTGTTTATCTACAAAAAATGTTGGAGCCTCAGTCACATAAAGGAATGCCCATAGGTGTGACTATTCCTAATAGACACAAAATTTAATTTTAGTGCATGAAAATAGTCTATACTCTAAATCAAGGGATCTCTGACATGTCCTGCCATTATAAACTGATTTCTTAAGTTGTTGGGTTAAAATTGTTGATCACATAAAATGAAGGATTAAGTATGAAATTAGATAGTCACCTGGAAGATGTCAATTCTGCAAATGTGTTGCAGATATTAGTAATATTTGTTAGCATGAAAATTTCGTAGGTTTGAACCGAACTTGTGTTTGAAGGTGACCGAGACATTCATATGAATATGTCATTATGTTTGAATTTTTTGCTACAAAATTTTGACATGATTTTGCTAATTGATATAAATGACTTATGTTTGGAACTTTTGCATGATGCTTAACGATGAAGTAGAAATTTGAATTGATGATTGAGACATGTCTTTGGATTATAGATCTCTCTATGATAACAAATTTGGACATGACTTGGTGAATTTTGATTAATCTTATGATTGTTGATTTTCCCTTATGCTAATGTTATGTGGGCATAGTGACCTTCACTGTATTATGTGAGTATTCAAAATTTTGATTTTGTATTGGCCTCCTTGTTCCTAGCACAATGGTTGTTGTGATTCAGTATAAATATGGAACCTGCATAACTTAACTTTGATGCATGCATTTTCATATAGTAACAAAAATGTATTGTAATGGCATGATAGATGTCAGACTTGTTGGCTTGACAATAAATGAAGTCAAGACCTGATATGAGCTCTACGTGTCACCTGGTTTAAAAAATGGATACTATGATGTCAATGACTATGATAATAGCTTTTTTCTAGCTTCTAAATTCTGATGAGTTGACGTTTTTGGTACAACATTGATTTATCTAAGGTTGATTATGTTGGATTGGTAAGGAATTATGCTTGCAGAGAGAATTGTGTAATGCAAGCTCCCCCATTCATATTTTTCCATATTTTACAGTTATCTGATGAAGTCAGGATGATGAGCTCCAAGGTATGGTATTGATTTTGATTATGGTTTTGGTTTTACCAACTGATGGTATACTCTTGGCAAGTGATGAGCCTATGATGAACTAAGAAAGAGGGAGAAGGAATTTTTAAGCTCAAAATAATGTATCATGGCATGATGAATCAATTTACGGAATTCGGGAAAGAAATCCTATATTGAAAAGTTGTTGAAAAAATTATTTGGAATAATGGAAATGTAAATCCTTGGACACTCTAATTTAAAGTTCAAAATCTTGTTGAACTTTTCATGGCATCTAATAGTTTATTGAAGCATTCATGTTCCTTTTTGAAAATCCATCTATATATATATATATATATATATATATATATATATATATATATATATATATATATATATATATATATATATATATATATGATAGATCATAGAACTCCGAATAAATTCATGATTGAGCTACTTCGTTTAGAATTTCCTTCCCAAACATATATATATATATATATATATATATATATATATATATATATATATATATGATGAGCATAGAACCTAAATAAATTCATGACTGAGCTACTTCATTCACATACAGTTTCTCCCAGACATCCTTTGAAATATATGCATGAAACATTATACTTTTAAAGGCTGAGATATTTCTCCTATGATATGTGGCTGCATGAATGTACTGATGGTGTTTTAGATTATTATTGATGAGAACATTTGGATTTTGACTAATATGAGATCTACCATGATATCTTGGATGAAAGCTCCATAGCACAATTGAGGTTGGATATGATTTTTATAGCATGGCTAGCTATTAGGTGGGATGTAGAAGCTCCTTAGAGAGTTGTCTAAGCATGACCTGGATAAGACATGGATACTTTTTGATGACATAAAATCCCATATACATAGTTGGGACTAATATTTCTCCATACATTAAGATAGTGCAGCTATTCGAGACAAACTTTGGCTTATGATTGACACCTCTTACTAGCATCCTTCTCCCCCTCTGATAAAAAGGAAAATTTGGCATAGTCTCTACAACCAAGACTGCTCTAAGGCCAAAATTTGAAATACACCTACGTATCCTCAAGAAGGAGCAGTGGGAGAAATTTGGGGAGGGTTCAATAGAATAGATACCACAGACACAAAGAGAATTCATCAACATCCTCCTCTGGTAAATATTTTTCTAAGACATCAATGGATGGGTTTCTTTGAACAGTTGAAGGGATATAATGATGATATAGCCCAGGAATTTTCCATGGCACTAAATCCTTAGGGAGAAGATAGTTACATTATTGTTGTTAGATTCCTTTCCATCTCTCTATATGTTGAACACATAAGCATAGTGACTACCTTACCCTTAGGAATTCAATGGAGCAAGGATGATAAATAAGTGAGTGTCACAGATAGGAAGAAATTCTTCATTATGAAAGAAAATCTTGTAAAATATAAAAATGGAGTGAGAAAGGAGTGCCTACCTTACCCCTGGGATGAGGTGGATTATTGCATCCTAAAACATATATCTTGTGATGGAAGGTTGATCATTGTATATACCTATCATTTTAGGTTGCTCCATGAGCTAAGATTCAAAGCAGAATTTCCTATTCCACAGAAACTCAATGTTCCCCATTTCCTACTACATTCTATCATTGAAATGAGCCAAAGAGTGAGGGAAGGGAAACGCCAACATATTTCTCACCATGGCCTCATTAAGTTGATTTTTATGGATTCCCTAAGCCACTTAAGGTACCATGTCATATGGATTGGTTTTTCATATATGGAAAGGGAAAATTTCATTGAAACACAAAAAATAACATCAACACAACAAGAGGGAACACCAACCTCCAGTATTGGGGGTAGAGAAGAAAAGGAGGAAACAGAAACCAAGGAAGAAGAAGAGGCATCAGAAACATAGGAAGAAGAAGCATATACTAAGGAAGGAGAAGGAAGTAAATACAAAACAAATAAACAGAGCCCTGAGGGGACCTCCGAGCCTCAGGAAACAAAAAATCAAGGACAAAAAACAAGTCTCTCTCTAGAGAACATTGAGTAAGAAGTGGCTGCAACATTGGCCACATTGGGTACCCTATCAAGCCCAAAAGAAGGAATCCAAGGAAAGGTCTTTTGTACTTAAAAACAAGAAAGAGCATCGTGATAAGGCAAGGGAAGCCTCAACCTCCTAAAAATTTCCCTATCACCATAGAGGATTCAACAAGAAAGAAGGAAGAAGTAGGACCTAGTAAGGGAAAAATTGAAGAAATTACCTCTCCTAGGGCCAAAACCAAGCAACGTGTGCCACCTATGGGAAGGCCCACCACTAGGGAAGTCACCTTTACGAGACTCAGGACATAAGCTTCCATGTTACAAAAATAAAAAGAAGAGTTAGAGAAGGATACAGAGAAACTACAAGAGAAACAAGGGCTTCTACATGAGAAATAGGGGCTACTACAAGAGCAGCAAGAGGTGCTACATGAAGGAGAAGCCACCTTAAAAGAAGATGAAAAATACTCCAAGATATTCAAGATCCTGATCCACAGCCTAGCCTAGAATCCTACTACAAATTTATTGAGGGAGGTAGGATTATACCTGAGACATTTGCGGTCCCACTCCTTTATGAGTTGGAGATAGAGAGAGGAAGAACACATAAATGGATGAAAATTACCAAATTTTGAAATGTAGAATATGTGGACCTCATGGGTGAGAAATTCACTAAAATGGGCAAGGAATTGAGTGGCTTCAGACTAAGGGAGTCAATTATGAGGGAGAATATACAGGTAGAAAACATAAGGTTAAGAGAGAAGTTGCATGAAAAAGAGATACAACTCACCACCATGGAAAGTTTATCTATGAAAGTCATACAATGCAGGAAGCCATACCAATACTATGCTATTTTCCTCAACGATAAATGAATACAGTTTCAAATTAATACATTGGAACAGTATGGCTCATTGCTTTTCCAAGAATACAAGAAATTATTTGAATTTTTCAAAAGGGAAAGTATTGAGGATAGAGCCAAGTTGGTTGAGTATTATATGCACAATATAATCCTCATAGGCATGAATTTATGGGACCCCAACTCAAGGTTGGGAGACATGAAATTGATGTAATTATCCTCTTGGTTGACCCATGAGGATAAAAGGGATGAAGAAGTGAAAATACTATTGAAAAAATAAGAAATGAGCCCTTATATATCAAAGTAGAATTAGTGAGCCCCGAGGATATCATCAGCAACCACAATCTCATCTCATCTGATCCTGAATTGGCACATAGTTACATAACATCCCAAGATAAATCCATCGTGAATTTTGAGGAAACTTTTATGATGTTGGGAAAAGAGAGTTTGCAGGCTTGTTAAAGAAGGTGGCATGCCCTGACTCACAGTATACAAATCACATAGTCTTACTCTCCAGAAATATTAATGAATTCCTTGGAGAGAAACCCATTATACAAAAGGATAATGCAAAGGTTTAAGATCAATTAGATAGGTCTCAAACTCATCCCTCCCTTACTGTTGGGACTACAAGAAGGAAGAAACCAAGAAGAGGAACAAAAACAATGGAAATACATAGAGGAAAATGTAGGTTTCTATGCACAAGAAGTCACACCATCTGAAGTTCCTTGGGATGTCAGAGAGGCCACCAGGGCCATGAATGATATTCATATAAATGAATAATTTTATTAAATGGTGAGAAAAACCTTCAACAGGGGGGTGATGATGGGTCCCATCAATATGTATCTTTTGAAGTTCATTGTGCTGTCCTACAGCCCTTAAAACTCTCATTTTCTCACATTAATTCACATTTTTAGCCATAATATGCTTAGTAGGAAGATTAAAGGGTGGTTTTCATATCGTATGGAATAATTTGATTAATATGTTGTTCAAAGTAGAATTTTTGGATATATTTACCATGCAGGGGATTTATGGATACACCTAGAGATAATATAGGGAGCTTGTCCACCTCATTAACTACCTAACTTGGTTTGAGATCACAAGATCCTCTCCAACAACTCGAAGTCACTAGAAACCAAAGAACTCCAAGTACATGACAAGGACAAAGGGAACTAGATCCAAAAATATTGACATTTTGGAGGAGAGAATTCCTCCTTTCAAGGAAGTTTACCCTAAATTGTTTTTATATAAATAAACAAGCTGGAAGGCTCATTAGGATTTATATTTTTGTTGCAACTAGGAGTAGCTATTGAGAGCCTAGTTCTTGACATTTTCATTATTATTTTTCATGATGTATGTGACTATAATTTTCTATTAATATGAAGTTTAATATTGGTCTACATATTAGTTAGTTTTGGAGGGCTAAAACCCTTGGGTTTGGGCTCAACCCATAGGCTTTAGTCCCTCTATTGTATTTATTTATTCTTTTTGTTTAAAAGCATTGCAATTATTTCCTTGTTTCAGTAGATGTTATATCAAGAAAACTTTTGACTATAGGCTTACCTATCACCTCTCTTTTGGGAAGAGTGATTGGGAAGATCCACAATAACAACTCAAAAATATTTGTTTATGATTTCTTGGAAATTGATAAATTTCAATTGTAATCCTTTTTCATGTCTCGTTTCTGCAACTTAGAATTTGACATCATCAATTTGGAAATTAGGGTAATGTTGTAGGATAGAATAGATCTTAATAAAATTGAACTCATATTTACAATGATAATTTATCTCATTGTATTATTGTTCATTTGATGCATGTACTTGGATAGTTGCATGAACTGTGCTAATTTGTAGGGGTGGGCACACCTTTCCACATCCACCTGAACCCTTTCATCTTCCTCCTAGGCACCTCACCTTGATTCCAAACTTTGTATCTAAATTCACTCTATTATGGTAAAGGAAGGACATCGTGGGCATCAAATTTGGTGAAGATAGGTCTCCGAGGGGTACTAGGCTTGTCCAAGGGGCTACCACACCCTTCATTCACATCCTTCTACCTTCATCTACCTTCCTCTACTTTACAAACACCATTTTTTTCCTTGAAAACCTCTTAGACCTCCTACTGTTGGAAAAAAAGGCCTCCTATAGCAATATAGGGCCTCCTATAGCACCTCCTGTAGTAGCCTTGTAGCATTGTAGCATTGTTTTCTGCAACCACTTTTGCTCCATAATTTGACTCTATCATAGTCAAGTTGAATAATTTCCTCCTCACAGTGATTTTATGATTAGGAAAGACTCTAGGACCACTCTAACCTCATCATTTTATCACTACAACTATGAAATCAAAAAACAGATTTAGAATTAGTATTTTTCTTCATAGACATGTTAAAGATTGGATTTCACATTTTCAAGCAAGTGTGAGTAGATAAATGGTGCATGCAATGTAGGTTATTGATTTAAATGAAGTGTGCAAGTAGAGTAGCATTATTTATTTCTGCAAATAGATTAGCCTTTATTTCCTCGTGAAATTTCAATTAGCATTTACATTTGACTAATGAAAATTTCACCTTTGTATTTAGAATCATGTTCATTTATGCTTTCATAAGAAGTTTTCATTATAATTAGTTAGAGGAGTGGTCTCTAAAAACCTTGATCTAATTTCTTGAATAGGAGTGACATGAATAGAACCTAATTTGTTGTGCATTTAGCACCATCACCTCTAAGTTTGTATGAAAAACGGGTTGGTAATTGAAGTTGATAAGCCCTTGGGAGTTGCAACATCCTTGGTACAATAGTAGGACTTATCAATCATATTTGAAAATATAGCTATTATTATTTCATGGAATGATGACCTATGATGTACTCATTCTGATTTTAGTAATTTATTCTGATGGTTATGGTATATGTGGTTATTGATCACTTAAATGATACATTGTCATAGTTATATATTTCGTTGACTATTATTTTGATCAAATGTTACTAACAATTGTTTCAGTGTGGGAGGAGACCACCTTGGCAAACACATGTGTGATAATTCAAAAAATTCTAGTTTGGGTCATTTGATTATTATTTATAGTAGAATTTAATTTGAAAATATTATAAAATGCCATGATTTTTTATGACACGTTAGTTTTCTTCAAGAATAGGTCAAGTACTTGGACAAATTACTCACACACGGGTGATGGGGTTGTATAGATCATAGTGGATGTTCATGGGAGGGGTGGGATAGCATCCTTCATTCCACCCTTTGACACTCCTACCATGATTTTGGTTGGAAGGTATTGGAACACATTTGGTTTAAATTTCATGATTCCATGAGGGTAGACCACAGATTTTGTCACTCACGAGGGTTTACTCGAGGGTGCATAACAAGGTAAAATCGGCGATCCTCAACACCATTAGTCTCACAACTAAGGATGACCTAGGAGCTAGCAGTGTCATCCCTTATCCTACCAATGTTCCTATCTTTGAGTTATGTATGTCTAAAGTGAAATCAATGTGACACCCTTGGAACTTTGTGAGGAAGTTCTTCTAGGAAAAAATGACTTAGAATTGTTCAAATAAAAAAATTGAAGACAATTAATGGTCCTATTGATGAATTAAAACACTAAAATAAATAATACCAATAAAGTAGACAGTTAAATTAAATCTTAATTGAAAGTTTAAAGTGTTTCCATTATGGCTAACGTGTTTCCCTTTATGTCAACTTGTATCATGATCTCATCACACTATGTAAACATGTACTGTATCATACCCTTGGTAATTGAAAGTGGAGCTACAGGAGGATGCACAAGTGTTAGATAGATAATGAATTGTGATTACGTACTAAATATTGTGGAAGAAATTTAAAAGGTCTAATAGGGTATGGAGATCTTTGGTGAAGTAGTGAAACAATGTGGCAGAATTCTTAGCAGGAGTTCTAAGTTTTTTCCTCATATTTGTATCTTCATTTTAATTAAATGATACAAAGTGTGATTTTCACCAGGATATTAACTTGCACCATGTGATGATAGTCACTAGGAGGTTTTATTTTCCAAGCAATGATGCATGTAGGTAACAAAAATTAAAAACCATAGGAAAAACCAATTAATTTCCCATGGAATTTGTGCACGAGATCGATTCAATGTTCAATTGAAATAGTAAAAAATCCCATAAATGAATCCCATCGACTTTTTGTGGTATTTAAAAGGAAAAAAATATACAAAAACCCAAAGGATTGATCAGGATAATTCATTCTTTCATGAGTCGTGTTCTATATTAAAGGAGATTGCACCAGTGTGTAAGTATTGATAAAGCTATGAATGATCTAAAGGTGAAAATATTAGATGGATTTCTAGATACTATTTGAAAAATATCAATGTATGCACACCATATATCAACGGCAGTGGTCTGGTCTTATTCCATATTGATTTTTTTCTCCAAGCATAGTCTGTTGAACAAAGGGTGTGAAAGTATTCTTTTCTTCGGTATGCACATAAATAGTGAGGTTCGTATTTATTTTGAATCGATTAAATAATATTATAATTGTTGGATATTCCATATTTGAAGGCATTTTTTTTATATGCATCATAGTCATATTTAGTTCACATAGACCTTCTACAAACTTTTTTTATTATATGTTCATCATATTAAACCTCTTGAAGGTTCCTTTTTTTGTAGATTTATTTTCTCGATGATTGGTTTGAAGATTATGTCAAGGTCTTCTACAAACATTATCATGAAGATTTCTCTTGCTGAAGTTGATTGACCTCCATATAGTGATGTTTTTATTTGTTGTTTTTTTTCATGAACATGTTTATACAGATTATAATTATCTGTTGGATAATATGTGTGCATTGATGGTGGTACAACTTGATCTACTTGTAATGGCAGAGGTTTGGAAATATAGTTGTTGCAAATATATATCCACATTGGTGTAGGAATGATTAATACTAGAAATTTTGTCTGTGTCCTTCATTAGTAAGAGTTGAAACTTCAAGTGTATGAATGAAAGAGTCCTGTGCTTTGAGGATGTTTGCAGGGATTTTTTTATTATCAAAATTCATGTTATTAACCTTTTATTCTTGGAAACTTATTTTGGCACTGGCATGGCAGAGATTGTGTGTTAGGATTAAATGAATGCACAATGC
The DNA here is from genome assembly GCA_034641835.2 of Pinus albicaulis. Taxonomy (NCBI): domain Eukaryota; kingdom Viridiplantae; phylum Streptophyta; class Pinopsida; order Pinales; family Pinaceae; genus Pinus; species Pinus albicaulis. Next base: position 243,732,831 of record CM076572.1, on the reverse strand, counting down.
AGAAATTAATACACACAAAAAAAAAATGTTTATTTACTTATAGAGAGGCTTATGGATATGATTTGTTGCTACTTTTCTTTTGAATCCAATGTATCAATGAATATGATTAATGTGTTTCTTTTTCTTGACCTTTGAGATTGCACTAAGTATGATTATATATATAGCTAGAATGCAAGGATAGTTTCTTAGTGTAGAGGTTTAGAGTTGTCTTGTTTTCAACTCCTTCTTTGTTTCATTGATAGAGGTTTATGTACTCCTTGTTTCTGAAAAAATATATATTGTTGAGTGCACGGGGAAGAGATCTATTGTGTGTGATTTTTTTGATTGTACATTAATATTTTCATATACTAGATCGCATAGGTTGAAGGGATTATTATGAAATAGTTTTGGTATGCTTGTACGTATCTTGTAGTGTTGGATGATGGTTCTTTGTTTTCACTAAGAATAGCTTCAATGAAAAATATGCATGATCATGAATTGACAGAATATAAAGGGTTGTTTCCTTGATGAGCTTGTATGCTAAGGGAAAATTGTGCATCTTTTTTTTTTTAAATGAGTAGGTTTGGTATTAATTTTGCACCCAGTTGCAACAAATACACGAGAGATTACATTGCAAATTTTCGATATTGAATCATATTAAGATCGACCAAAAACCCATTATATGGAGATACATCATTTCAAGAGGCTTAAAAAACCACAAAATACCAAAAGACACTTATAGATAGCAATATTTTTCATGCACATTAACAATTTTTAGTTGCAGGCATGTTGAGATCAATGTCCCACATTCCTAGATCCTTTTTGGGCTAATATTGACCTATAGCGATATCTTTGTTGAGATTTAGGTCCATTATTAAATCTCAGAGAATTTCCACTTCATATTCCAGTCGTGAGATCTGATACTGGAAGGCCATAATTTTATTAGTTTGTTCTACTTGTGAGTTATACAATTGAAAAAATTTAACTTGCAAGTCATAATCAACTCTCTATAAGGCTTCGTGAGCAGACATACAATGAGAACAGGGGCTCATTTCTGATGAATTATCAGGTTTGGTGTCAAAATTCATGACGATACATGGATAGAGACTGTGAGAACTATAAAATACAGGAGAAAATGGTTCATACCTCCCCATTGTGATGACACAAAGGAGGAATTCCACCAAAATTCAAAGGGTAGACAAGGTTACAAAGGCGAATCTCCAATTGGTGATACCTTGATCATATATTGTATTGTGTTAGTCCAATAGGTTTCTTTCCAAGTCACTAGAGCACAAGGAAATCAATTGAAATCATAGAGACCTAGTATTAGCAGACCTCCTCTGAATCAGATGCTTCTTTGAAATACGAGAGAGAGAGGACCTAAAAAATGGTGGAGAGACACCTGAAAAAGCCTCAATCCATCCTAAAAATCTAGAATTAGAACTCAAACCATCGAAATAGGTTCTACCTAAAATGATTTTCCATATTAACATTGTCTACGTTTGATAGCCAAATTAGAAACACAAAGCCCATAATTACCTTCATGCAAATGATCTTGAGTCAATATGAGACTAACCATGGATGAAATACTAGGAGGCGCCAGAGTAGTTTGAGAATCAAAGAGTCCCTTTCACTAAATTTCCCCCAAACATGAGTGTCAAGCCCACAAGTGAATTATCCAAAAGATAAATGATTGAAATATGAGACAGATATCTTCACAAAGCTGTCGAAAAGATCAATGCATGGACACCACAATGAAGTTCAAATACAAAGCTATATCGAAAACATGGCTCAAATGTGGCGAATCAATTCCAGAAACAAATTTAGTCATGAATGATGCAGGAACCTGATGGGAATTTAATTTATCACTGTTTCTCCTTCCCATCTACACAATTCTCATCATTTTTTCATTAAATTTCCTATTGTTGCTTCCAAAGAAAACCATCATGATCCTGAGCGGAGGTCATTTCCAGGATTTAGGTAGCTAGATACAATAATAAAAATCATATGAGTGGGAGAAAGCATCATATGCATGGTGGCGGGTATCGTGTGATGCCACATCAAGGGGAATCCATAGACACATGTATCCATAAGATTAATTTGTTGAGGAGTCAGCTAAATGAATAGGGGGTGGCACAAAGAAGGGGATGGGGAATATAGAGGGGAGGGATATTAGGGAATGGGAGGCGATTGGGAAAAGATAGGGGGTAAGGGGTATAGGGTAGTGTTATGCTTAATTCAAGAAAATAATATTTCATAAAAGGGATAGACCAAGGGGAGGATCCAGAGCTAAGATTCGTGTACGCTTAGGGGATGGGGCATGAACAACTTGAGTCGTTCATTTCTAGCTTGGTCTCTTCCATAGAGAAAGATTTATTTTCTTGAAATCGACATCCATGTTATTGATACTGAGATTATGGTAATATTCCTTGGAATGGAAGGATGCTACCAGTCATTTGATTCTTTAAAGCACCATTTCCAAGGAATTTTTCTTTGGGTTTCCTTCCTTAATGAGATACTGCATAGTAATCAACGAGTTTCCGAGAATAATAATTTTTTTTTTCCCTTTGTCATTAGTAATGTGTAAACCTTGAAGGAGGACATACATCTCAACCTGATTGTTGGTTTTCAGTCCAAGCCCCATGCAAATTTGTTTTCTATTATTCCATTGGGATTGATTAAAATCCCTCCCTCTCCTGCCACCACTGGGAAATTGTGCATGTTACTATGATGTATGCACCTTATTGTAGTAAGGTTGAGATCAATATGTTGGCATGATTCTAACATTTTGAATATTTTTATGTCTTGTATGGTGAAAGGTCGATGTTGCTATTATGTTTTTGGCATATATATTGTCTTGATGAGGGTTTTTGTTTTGGCAGTGGTCGAGTAAGAGATTTTTCATAGATAAGTGTTATTAATGGATTCATGTCTAATTGGTGATATTGGTTTTGAATAGTGACTATGGCTTAGCATTTGAACTAGTATCTAAATCTTTATTGAGTATATGTTGTAGAGAGGGTTTTGTATTTTTTTTATATTGATTATCAAGGATATATTGATCAATATGTTTGGCACTTGGATTTTTTTATCATTAAGTATCATTTTTTGTTGAAAAAGATGGCCTACTGGGGCTAGGTGTTGTGTATTAATACTAGGGTTTGTTATTTAATGCATAGGTTGCTAAGACTAATTATGTATACAATGAATGGTTTATTAGTATTATGTTCCTTCAGTTGATCTTTTATTGCAGAGAGAGTTTCACTAAGATAAATTTGGTTTCTTTATCAAATATTTGTTGCAAAGAGGTTTCGATATGTTTTATTCAGATTGAGTGGAATGGTATATGTGGATCTAGATAGAAAATTGGATGAAATTTGGTCTGCAGGATTTTATTTGTGTTTGATTCAGGTGGAGCCAGTGTGAAATATTTTAAAATGTGGTCCACATAGGAGATAAGGGTTGGAGCCTTCAGTGAAAGAGTAGTAGTTTCCTTCTGGTGGTGGCTAGTAAATTTGATCAAGAAGTAGTAGTTTCCTTCTAGTCATAGCTAGATAAACAAGAGGAGGTGGTAGCCTCCAACAGGTAGGAGCCTACGCACTAGTAAGAGTCTGCATTAGTGCAAGATGTAATAAGATATTTTCTTAATAATAAGAAGAAGACAGAGACAACAAAAATGGTGATTTTTCCCAGTTGGGTTTCCCACCAAAAAATTCGGTGTCCCTATGTTTTGATTATGTGTTGCATTCTTATTATTTACATGTCCTTATGCTAAAGGATGCTCATGGTTTACCACCTATGCCTAATGTGTTTTTAATGAAAATGATGGTTCAGATAACATTGAAACTAAAAGCATAAACTAAGTAAAATTTGATCTGGGATGAAATATTGATTCACCCCATCCCCCCTCTCATTATTTCTAACAGAAAGTTGGGGATGAGGAATAAAGGTGTAGATATAAAGCTAAACTTAAAGACATAAATGAAATATTCCTTCTAGTCACCCTCACACTTAGGAAAACTCATGAGTAAAATAATCCTTTTTAACATCTTAAATATGCTAAAACATGGGAAGGAATGGGGTTCTAAATTAGAAAATAGGGAAAATGAATGGTTGATAATTACTCACAATAGGAAGGGGAGGTCTACATAATATTAGAAATAACTAATTTAGAAATGGAGAAAAATAAATTTCATGAAAGAGCTTCCATGCTACTAAAAAATAAATTAAAAATATCCAATTAAGATTTAATTTGAGAAAACATAGGGGGTAGGTGGGGACAATAATAGATACTATCTTCTGAGTCTATTTGGTAAAATAATTCACCATCAAGATAGGAAATATAAGTTGGGACTAAGAGAAAAAATAGGGAAACATGCTTAAATAAGAGAAAATATCCGTTTTTAAAATAAAATAAGAACGTGAGAGCCTTAATGAAATATTGATGCATCTATAGGTAAACAATCCAAATGAGTTAAGAAAAATAATTATTTTTGTATAAAGAACCATGGGAAGATTGATGCATCTATAAGTGAATAATCCAAATGAGTTAAGGAAAATAATTATTTTTGTATGAGGAACCATGTAGCACGTGGCACTGCTAAAAGCATGAGCAACCCTCTATGTCCTAATGATACTTTATTTTTGACTAGCTACTAAGAAATTAGTTGTGATTTTGGTATGAGTAAAGTGTCATTGAGTGCGAACCTCCTGTGTTGAGAACTCACCCACACTATGCTAGTGTACCCATCTCCCATATAATTTCATCGTAACTTGGAGGTTCTTAAAGAAAAAAAATACCAAAAAATAAATCCAAAAATCAATTGATAAGGACTAACAAAAAAAAGATATCATCAACTATAAAGACTTACCATCAATTTTGCAAAAACCTTAAAGCTACCATCAATACTGATTAAGATTGGAGTTAATCATTTTCTTTCATTAGTTTTTCTATATATCAATATATAAATGTATTGGAATCATATTCTAACATTAATTATTACCAAATAGTAATATTGTTTCATGTACTTATTACAGAAAAATATTAATCTGACCCCGAAGAATTCGTTCTCGATATAATGTATGTATTCTTTTGACCAATATATGGCAAAATTTCGAACCCCGTTGAATTTTACTTGCTACTCCAGGACAAAGATAGAGAAAGGAAATTTCAATGAAGCTGGAAAATCGAAACTCATCTAAATTGTTATATCCTTTTTGTGAATTATGTGATGTCCGAATATTTTCTTGATAACAATTTTTTTTAATATCGATGCATGTACAGAGTTGGAATGCTTGAATTTTTTATAATAAAGAAATTATGGAATAGATTTTAGCATCTAATTGCACGTGCATTAAGCATAGTAAACTGCGTACTTTTAGATTTTTTTGTTATTTAATGTAGAGTATTAAAATTTCAACAATTTAGTATTAAAAATAAAAAGTTTATGTTTATTATTTACTGGGTAGTGTTAGTTTTAAAGTGTGAATGATTCTAGCAAGGTATATATATTCTATTTTTTTGGTTTTGAACTTGTACTTTTTAAGAGAAAACACATGCTTTTAATCATTAGATTCACTAAAACTTTTATAATACCCAATTTTATTCTATTCTTTTTCCAAAAAAATCATTAAAATAACATACAATCTCAAAATAATATGTTCTTTTAATTATTAAAAATAACTCTATTCAACCTCAGGATTTTAAGTCGAATTTAATGCCCAGTTTTATTCCATTTTTTTCCATGAAAACCATTGGAATGGCATACACTCTCAAAATAGTGTGTTCCTTTAATTGTTAAAAGTAGCTCTATTCAACCTTAGAATAGTGTGTTCCTTTAATATTAATTATGCGATATGGTCTTGCAACTGTCGATTACAGCCAAGCTTTATATATATATATATATATATATATATATTAAAGAGAATCAATAATAGTAATGATCATGAGTTTGGGTAGCAGGAGTTATATTTTTTTTTCCAGAAGAAAAAAACCAACCGCAGGAGTTATACTTGTGGCAAGGATCACTCAAACTTCCAATCGCAACAGCTACTTAAATAATAATAATAAAAATAGAGTGAAGATCTAAGACAAATTATTCTACGTTAAAGTCAATCTAACTAGAGTATAATTGTGAGTGTGCCTAGGCATGGCCATATTTGGTTATGAGATTGCAGAGCTACCTTCTTGAATTAATTTGTGGGGCCTTTGACTTGAATCTCTCTCATCATTGCCTCAATTAAATTGTGGATTTGATGGTAATAATGTCTTAAGATTTCCTTTACCATGCACACCACAATCGTTATGATGTAATTGTAGAATGATACGAACACGTTGTCAACGCATCGTAGGACCATCTTACCTATGCTTAATTTAGATAACCCACTCAGCAGAATCATGACATTATGAGTAGAATTACTTATAGAATTAATTGCAATACTACAATGAATTTTTATTCATTACTTAACGTTACACAAATACATGGCACCTTTTAAAATTGAGAGAATCCAGATATTAAATAGCGGAAGAAATACAATAATTCAATATTGGTATTTGAGCACTGCATGTGTAATTAGGCTCACTGCAGCATTAAGCTGATCAAAAAGGAAATTAATTAAGGGCTTATCATATGATTTTTAGTTAAGTTTTTTGTTTAAAAAATGGGTTAAGTGTTTATTTTAAATATCGGCTTTTCGAATTAAATATACATTTTTCAGAAGTTTTCAACAATATTATGTTGAGACACTCAAAACATACACTTTATTAAGGAAACTACATTCTATGTTTTTAGGATATGTTCTTGATACAAATATGGTTGTTATTGGGTATTATTTTGAATTGTATGTCTAAATACAAAATTTAAAAGGCTAAGATACCGAATTTAAATTTGAATTGGAGTTCAAATTGGATTAGATTATGCAAAATTCAACAAGGAAAAAATTACAGAATATTCTTCTTAAAAAATTAACATATAATTTATTTTTATTTTTTTTAATTTGAGAATAAACATCTTAAAAAATTAACATAATATTTAACTATTTTAATTAAAAAAAAATTGATGATTTATAAAATTCAAAGAAAATTCATTAAATCTTTTTTTTATATGAATACTCTTGTTTACTTATCTCCAACATTAGTTTTTTATGTGTATAAAGGATGATTTGAAAATAATGAAAGACAAAATGAGTCAAATTTATTAGTATTGTGGAGTGAGAAAACATGTAAGTAAAATCTAATTATATGAGAACCTCAAAGCTGAAGTTCAATGTAAAGAATGAGATATGTAAATAATAAGACACTAGATATTAGAAGTAGGATTGGAGTGATCTCCATGGGAATTCATGTCTCAATCATTATTCATGTCATATCCAAATGTATTTAAGATTAAGTATTCCACACCAATGATCCTTTGTTTTGCACTGGAATATAGTAGCTACAATCCAACCTAGTAATTATAATCATTCAAAAACATTAAGAGTGAAAAAATGTGTTCTAAAATTTTTGCATTTTTTAAATATAGAATTTAACTTTCTCTCCAATATTTTAATAAACTTCCATTTTTTAATAAGAAAATTATTATTATTTAATTACACTTTTTTAATATAATTTTTTTATAATTTTTTTAATATAAAAACTCTAGTTTTTCTTATTTTTAAAGTTGATTTTTTCTTCAACCCAAAATTCCAAATTTCCATATCTCATATTTTTTCCAATACAGACAAACTTGGTAACTATGTTTTAAGTTGAATAAAATGACTTCTCCTCCTCCGTGCTTATATATACCTCTACTTCAAAGTTGACTCAGTATGACGAACCAAGAACCTGTTGAAGATTGTAACTAGGGTCAGTCTTCATAAATTCTATTTGAGTCAATATTTAATGTACTTGTCAAAAGAATAAAAAAAGGAATTTATGTTATTATTAAATGACTTATTAAAAATGGGTTTCATACTCAGGTCATTGTGTTTTAGGTGAAATTCCCCACTGTGGACTTCTAGTATTTATTCTAAGTTTATAGAGTCATTACAGATTTAAAATGACCCTTCTTGGAATTTTGAATCATGCAAAAAGGTTTAGTATTGAGTCAAATATGATTTATGGAGCCTCCACACCAAGTCAATCTTAATGTGATCAAGTCGACCTCAACCCGGATTCGAGCTCACCATAAGCCTATATATACAAGGAGATCAAACTCATTTGGAGCAATCCATCTCACACATAGAAATTCGATATCTATTGTTGCATTGGAAAAAGTGTGAAGTCAAGGAAGGAGACAAAAGGATTGCGAGTTTGGACAAGCTGAAAGATTCAAGGAAAATCAAAACTTTGGTCTATCTCTCTCTCTCTCTCTCACATGCCCTAGATTGGAATATCGAAGTCCCTTGTTGTTTTTCTGCTGCCAATTGTTACATGTTCCTTCTGCCAAGAGAAGAATAGGTCGAAGTTGATTTTGTTGAGTGCTAGTGCCTTAAAAAAAATTATTGGGAAAAATTGAACTCCCTAAAGCAAGATCAAAGTATTTTCTCCAGGATCTAAGTCTCAGAAGCAAGGTCAAAATTTCTAGGTCGAAGTAAGTGTTTCATAGTGTTGTTTTTGTTGTTGTTGTTGCCAAGTCGAAATTAGGATCAAGAAGAAGGCTAACTTGGTGTGGAGGAAGTGTGATTCAAGGTCTAGAGTCTTAGGAAAACTATTGAAGGAATAATTATAGACTAGGTTTTCCCCTAAAGTGGGGTTTTCCCCTGGTTGTTGGCCTATATCTGGTGCCCTTGATCTATGTGCTATTACTTCGATATTTGCTTGATGAACAAAGAAGAAAGAAGATAATAAGAAACTAATAATAACTAAGGAACATCACAATAAAAAATAAGAAAATAGTTATGTCTTTCAAATTGATGGGATCCATCATTAGGTACATTTGGAGGGGTTAATGGTCACCTTTTTTCCTTATTAAGTCTCTTTTTCTTACATTTTAATAATATTATGGTCTTATGATGCTAGTGTAGATGGTGATTGAGGCTTATCATACTTTAAGTACCTAACATGAGTTAAATGCAGGAAAATCATGAAGATATTGCATTTTTGGTTAATATTTTTTCATTAAGAGTTGGATTAGAAAAAAAGGAGATATTCTAGGGGGATTTTCCACCCTCCTTAACTCCTAAAGGCATTCAGGAAAACTCAAGATTAAGTGCACGAAAGATACACTTCACTTGTAGTCAAGTGGATTCATCACCTAATTTTTAGGGAGTTTTTGGTAGCTACCCTTTAGGTTAAATAGGGATGAGCAAGAGCTCATTAGGATTCGAACTTTGGAGAAAGCCATTAGGCTCTTTTCTCTCGTAATAAGTTCTTAATACTTTCATAATGAGATTATCTTTTTCAATAAAATGAGTATTCATGTTGTGTTTCACTGATCTAGTTTCAGAGAGCTAGGCTTGTGGGTTAGGGCCCAATCCATGTGCCTTATTCTATTTTGCATAATCATTCTTTACTTTCATGTCATTTTAGCTAGTTTTTCTTATGAGTATTTAGCTAGTTTGCTTACATTTTCATTCACTTTTTTTAGTTTGCTTCCATTTTTGTTTTTTTGTAGATTTAGCTTGCTTACATGTTGATAGAATAGGTTATAAATTCAGAAATTTGTGAATCGATCCTCCCCCTCTCATCTCTTTCATTGGAGCTTGAGGAGGGTAAACCATCCCCACAAGCCAAAATTTCTTTTTATTTTATGATTCCTTGGAATGGATAAGTTAGGTTGTGGTATTTCCATGGTCATTTTTAGAATTTTGTATTAGATGTTTGTTTCTAAGTTAAAGTAGATTTTCTTTCCAAATTCAAGTCATCTTCTCCATTGTCTTTATCATGAATTTTTCCATCTTTATTGCATGAACATATAGGTTTCTTGTAGGTTTAGGTAGCACAGCCAAGGAGAACTTCACTAGCACCTTCAGCTTCATCTCTCACCCTTCATCGGCCTTATTTTCATCAAAATCGCCATTAGCCCTGTTTTCAGATTTTTCATACTTACACCGTGATAAAACCCTAAGGGTGCAAGACAGGCCTCCCAAGAGGTTATGAGCTTGGCCAAGGGGTGGTCCACCTTCCACTCATCTAAAACCACCTTCACTCCACCTTCACTACCCCTTTCACACCCATTTTTTCCCTCGGATTTCCCTCAGACTGTTTCGTGTAGGAATTCAATACTTTCTTGTAGCACTACAGGAAACCTATAGCAGCACTTGAAGCATCACCATTGGGCCCCTCCTTAAACCCATAAACCACCATACACATACTCTAGACCTTCCAAAACCACCCATACACCTTCAGCCTTGTACCCACGTGTTCAAGCCTTCCATAAGCCACCTTAGCACTTTCTTCTCCTGGCTTCAAAACAACACATTGACAAGCATAGTTAGGTCATGATTAGCTGCCTCATTAAAATCATGATAGATAGAGCATAGAGTGAGTATAGTGTGTTTAGCCATTTGACCCAACAAATTTTGATTAGTTTAGTTTCCTTTATGCAATTTGATTTCAGCAATTTACTTCATGCAAGATGCCTAATTTTCTTTCATTTCTTATCATAGTTTAATGTGTATATTTCTTTCATTGCAGAGTAGTTGGATGTACTTGCTTGTTGTAGTGTATTTATGTACCTTATGATAGCACCATGGATTTGAATCATTTGTATCCCTAAGCCTAAATTCAGAAGTGTGACAGAGTTCATCCAGAAACCCTAGAAGTAGCACCCTTTCATAAATCTCAGAAGAGGATGACATGAGAAGAATCCATCTGTTGTGTATATAGCAACGTCACCTCTAAGTTTGTATGAATCCCAGTGTTATAGGTAAATTTGGGCATCATCCCCCAATACCAATATGAACATGGTCTATCATCCCCTAATTCAATACTAACAGGGTCTATCATCCCCTAATTTAGTTGTTATCTGCTTTAACAGAAGGCATTCCATTGATGGCTTTGATTGTGAGATTTTTAATGTTTGAAGTATATATTATATGACCCATTGACTCATCAATACTCCTCTGAATGGGCCTAAGTGCGTTGCAAAGCACTTATCTCCATGCAAAGGTGCTCTGCAAAGCACTTCTCGAAAATTAAAGGTGCGTTGGTCTCCTGAGAGTGAAATCATCATTGTTCCGAGAATCTCCACATGTTCAGTGCCTTCTAGAAGAGCTTATAGGTGTCATACTTCGAATACACGTGTTCATCCATCACCACTAAACTTGGAAACATGTCTTGCCTATTATTAGAAAGCCATTCAATTCCATTTATTAAGAAACTACCATCAATTTCCCTATAAATTGTGCACTCATTTAAGTGCTAGGGAGAAAGAAATTTGTGTAATGTTATTCTATTGGATTCTCAATTCTTGAGAGCTAAAGTATTGTTATGCTGCTGAGATGATGCTTGGTGTGATGAGGACGAAATGAAGTTGGAGCAGCTTGATGATGAATCGATCTATTGGTTATAATATTCTCCTCCTACTTTCTTAATAAAGATATATATTAATTTTCTCACATGTATTCTTATATATTGTGAATTGCATTCTCAATTCTGTATGTATTCACAAATATAAATGGTTCAATTTGGTTAAGATAGATAGATACTTGTATATTTGCACGGTTTTTTTTGTTTTGTCTTTGATTGCAAGTATCGATCTAGCGGCATTAGTTGGATTGAGAGTGACGGAAAATAATGAAAGAAGGAGAAAGGGAGCGAAAGGATTACAAGTAGGTTTCTTTCCTTTCTGTTTATCTATTTTTCATAGAGAAAAGAATAGTTGTCTTTCTTATGTTTTCCTGAGTGAAGGAACACCACACTCAGGTAATCTAGTTTATCCGTAGATTAGAATTCTGTATAAAAAATTGGCGACTCCACTGGGGAAAAATCCATCATTCCTAGTGTTTCTGTCTCTGTTTACCATCATTAGTAGACTTTAATTCATCTTATCAATCATTTGAATCAAAATTTTTCCTTAGAAGTGTTTTTAAGCTGGTTGTTTCCCAAAATTAGCTACGCCCAATGCACTGTTGGTCAGGGTACAGTGCTCTACAAACCACTATTTCCCTTTCATGAGTGCTCTGTAATGCACTGTCTACCTTTACAGGGTGTGTTTCCCCCTCAGCTAGCCAAATTCCATCAAAATTTGTCTTTGCATTCAGTTTTAGCAATTTTTCTATTGTATTCTCAAATGTCTTATTTCTCTTAGAGACCAATAAACATTACTTGTTCTTCCTCCTTTGGATATTTTTTTTCTCAATGTTTCATTAGATGTTTTCTTTGTCATTGGCAAATTAAATTCAAAGTTGAAAATTTTGCATTAGATCAATTATGTTTTCAAAAAGATTCCATTCTTCATTTCCCAGGAAAATTGTCATTTCATTCTTCATTTTCCTAAGAGAAATTGTTGTTTCATTCCTCGTTTCTCAAAAGAAAACATTTTTTTGATTGATTTGTGTATTTAGTTTCTTTTTACTCATTCACATTAAAGGAAACTGAAAAAAATAAAATAAACATGCATGTGCATTTAGAGATTGTTTGTGTTGCATAGGAATGGATTAGGGAAATATGCATTTAGTTTGTGCTCTTTGTTGTATGCTCAAAATATGATTGCTCTTTCCCCTTAGTAGCTAAGATTTTCATTGAAAAACCGAATTGAAAATTTTTGCTTCTCATTTAGTTTTCATTTTAGGAATTTCCCATTACATCACGTGGTGAACCTCAAAGATAAACTTTTAAACAAGATCAACATAAAATTCACCTCAATCAACCTAAGAAAGCATTGTAGCATTAACGATAATACCTATAACGTCTAGGTTAGAGACATGTTCCAGCATCGTTAAACATAGCAGTTGTCACTAACTTGCCTGTGATACATTCCGATTGTGAAATTCCACTCCACGTACATAAGTATATCGAAGCTCATCCACGTACGTTCGTGTATATAGGTCAGTGTTCTAGTATGAAAGGTATAAGGGGGTTCTCTCAATGTGCGGTTTCTCATTAGACAATGCTAATACGGACTTGGGCCTCCACGTACCTTTCGATATATTTTGGAGGGCAAATTTAGGTTTCTTACCATCCATAGGTAACCAAGTCAGCTACCTTGTAACTTGTGATACACAGAACACAACATTCATAGAGATTGCTTTCCCGTACTTCTTGGTTCGCTACGAGATATTCTGTAGTTCACAATTACTTGGTAAACCTTTTGACTAGTATCACCCTTTTATTTGTTTATTTGTTTTTGTAATAAAATCAATCATTCATCATGGAATAATAACATTATTTTCCCCGTTGTTAGCATAGAATAGCACTTAAACCACCTTTACCACTGGAAACCATTTCTGGTTGGTGAAGGCGACCTCATTCTACCGAAATTAGTACCACCAGTACCTCTTGTGCGTCATCTTCATCACATCTACCAGAGTCGTCTCGAGTCATTTCTACACATCCTGGTTTATCTACTGTCATCGAAACAGAGTCCTCAAAGCTACTTGAGGACACATCATATCCAATCAGTGAGACCATACCTCCAGAACCCGACGTTGTTCAACTGGAATTTGATCCGGATCTCATCATTCTTTTTCCAAAACATCTAGATCCTGAAGTCAAACAACTAGAATTTGTTCCTGTATCGGCCGCTCCTCAATCGATCATAGCCATTGAGTCTTCCCTTTCACACAGTCAACCACCTGAAATATATCTTTGGCCTGACGGAGAAATTCTTCCACCTAGTTTGATTTCGATTGAGGAAGAACCTCAACAAGAAACACACCCCTCAGCTCCAACTCATTTTGGGTCGAGGCTTTATCTTTACGAGTCTATTCCTTGATTGAATTACACCACTTTTGTTGATCCTGTTTCAAACCAAGTTCCCATAGATCTTATATGGTATACAATGGGTCATTTGACCATGGTTGATTCAACATCTCCGGCTGTACCATCTGTTACATTTGTGACAACATCTACTGTTGCTACTCCATCGATGTTTACCATGTCACCTGAGTCACATATTTATGGTGGTCATTCCATCCCACTGGGTTACCAATGATTATCTGGAACCTACTCTGGTGCCTCCTCAAATCCATGGACTTCACCCACATCATCTTCTGGTATTTTATCTTAGTCCCACTTGGATAGACTTCCTTGGTTAGGAATCTAGTCCTTGGCATTGCTATGTGTAAATTATTAAGTGACCAATGGATATATTTCCCCAGTCAGGAATCTAGTACATGGAATTGAGGTGCCTAAAAATTATTCATAGTTCACATAGTTGAGATCTTCCTTATACTTGTATATTATGAATACCTCC
>CM076572.1:243588516-243713516 GCA_034641835.2 Pinus albicaulis | reverse complement strand
TTTCCTGTTGCTGTAATACTCTATTTTATATAAGCTTCTCGGCCCTTTTGACTTTTCGCTTCGCTTTCCGTTATTCATTTGAAGAAAATGACTTTTATGAAATGCTGTTGAAATGAAATAGAATGAAATTATATACCTTTGTGAAGGGAAAAATTAATTTTTTGAATGGGAAAAATGGAAGGGAAGGAGGTGGGGTCCATATTATAATCGCAATCGCAAAGTCGTGGAGGTGGGACATAATATAATATAAACCACTATAATATAATAAGTGGCAGTGCCATCGCAATTGGCGATCGAAGGGACAGGCAGGATGTTATTTGAAACATGACCAAAAAAACTTTCGATGCAATTGGAAATGGGGAGCGAGGGGGAAAACCTTTGTAATAACGAAATAAAAAAAATATTTGAGTTTAACAAAGGGAATAGCCCTTTATATTATAAATGGGCAGAAGATGTATGGTGGGCCCGAGGGTCAATCGGAATCGGGAGGTAAAAGGAAGGGGGAGCGAAGCATATGAAGAAACGCCGATGCCGATTGGGGGAGGACCTTTGTATAAATAAAATAACACAGAATTCGATTTGAAAAAGGGAAGGCATTTTGTTATGAATGGCGGAGTATAATGTGGTGGGACCGGGATATATGAATAATCACAATCGAGAGCTTCGGGGCGGAATATAACATATAACGATTCTTCTGATGCGATGGGAGAAATAATTTGTAAAATGAATTAAAATGGACTTTTACGTTTTACAAAGGGAAAGCCTTTGTATTATTTGAATGGACGAAGAATATTAAATGGTGGGACCCAAAGTCCATCGACATCGGAGATCGGAGGAGGGCGCAGGGAACAGTTTATATATGGAATCGTCGAATGCCAATGGCCCGATTGGCTATGGGCCATCAGATCGAATGGTGAGATCGACAGTTGTGGAATAATCAGAGGGTGTTGATCGGGGGTTTGCAATCGGAAAGGGGTTCTTTGGGGGTGCCGATGAGAATGTTTTGATTGGCTGGGAGCCGTTGGATCACGGATCAAATTGACGGTCGAGATATGCATCGGGCGGGGTTGATACCATCAGAAGGGATTTGAACCAATCGCATCGGATTTTTTTGGTAAGGGTCAATTAGGGCGCACACTTTAACATTTGCGATGCGATGGAAAGGGAAAGGGATTTAAGGTGGAAGGGTTTATAATATAAAACTTTATTATAAAGTTTTATCATAAAGTCTTCACAGTATAGTGGGGAAGTGGTTTGGAACGGCAGGGGGGGTTTATAATATGAGACTTTGATTTTATTATAAAGTCTCAAGTGCATGAGGGGAAGTGGTTAATAATTAAATTGCATGTTTAGTTAAAATATTTAATAATGCGATTTTGTAATCGGAGAGGGGGGGGGGGAGGGATTTATAAAGAAAATATTAAACTTTAATAAAATGAAGTATAGGGAAAGATGGGAAAAGGGGGAAGGTTAGGGAATAGGGGACTTTTACTTCACTTAGGCATAAATTTCAATCTAGAAGTTAGTTTTGAGAGTGTAGTATACCATTGGAAATCTCCTTCCAGACTCTTTCTACTGGATCTACTTGGAACATGATTTGATGTTGAACATGCTGTGGAAAACTTCTCTGAAGGCAGGGTGATGACTTTGTGGAGATAACAGCTTCTGAATTGTGACTTATTACATATGATGACATAAAATTACATAATAAAAGATAATAAAGGGAAAATATCATGTTTTCACCTCAAAACATGGTTTTGAGGTGAAAATTACATCCAAGCGAATAAAATATATCTTTGATCTCCCAGATTTTGTGACTTTGAGTTTATTGACTTCCTCATGACTTTGTTGATATTTATTGACACTTGACTCATTAGTATGACCGTGGTGAGATCCTAGAACCTAATGAGACCAACCCTATGACCTAATGATATGATTTTAAGAGAAAAAGAGTGACTCATGAGGAGAATCAGCAAGTTTCACATGAGGGAAAACTGATGAAAAATTACTACCATCAATGAATCCATGACCTAGTAGAATGGTGAAATTTATTGGTATGGGACTCCTAATATGAAAATGCAAAAGATAAATTTAGATCACTAATGGAAGTATGACTAAACTGACACTAGCATTGGCTCCAATGGGGATGGTAGCTCCTTGGAGGTTCCAAGAACACCGTAGACCAAGTAGCCTTATCCATTGCGCATGGAGTCAAAAACACTAAAACTGACACGATGCAGACTGCCTCTGAGTCAAGACCAAGACTAAAAACTGAAATAAAACCAAACCATACACATATCATCCAAGTTTAATAGCCTTTACCTCAGGCCCCAAACTTGAATGACTGTGTACTTGAACTCTGATAAAAAATAGCATGGTATATATAATGATGATGACATATATTCTGATCCACTGTCTTCAACAATTGTAGTGCTTCAAAAGCCTACTATTCACTGCTCCTCCAGGGCAATTGTGGCCATCCATTTCTGAAAGCAAGAAGGCATTCTGTCCTCTGTATGCTGAAATCCTGTATGGTCCTTTCCATAGGTTGTCAAACTCACCGTGCTTCCCTTTGTCTTCATTTCTTGCATCCCATCTTAACACCACATCATCCAGCTGAAACTTTTCTACTTTGGTCTTTCTGTCATAGATATTTTTAATCTTCTCTTGCAACTGAATAGCATTCTGTGACACTTCCTCTCTTGTTTGCTAAAGGTGGATCATCTGATTGATCCTTCATTGATTGTCATCATCTTCGCTGCCAGCTTCTTGAATTAATCTCATAACTAGAACTGTAAGAGAAGTAGGAAAGACAACATCAGTACCATACACCAATTCAAAAGGCGACATGCCTATTTATTTATTATTGCTAACTCTGTCTGCCCACAATGCATTGATGAGCTTGCGATGCCAGTTTCTTTTGTTTACCTCCAGCATTTTCTTGATTATATTTATCAGCGATTTGTTGGACGATTCTACCAAGCCGTTGCCTTGTGGATAATACACTGTTGAATGGCCCAACACGATATTTTACTTATCACAGAAATCGACCATATTCTTAGATCTGAACGTTGTTGCGTTGTCTGTTATAATTTTATAAGGGCAGCCAAAACGAGATAAAATATTCGATTCTAGGAATTGAATAATTATCATGTTTGTAGCTTGCCTTGCTGGGACGGCCTCGATCCATTTAGTAAAGTAATACGTACCTTTCAGGATCCATCGATGTTGTGTTGAGGATGTCGGATGGATTTATCCTATGAAATCGAGTCCCCATTGCTGAAAGGGGGTGTTTACATAAACTAGTTTTAAAAGAAGTGGAAGCAATTTCTTCTTCCCTTGGAAAATTTGGCATTCATGACAATTCATCATTGTTTTATATAAATCAGAAAATAATGTGGGCCAGTAATACCCTACTCTCAATACCTTGTTAGCTGTAGTCTTCCAAAACAAATGACCCCCACAATCACCTTTGTGGAAATCATGCATTACCTTCTAGGCTTCTTCTTCAACCAAACAATTGAGCAGAACACCTCCTGGATCCTTCCAATACAGAGCATTGTTTAAAATACAATATTTAGAAGATTTAAGTTTCAAATATCTACCTTTACTCTTATACATGCCTGTAGGAGGTGACAGATGTTGAAGGACATAAAAAATATCTGAATACCAAGGGGACTGCAGAAAAATATTTGAAATCGGAACAAGAAAACCTTCATCTTCATCCTCTGACATTGATGTAATGAGGTTTATATCCAAGGCATGCAGATTTGATTGGGCCATCAATTTTTCCAAGCCTTGGCCTTTGATCAAATTTGTGGGCTTGATCTCCAAGTCATACTCCAACATAGTGGCTATCCATTTACCTCTTCGACCTTCTGGATCATTTTGCATCAAGACATCCTTCACTGTTTCGTTAGGGACATATGCTACAATATGTGAATGTAGAATATAGACCCTAAAATCCTTCAATGCCTTTATTAGAGCCAATGCTTTCTTTTCAATAATATTATACCTTAAAGTAGCATCTCTAATAGTTCTACTGAAAAAGGAAATTGTCTTTTCTACCTTATCTCTCTTTTGCATTAAAACAACAGCCATAGTATGCTCTGATGCAAATGAAAATATGATAAAATCTTGAGTATAGTCAGGACTAATCAAAACTAGGGCATTGGACAAAGCAAACTTTACCAAATTGAACAACTTAATAGCTTCTTCACTCCACTTGACAGTTCTATCCTTCTTCAACATGTTATTCATTTCTCTTAGGTGTTCAGCCAGATTGGGTATAAATCGGTGCAAAAAGTTCATCATACCATTGAATGCTTGGATCTCCTTTTTGTTCCATGGGAGGTCTATGTGTTGAATTGCCTCCACTCTAGTTGGCTCGATGCGGATACCATCTTTAGAGATTATATGCCCAAGAAACTTTCCTTCATCCATGGCAAAAAGGCTCTTCTTGGGATTGAGAGAAATCCCAAATGTTCTGCATTGTTGAAAAACAACTCTCAAATGGTGCAAATTCTCATCATATGAACCTGAAAACACTGTCAAATCATCCAAATAAACAACAATAAAAACATCCTTTTCATTGGCAAAAGCAATGTCCATTTCTCGCTGGAAAGTGGTTCCAATGTTCTTCAGTCCTAACAACATCTTAGCATACTGGAAGGTTCCCCAGGGTGTTGTGAAGGCAGTTTTTCCTTGGTCCTTCTCATGCACCAAGATTTGGTTGTAGCATGAGTAGCCATCAAGTGGTGACATCCTAGATGCTCCAACTACTCTCTGCAGAATATGGTCCATTTTCGAAAGTGGATAATTATCCTTTAAGGGTGCCTTATTCAAATTCTGAAAATCTATGCACAATCTTATCTCCCCTGTCTTCTTACGCACCAGGACCAAATTTGAAATCCAATCAGAAAATCTAATAGGAACTGTGATACCTGCTTTTTACAACCTGTTTACCTCTTTTTCAATGGATGGTAGCAGCTTCAAATTGATTCTTCTCAGCTTTTGTATGAATGGATTTTGATCCGGCTTGATAGGAATAGTATGTTGAATTATGTTCTTATAATATAATTTCAAATCTGAATAATCCCATGTAAACACATCAGAAAATTCAGAAAGAAATTTAACATACTTTTCCTTTACCTCAGGGGACAATGCCTTTGACAATTTCACAAAATTGGGCTTGTCAGGTGTTCCAAGATTCACATCTTCAACTCCTTTCTTAGTGGGCACTGAGCTTGGCTTCTTTGCAACATCATCCTTATCAAAAATCTCCTCTAGAGGTATGAGACCTCTAGGAATTACATTATCTTTTAGCTGCAATATGTCCATCTGGTTTTCTTCCAACTCCTGATCATCAACCTCATACTCTCATTCTATTGGAGTGTCTTTAAATTTTCCATCACCTTGCAAAAATGCATTAATCTCATTGTCATCCAAAAACACTTGCCAATACCTTAAATTGTCAAGAACTGCAGGCCTATGTTTGACATAGATCTCAAAATTATTACTGGAGTTTGTCGAAATCTTCAAGTTGCTGGCAGTAGTGGCAAGAGAATCAGCAATAAGATTCTGCATCCTAGGTACTGTTGTCAAAGTGTACTCTGGAAATGTCTTCATGATATCCAGGACTGCATTTCTATATGCCCTCAATCTTGGATGTTTTTCTTGGTACTCTCCTTTGACCTGTTTGATTATGAGCTCTGAATCTCCATAAAAAGAAATCCTTTTTGCATTCAGCTTCTTCAAAATTTTGAGACCTACAATCAAAGCCTCATATTCTACTTCATTGTTAGAGTAGTCAAAAGCCAACTTATAAGCACAAAATCTAACATTACTAGGAACCTTTTCAGGCTGAAAAACAGGGCTCCTAATCCATATTCCAATACTAGCTCCATCCTTACCAACATCTCCATCAAAATCCATGCTCCATAGGTGTTCTTATTCCTCTTGTAGATGTTGGAATTTTGTTTCTTTCTCTTCTTTACCTTGGCTGATTTCTGGCTGTTCACTGTCTTTTTGCTGCTGGCAGGCAGGAGACTCAGAAGTTCTTGCTGCTTTATCTTTTTCCTGTTTGAGGACTTCTCTGAAATTCTCTGAAATATCAGGTATTTCATCTACTTTTACCAATTGAACATTCTCATAATTTAAACCACCATCATAATATAATACAAAGGATTCTAAATCTGCATGGACAGCATTAATGAGATGGTTTACTGGCTTCTCTTTGTTGGTAATCATATATTTCATTTTCTTTTCCCTATATAGCTTTCTCAACTGGCCAAATACAGGGATAGTGGCATAAGAGAATTCAAGCTGCATGGTTCCCTTAATTTTAGCACCCCAAGACCTAGATAGAAGCATTCCAAATCGTGGTGGGACATCAGCAACAACTACATCCATCAAGACATTTTTGGCTGGGATTTGGTCTAAAGAAACTACCAAATCTTTAATAAGACCAATACAATGGACCCTACCTGAGTCAAATAATATAAATCATGATATTTTCAAGTAATATCCAGTCCTAACTTTTCCATGATGGCCTTAGGAATCAAATTATGTGAGGCCCCAAAGTCCAGCATAACGTTATGTAAGATGAACTCGTGTAGTCTAAAACTCAGGTAAAAGGGAGGGACTTCACTTTATTTAGATTGATTTTTAGTTGCTGGGCCAAAGATGAGTTATGGATAGTCATCCTCAACATTCACCATATCAGAAACAGAGTCTATTTGTAAAATTCTAGAGAATTGGTTTTTATACGCACTATTTTTCACCAACTCAATGAGGGGCATAGACACTTTCAGCTTAAAGATTTCATTCTCCAAATTAAAGGAAGGAGATTTTTCTATCTCTTTAACTGGAGGATATTTTTTCTCTATATGCTCTTTTGCTGTGCTCTGCTGGTTCGTCTCATTTGGGCTATTATTTGCTGAAGGTAATTTGTTGGAGGAAGGGTCGGCCAGCTCTTTTCCTTTCATCTGCGAATCATTCTTCATTTAAAGCTCTTTTCTCTTTTGAATGAGACTGATCAGAACATCTCTGTTCCTCAAAGAATATTTTTTTTGGGCTGATAGAGCATTCATGTACCCTCTCTGGTAGTCATCGGACTCTTCTTCTAATACTGCGTCATTGGCCAAGATGAAATATTCATCTTTTTGAGTATCTGGAGTTGCCATGTATTCTTCTTCTTCTGTAAGGAAGATAGGGGCACCATCAGCAGTGAAAAATTGATTGGCCTCAATCAAAGAATCATCATCCTCATATGTGTATGTTCCTTGCACATAGTTCTGTTGTAGTGGAGTTTTAATTTGCTATTGTGGTGATGCTTGGTCCTGCGTTCTTTTTTCTCTCTACTTAATCCTGAACTGTGGTTGTTGCCCTCTAAAGTTCAGATTTCTTATCTGATGTTCAAGTCTATCTGTAATGGTTAATCGATCAACCATCTTCTCAACTGTACGAATCAAGGTGTCCATTTTGTTGTCTGAAGGAGAGGCTTCCTCTTTCACCGTGACTCTCTTTTCAGCTCTAGTGCATGCTCTTTTAGCTAACAGATTAGCTTCTACGCTAACAACTATCTTCCACATGTCTTCAAGTGAACAATGATCTCTTTCCCCGCACGCAACCCAGCGCGAAGCCCGTACTGAAGCCATCCTGGAAATTTCAGCAAGGCTAATCCCACAGGAGGTTTCAGGTTAGCTGGAATAGCATTATATACATCATTGAATCTTAAACAATAGTCCTGCACAGTTTCACCCACATTTATTTTAATATTCTCATATTCAGACAGGATTTGGAGTGGGTTCTTTTTTACCTCCCACCGGTCTAAAAATTGTGTGTGCAACTCCTGTAAAGTGTGAATTGAGCATGCGGGTAAGGCTCTGAACCACTTTCTGACTTCACCTTCGAAAATTTGAACAAACAGCCTGGTAGTTACATTCTCTGCTTCTACCTCATGTAGATCAGCACCATCTATCTTGTCAAAACAATGTTACCGTAATGATTCGATAGCATCAAAGATGGGAATTTTACTTTGATAGTCAGCAGGCATATCATTAAGAACCTGAGGTAAAACCAGGGGTGCATACGAGGCAGCCATAGCTCTAGGATGATTTACAACAGTGTGTGTAGAATTTAAGGGGGGTGGCGATGGAGGAGATGACAACTGAGAGTTGACTGATGGGAATGCTGATGAATCAGGAAGAGGGAATGTTGTTCCCGATGATTCTGAGGGCTCTGGGATATTAGTTACAGTGATAGATGACTGAGGAGAATTCAAAATGTAATCATCAATGGAGGAATTTCCTCTTTGAACTTCAATATCTATAAGAAATTCTGGATCTAAAATAGTGTCATCAATGTTAGTTTCAGACTTATTTCTAAACAAAAAAAGCTCAAAACTTTCATCAAAGGAAATATCTTCTACAAAAAACCACTCACCAGGCCAAGTATAGGATCTAAAGATAGGTCTGGGACTTAATGATCCTTCTTCTCTTCTAACAATTCCTAGGATAAGATTTGGATTTTCAAACACAGGGGGAGGATTTGGATCTGGATTAGCCCTTATGTATCTTCTTGAAGCTAGTGTGTGTAAATTTCTACTGTACAAAATTATGTTTCAGCCTAACAGACTCTGAAAATAATCTACCAAAACCGAGGAATTTACAAGAGGAATATTTACTGGGGTGATCTGACTTTATGTAATGATAGCATAAATATATTATGACTGAAGAATAGTGGTTGTAGTTATATTCTTTTCCAATCAGCTTCAACAATGTTCGCCGTGAAATAATATTTCAAAGCTCTTTACAGTTTAATCTTTCATATTATATACTTCAGCGAACCTTACTCCGGTTGTAATAACAAAATATATGAATGGCGCGATCCTTTAAAATTTTCAAACTTATATCATGAAATACTTTTATTCTATCAACGCGACATATAATTTATTCAGCAGGGGCCCACACATCTTTATTCCACCTTTTTATGAATAAAATAAACATATAATAACATAAAACCACTGGGTGGTACCTTGATTATCGCTTGTGCACTTTAGCGTGCGATTACCGTCAGATCTAAAGCTCTCCAGATCGGGTGATGCTCATGAATATCGCGTTTTTTCAAAGGCCGAAGTTTAACCCACAAAATTTGTGCGATATGGGCGGTATCGGAGTGATGACGTGCCCGAATATTACTGGATCGCATTTTTCTGAAGTGGTTTTGCTCCTGGGCGAAAGCAACGTGAAATCGACGGTTTTGGTTTCAAAAACCCGCTGGTGGTAAATCAACCGAGCTTTGACTCAGGTTGCTGACTCACTGTTGGGTCCCACTGATATTAATCCTACTAGCAATGAAATAAAACTCTTCACTTTAATAACAGAGAAAGAACTATCGTGTTTAATATAACCAAGGTTTTAAACCTTAGACATAGCTTCTTGATACTCTTTATAACACACGGTCTAAATATGATTTGATTTAAAAATAGAATGTGCTCACAAATAGTCAGATCATCTTTTCCCCAGTGGATTCACCAGAGATGTTAGCACCTGATCTCGACCCCAGGCTGAAAAGGGAAAAACAGGGTAACAACTAAACCACACTCAGCCTTGTAGCTAGCCCTACAAGGACAGGAGAGGGCTCTCTCTGTAACAAGGATATTCAATAAAATACAATAAGGATCTGATATTAGGCTAGGTATAAAGATAGGAAAGAATTTTAATAAAATGAATGAAATTTTCAGGGATGTGTGGGACAAAAATGGGACAATTGAAACCGGGGAATCAAATCAGGACACAGGGTATTTTATGGGGCAAGATAGGTAGGAAATTTTAGCAATTAAGGTTAAATAAGCATGGGATGGAAAGACTGGTGAGGAGCTGAAAAGGGCACAATAAATGGATCCTTTGCAAACAAAATAAAAACACAGAGTATGAATGATTTCCCAAGGCAGAGCATATAAAATGGATTCTACCTTTCTATATTGAAAGCATTCAAAAGGAAATGTTTATGGATGAGAGGTGGAAACATAACAATTTACATATGAAACAAAGGAGAGAAACAAATGCTAAAACTCATACCACATGGATCCCACAAATCAGAGTTGCATCACTTTATTAATTCCCTTTCAAACTGTACAATGGAGCATAGAGCTTTCTTCCACACTATTCCCCTACTGCTAATTTACAGACCTCTTTCCAAATGATTTACAATTACAATAAATAAGCTGAAATGTGGGAACCTAGATCCGTGAAAAGAGGGAGTTTTTTAACAACTCAGAACTAAAATCTGAATATGGCAAAGAGAACCAATGTTTGGCCTTTGAAAGCAAGGAACAGGAATACATTTTTACCCTTTGAAAATTTCGCTGTCATACTGAATGAAGGAAAAATAGGGAATCTAGAAAATAGATTTCCTACTTTCCTGCTGCTGTAATACTCTGTTTTATATAAGCTTCTCAGCCCTTTTGACTTTTTGCTTCGCTTTCAATTATTCATTTGAAGAAATCGACTTTTACGAAATGCTGTTGAAATGAAATAGAATGAAATTATATACCTTTGTGAAGGGAAAAAATAATTTTTTGAATGGGAAAAAGGGAAGGAAAGGAGGCGGGGTCCATATTATAATCGCAATCACAAAGTCATGGAGGTGGGACATAATATAATATAAAACACTTTAATATAATAAGTGGCGGTGCCATTGCAATCAGCGATCGGAGGGATAGGGAGGATGTTATTTGAAACATGACCAAAAAAACTTCCGATGCGATTGGGAATGGGGAGCGAGGGGGAAAACCTTTGTAATAATGAAATAAAATAATATTTGAGTTTAACAAAGGGAATAGACCTTTATATTATAAATGGGTGGAATATGTATGGTGGGCCCGAGGGTCAATCGAAATTGGGAGGTAAAAGGAAGGGGGAGTGAAGCATATGAAGAAACGTCGATGCCGATTGGGGGAGGACCTTTGTATAAATAAAATAACATTGAATTCGATTTGACAAAGGGAAGGCCTTTTGTTATGAATGGTAGAGGATAATGTGGTGGGACCAGGATATATGAATAATCGCAATCAAGATTGGGATCGGGAGCTTCGGGGCGGAATATAACATATAACGATTCTTCTGATGCGTTGGGATAAATACTTTGTAAAATGAATTAAAATGACATTTTATGTTTTACAAAGGGCAAGCCTTTGTATTATTTGAATGGGCGGAGAATATTAAATGGTGGGACCCAAATTCCATCAGCATAGGAGGTTAGAGGAGGGCGAGGGGAATAGTTTATATATGGAATCGCTGATTGCCGATGGCCCGATTGGCTATGGGCCATCGGATCTAATGGTGAGATCGACGGCTGTGGAATAATCAGCAGGTGTTGATTGAGGGTTTGCAATCGGGAAGGGGTTCTTTGGAAGTGCCGATGAGAATGTTTCGATTGGCTAGGAGCCATTAGATCACGGATCAAATCGACAGTCGAGATATACATCAAGCAAGGTTGATACCATCGGAATGGATTTGAAACAATCGCATCGGAGTTTTTTGGTAAGGGTCAATCGGGGTGCACACTTTAACATTTGCGATGTGATGGAAAGGGAAAGGGATTTAAGGTGGCGGGGTTTATAATATAAAACTTTATTATAAAGTTTTATCATAAAGTCTTCACAACATGGTGGGGAAGTGGTTTGGAATGCCGAGGTGGGGGGGGGTTTATAATATGAGACTTTGATTTTATTATAAAGTCTCAAGGGCATGAGGGGAAGTGGTTTATAATTAAAACGCATGTTTAGTGAAAATATTGCGATTTTGTAATCGGAGAGGGGGGGGGGGGGGAAGAGGAGGGATTTATAAATAAAATATTAAACTTTAATAAAATAAAGTTTATGGAAATATGGGAAAAAGGGGGAGGTTAGGGAATAGGGGACTTTTACTTCACTTAGGCATAAATTTCAATCCAAAAGTCAGTTTTGAGAGTGTATTATACCATTGGAAAGCTCCTTCCGGGCTCTTTCTACTAGATCTACTTGGAACATTATTTGATGTTGAACATGCTGTGGAAAACATCTCTAAAGGTAGGGTGATGACTTTGTGGAGATAACAGCTTCTGAATTGTGACTTATTACATATGATGACATAAAATTACATAATAAAAGATAATAAAGGCAAAATATCATGTTTTCACCTCAAAACATGGTTTTGAGGTGAAAATTACATCCAAGCGAATAAAATATATCTTTGATCTCCCAGATGCTACGACTTTGAGTTTATTGACTTCCTCATGACTTTGCTGATATTTATTGACACTTGACTCATTTGTTTGACCGTGGTGAGATCCTAGAACCTAATGAGACCAACCCTATGACCTAATAATATGATTTTAAGAGAAAAAGAGTGACTCATGGGGAGAATCAGCAAGTTTCACATGAAGGAAAACTAATGAAAAATTACTACCATCAATGAATCCATGACCTAGCAGAATTGTGAAATTTATTGGTATGGGACTCCTAATATGGAAATGCAAAAGAGAAATTTAGATCACTGATGACAGTATGACTAAATTGACACTAACACTCTCCAGTATCCAACACTGTCATTCTGATTTCATGTTCGCACGACATCTGACTGCATTAATCCAATTGATCCTGCTACTGCTACTTTGTGGGCTCCTCGTAGCCAGGTTAGATTCATGAGATCCACACCATCTCAATGAATCCTTCCCAGAAATTTCTTCTTGGGATTATCCATGCATGTCGCGCCACCTCTCATCTGGTGGTATAGATGGATGCACTCCCTCTACACATCTGGCATGAAATTTCTCTGCATGAGTGGTTGCTTCCACTCCATGATTCTCATCTTGTGGCTGCTCCACATCCTGAGGTTCACTCTTACCTGCATCCAAATCCATCTCCCTCTCAAGGGTCAATTGGATGGCTTTCTCACACTTCCCAATGGTAGGAAGCTTTGTATAAATTTCATCTACATCAAATCTATAGAGATTCTTCTGCATATCCAGTTGTGGCTGCTCCACAACCTTCTGATACTGCTTCTCAAGTTGCATGTTGAGAGGTTCCCTCTAAACCACCAAGTCACTAACCTCTTCTTTGCTCCTCAAATATTTGCATGCATCTTGTGCCTCAGTTCATATAGGTTCTTGGCTCACACACATTGTAATTGTCCCGTTGTCGGAAAAAAATTCTAACAAAAGAGCTGATTTTAAATCGATGATATCTCCCTCATCCGAGCTCCAATTTGACCAATTTGTTTTTTTAATTTGGGTATTTTTTCGCAAGGAATCCAAATATGCTATTTTTTTCTAACAATTTTGCATAAAAATATTCAGATATTCTCTGCAAACTCGCGCACCCAAATAATTCATGCTCTCATACCATTTAGAGAATTTATAACACAACTCTGATACCATGTAGAAATTATACAATATGCATGTATATCTTGGATTCACTCGATCTAAAAATGTACTAAATTTAAATACTGAATCACTTCCACAAATATTTTGTGGAATTAAAAAACAACACAATTGTCAATCACATGAAGCAAAGAAGAATAGATCAAAACCACAACAACAAATATTCCTGGGGAAAGCTTACTACTCAAAACCCCCCTATCATATATTTTATATTTCACAAGGAACCATGAAACAATTACATACAAAGCTCCAATCCAAGAGCTCTCAATACAATAGCTAACTGTCTCACACTGTCATACAAAAATTGGCAAGTTCCTTAGCCAATTTATTGTCTCCAGATAGCCTGCATTTCTCATGCAATTCCTGATGAATGCACTTCTTAATAAAAAATAATTTCAGCCTTCCTCAACTGTGCTTAGTATCATGGGCATCCTGTGGTGATATAACTACACCTAGGTAGCCTGTTAATATCACAACTAATAGTTACACTTCCCTTTCACCTAGATCTCAATTGGGTCTCCACTGGAACTGACATGCATGCAGTTAATAATAGTAAAAAATCAATTGCATGTGATATCACTACATGTGAATTAATTAATATTTAATTCACTTGATCTCTCACTAGTGTATTTGTAGTTACAACTAGCACAACTAACTTTAACTCACTTAATTGAGTTAAACTTATTTACAACTTGCACAACTCATGCACCACTACACTTCCAACTTTGTTACAACTATAATCACTCCGTTACAACTCAAGTCAACCTACATATCCCACCAACCAACCTCTTAACTTGAAATTCACTTAGCTAACTTATTTTCTACTTCAGTTAAGTATTTCCAAGTTCTCATTGAGAATAGATTATTGTTTATTGTTCAACTAATATGAAGGAATAATAATACTCAACATGCATCTATAAATAGAACTTGCACCATAAACAGAACTTATATATGTATATCTATAAACATATCTCTATCTATAAATAGAAATTTTCTCACAGTATCTATAAATAAAAACAGACATCCACCCAAAAATAGCTCCTGCAGGGGCTCTGTATACTTCATAGAAATAACGCTACTAGAATCAAGAATGTTGTTTATATATATATATATATATATATTAAAATAATTATTTTGTAACCATATTTATAATAAAATTACAATTCAACAAGACTCTTAACCATGTTATTCACACCCACATTAATATAGATATTATTAACTTGTAAATAATCTTTTTTACAATACCAGTAAATCACATTCCAGTTTTACGAATAAACCTGCGGTGTTGTCATGGGTTCTCCACTCTCCCTGGTCATTGCCAACCTTTTCATGGAAGATTTTGAATCCAAATACTCAGCTTCTGCTCCATTCTGGCCTAAGCTTTGGAAGATGTTTGTGTATAATACTTCCATCAAATTTCCTCATGGTTATGAAATTTAGATGTTTTCCTCCAACACCTAAGAAAATTTTCAAGCTTCATTAAGTTCATGATGGTGACGTAAATTAATGGTAAACATTATTATCTCTAAGAAATAAGACGTCTCTTTCTCTCACCAAGTATTTTAGAAAAAACCCTCACATAGAAATACCTTCATGCTAGCTCCCATCACTTTTTGACTCAAAAAGTTGGTGTTCTCAACACATTGACCACTCGTTCTCTTAGGGTTTACGATAATGAACACTTGGAAAATGAGAAAAACCATCTCTTTAAAATCTTTGAGAATAATGGTTATAGTAAATTCCAGGGTATCAAATATTTCTTGAATGCGAGCAAAGGTCTAAAATTAAGGAAACAACCTAGAGAAATGGTTACCAATATTCAGCGTCCCTTTATCCAAGGTACCACTGACAATATTTTTTGTATTTTAAGGAAGCACAAGATCTCTTCGGCCTTTATACCATTCAAAACCATTCGTAGCTCCCTAAAATCCATTAAAGACATGTTGGACCCAAAAAGCATGAAATTTTTTTATTTAATTCCATGTTCATGTGGGACCCCTACATTAGAGAAAAAGACTGGTCTATAAATCAAAGGATTCAAGAGCATGTTGCTGATATCAGGAATTGTAGGGCACACACCTCAAATTTGGTTGAACATGTTGAGAATAAAAAAACCACATTTTTTTGGAAGAGCCTCAGGTCATTGGTAGCATTGACCATTTCCATCACTAAAAGTCTAGGGAGGCCATCAAAATTGAAAAAATGTCTAATACACTAAATAAGGATGATGGGTGGAAAATTAGTAGTTGTTGGATCTCGTATATTTTTCCTTAGATTTGTTCTTTTCCCTTCTCCTTCCTTTCTTTTTTCAGTTCTCCTCTCCCCCGCCCTTTTTTTTTTCTCCTTCCCCCAGCCCCAGCCCCACCCCCCCCTCCCTTTTTTTCTCATTCTCGATTTTTATTCTGTTCTTTATTATGTTGTTCTTTTTTTTGTATTTTTCCTTATTTATAAATTAGTAGTTATATATATATAATCATGGTTAGATTTATCTTTCCTTACTTTTATATCAGTATTCTTTTCTTATCTATTTTACACCTTTTTACTTATATTTCGTGTGATTATTAGAATGTTATATGAATTTATATTATTATAGTAATGATTATTATTATTATTATTATAATATTTTCTTTAAGAACAATCTTTAAAATTACCATTAATAAAAAAAATGTAGAAATATGAGAATCGTTAGTGGAAGGCCTAAATATATTATTATAAATAACATTTTATTAAATTTAATATCCCAATTTATATTAACGTTTATAATAAATATTTTATTATTTTTTCCTTTAATGTTTATTTTAGTAAATCATTTTTTTCTTAGATATTTCTAGCTGTTTTGTATTTCTATAATATATATTAACTGGGTTAGTCTAGAACATTCATTTTATTTCTATAATATATATTAACTGGGTTAGTCTAGAACATTCATCTAATTCCTGATGATCAACCACACTTCATGGTTCAAAACATATCGGCTAAAAAAACTAAAATGTAATTTACTAGCAGATTTCTCTTGAAAAATCATTATGAATCAGAGAAGTTTGCACTCTAAGAAACCACAACTCATTTCACAATCAAAATTATTTTATAAATATTTTATTTTCATTTAATTCTATAACTATTTTTTAATTAAATCTAAAATCAAAAAAGTTATAATTTCTTTTGAGATATATCTAAACCTTCTATCCTCACTACTACTAAAAATATTTCATGGATATTCCATAGAGATTAAATCAAGGTTCCAATAAAAATAAAAATGAGAATACATGTATATCTAGAGATGTGAAATTTATATAATATAAATAATACTATTAAAAATCGACTTAGATCCATCTTAACTAAGAAATTACCAAGCAACAAGAGAAATTGAATCTCTCAAGCTGCAAACCTTTCTTCAAATTTTTCACTCAAAAAAAGTTTGCATCTTGAGATATTCAATCACTCCCACTTGGTAGATACAAATTTAAGATGGATCTATGCCAATTTTATACATTAAAACTATGAATGTACATAATTACATGAAAGGTATGTACATATTTTTTATATATTACATGTAGGATTAGTTATAGTGGGACATTATTTAGAGCATTTAAGAAATAAAATGAAGCTACATTAAAAAATTGACTAGTGATAGATGGTCATGAAAAAAATGGGTACATTGTGTATTATTATCAATATTCACATGTAATTTTGTAGCATTTTTCTTGTTGGATAGAGGCTCTAACACACCTAATGGAATCTATGAGGGATGTGTATTGGGAAAGCATCATCATGCACCCTTTAAAATTAGGAAAGCTTGGCATGCCCAAAAACCAATAGAACTCGTTCAATGTGATATCTGCATACATGAGCCTCCATTGGCTAGTGCTAGGTATATTTTAATTTTTGTTGACTATTTTCAGGATTTACTTGGATATTTTTCTTATTAAATAAGAGCCATGTATTCTATATATTCAAGGAATTTTGGGCCTTGGTTGAAAAGCAATTTGGTTACTCTATTAAATTAATAAGATCAAATAATTGTGGAGAACACATGAATCAATCATTTCAAGATTACCTTACCCATTTGAGTATCTCCTAACAGTGATCGGTCCCTCATACTCCCTAGTAGAATGGTGTGGTAGAATGGAAGAAATGTTCCATACTTAATTTTTTTTATCGTCCTCTACAAGCAGAGGAGTTAATGACAAAGTGTTGCAATGAAATAGTTTACTCTACAAATTACCTTTTAAAAATTGTTTTGACTAGATCTGTTAGATTTGTGACTCCGATAAAATATTGATATGGTAGGAAACCCTCAATTTCTCACCTCGAAATTTTTTGATGCATCACTTAGGAAGATATTCCTAACAATTGTAGAAACAAATTGGATGCAAGGTTCCATTCTTGCATTATGATGGTTTAGTCTAATGGATCAGAACCATATCGACAGTTTGATCCTATCAAATAGAAAATCATTATTAGGAGAAATGTCATCTTTTATGAGAAGGCTCTTGTGATTAATCTGTTGAAATATTATTCTAGAACAATGAACAATGATCCATTTCTCATTATTGATTACTCTAATTTGATTGTTCCTTTCTTTCATATATAGATTGATTCATTAACTTTTGTTCCTGAGTCAATTACCAATTATTTTTCTTGAACTAAATCAGTACTATCAACTGCTCAAATTCCTAAAGCTCATTTTTTTCCCCTGACACCATGTTTACCTTAGTGGGATGCTAAATCTATTGAAGACATTAGATCATATGTTGATGATTCTCCCACCGTCTAAATGATATGGACTCACAAGTAGCATGCTAGTATTGCATTGATGGCTTGTGTCCATGAAGCTTGTGATCCAGATGAATAAGGACAACCTAAATGGAAATGTTCCATGTAGGTTGAGGTTGATTCTCTTCTAAAGGATCACACATGAATGGGTTTAATTCATTTACATGGATAGATTTTTGTCAAGTGTTGATGGGTATATGAGATCAAATTGACTTCTAAAGTTGTTTTTGAGCATCATAAGGCTTGTTTGGTCACAAAAGGATTCTCATATTAAGAAGGAATCAGCTACATCAAAACCTTTTCCGCTATTTCAAAGAAGAACTCTCTTCGACTTATTCTTTCACTTGTTGCTCATTTTAGATGGAAATTTTATCAAATGGGTGTTCAATGTGCCTTCCTTCATGGAGTCTTAGCTAAAGAAATCTTCATGGAGCAACCCCCTAGTTTTTTGATAGATTCTAATCTTGGCTATCAACTACATAAGTCATTGCATGGTTTCAAGAAAGCCCCTTGTGCTTGGTATGCTAAGATTGATCAATATTTCTCAATATTACGTTCAAACATTGTGAATCTTACCATACTCTTTATGTATTACAACTTAATGTGATACTTTGGTTGTTACTATGTCTATAAATGATTTACTTATCACTAGTACTAATACAAATGAAATCCTTATATTGAATAATCAACTTTTTGATACCTTCGAAATGGATGACCCTGATGTTTTGTATTTATTTCTTGGTCTTTAAGTCTGACCTTTATTTGATGGTATCTTCACCTCTTAATCTAAAAATGCATTGGACTTGTTGAAAAGATTCAACATGGCCAAATATAAGTTGTATGTTACTCCCTTTCAATCTAGTGTGAAGCTAACTAAAGAGTGTCCCTCTCAAAAGGTTGACACTACCTTCTAACAATAAATATTTGGTAGCCTCATATATTTGACTCATAGTTCACTTGGAATTTCCTTTTTTGTTAATGTGGTTTCTCTATTTATGCAAGATATATGAGAAACTCATTAGAGATATACAAATATATTTTCACTTACCTTAAAGGTACCTATCAATTTCATATCATAATTGTCATAGATTATATTTATTGGAAAAATTCAATGACTCTAATTGGGAAAGCGACACTAATGACAAAAAATCCATTGTTGGTTGTGTTTCACTTCAACGATGGACCCCTATTTTATTCTTGCAAGAAACAAAATGTAGTCTCTCTATTCAATATCAAACCAGAGTATCATGGGGGTATTACTTTAAGGATGGAGGCATTTTGGGTTCATCATATCTTTGACGAGTTTGGATTTCCTATTCATACCTCAACTAATATTTTATTGTTATCATCAAAGTGCAATTCAGGTCATTGATAACCCTATTGCACAATAACATGAAGCATGTCAAACTTTATGCCCACTATCTATGATAATTTTTCACTTGTCTATTGCAACATTGATGATCAAATATCCAATATCTTTACAAAGCCTTTGGTTGAAGCAAAGTTTGTCAAGCTACATGTTTTTCTCAAGCTTCAAGAAGTTGTAGTTATTAGGGAGCTATTTCCCATAGATGTAATTTCACCTCTTGAACCTTCAAAACATTGTGTTAATGAGGGGTTGTTGGAAGCTAATTTTATGTTGGTGTTTGGAAAATAATTTTTGAATTTAAACAATACATTCACTCTAAAAAAAAATTGTCAACTAGGGTAAGTTTGTTTATTTCAAGGTTATCATGCACAAAAAGTGCAGGAAACATTCATCAACTTACATTGACTAATTCCTAAGATACCACATGCTTCCTCGAAAATAACTCAACCTTCAATAAAATTATAAAGCCTCTATGAACTAACCACACTTTCAGGACTGGAAATAAAATTAATACTAGAAATAAAGTTATCATTTTCAAACCCATGCTTGCATGAAAAGATAACCCTATACACTCAATTTTTAAAATAAAAGTCACACTTGGAAAAGATGAAAGAACATTCATTTAATCTACAAACTCTCTTTCATAAGGTAAATAACAACCATTAGAGCCAAGTTCTCACTTGCATGAAATAACCCAACTACATCCATGTTAATTTTTTAATGTTATATGTTGTAACAATCACTTAGAAAATTTATTCTTGGAGTATAAATCACTTTTCCAATTTATTTTCAATCATCCAATGGTAAATGATTGTAGAAGGTCAAAGACCATGGAAAAAACCCGCAAGGGTGAAAACATGTCCATATTATTCTTCTATTAGATGTTCATCAATTGTTTAACAAAGATACTTAGTCCAAGTACACCCAACAACTAGTCAAAGTTCAAAGGCTTAACCAACCAAGTCAAAAAAATAATATCCAATCAAAGATGAGCATAAAAATAAAATTAGGTCAAAGTACCAGTCCTACAATTTTCAGCCCTATGAAATTTCAGTCAACAAAAGTTAAGAGTAGTGAAATCAACCCTAACTAGTCAAATTCAATAGTCCAATGTGCTTAGAAAACTTCTACCAAAGAAACAATAAATTCAGCCTTCCTAGCTTGGTCAAACCTACTCAAAATGATCCAATAATTCTGCCCAGAAATTAGTTAAATTCAATAGTCAAATTTCAAAAACCCTAGCTTCATATATGCAATAAAATATGGCTAAAGTGACCGAGTCAAATCCGTGAAAGTCTCCCTAAATTATGCCTTCCAAAAAGATCCAAAAATTTGGTCAATCAAGTCAAAGAAGCCCCAAGTCAATGCTAGAAAAAGATGCTAAAAAAAGTCAATGAAGTCAAATCAGAATATTTTCTCTCTCCTTCAGACATGTGAACTCTACCTTGCAATTTCATAAGTGTACGAACCAATGAGGAATATGTGATGTGTGACGTTATGCCTCTAAGTGATGTCAAGATAGGTCTATTTATATCTGTGTTGGGGTTTAAATTTTTCCTATAGGTTGACTTGTAATTTTCAAGTTGAATTGGTCCAGCAATAAAAACAATATTTTTCCATGAAAAAATTAATATTTTCCAAGTGCAAGTGGGGTTTCCTTAGGGTTTTTTGGGCTTCCATAATGTAGAAATTTCTCCCTTAGTTGTGAATTTTCAACACTCCCTCTCAATTAGGGAGGAATTTCCATCTTCATCATAAGTATCATCTTAGATTTAGATGTATCAACATATGGAAGCTCATCTCATCTCATCTCATCTCTACTCATCTATGAAACAATTATGTCTCTATCTAAAGTAAAAGAATCATCATAGGCGAGATAAATCTTTAAACCTATATATCCAATGACAATAAGGGAGATCCCACTTACCATGAGAGGTAAGGATTAGACGCATCATATTATACACTGATATTCCCACCTTAATCCTCAAGAATCAGGTTGTAGAACACTTGCATCGAGAAGATATATACAACTTGCCATAAATGGAAAGGATCAAACATGACTCAAATCTCCTCACCCATTGTCCAGATGGGTGGAAATCCTGAAAAGCCCATCTAGTGGGTAGGATGCATACTGGGGTAAACTCGACCAAGTCTTATACTTGACAGTAGCAAACATTTACAACTTTCCATAAGTGGCAAGGATCAGGCATGCCTGTGGAAAAAATAAAACTTTCGATAAGTGACAAGGATCAAACATACCTCCAATGAAAATAGGGGATTAGAGGAAAAATAAAACTTGCCACTAGTGGAAAGGAACATACACCCCTAACACCCTCAACCCCGGGATCTCTTTAGCTCTATCCACACCACCCCCCCCCCACTCCCACTCCCAAATTATTGGAATTCAAAAGATGAAAGGGAAGAGAATATATTTGTTCCCTTGATTAGCCATGACCCCTTCCTAGAAGGGTCACATAAACAAGTCCAAGCTTCTCTTTGAACACCCAAACTTTCCTTTCTGCAAAGGATTCATAGGAATTTTGGCTATCTTCTCATCAGTATAAATGTGTTGGAGCCTTACTGCTCCTCTCTGCACCATATCCCAAATATAGTGATGTTTGATTTCAATCTGCTTGGACTTGTCACAGAAGACAAGATTCTATAAAAGTTATACCTCGCTCTTATTGTCACAATATATCCCAGTCGTATCAAGTACCTACTCAAACATCTCTCCAAAGAGATTCCTTAACCATACTACCTCACAGATAGCCATGATAGCAGTAATGTACTCAGTCTTATCCACACTAAGGGAAACACACTTTTTATTCCTTCCTATCCAAGATATCATGGCAGACGCTAGGATAAACCATCACCCTGATTTTTTCTTCATGTCAAAAACATTTCCAGACCAAGAAACATAATTTTATCCATTGAAGACTCAAATATTCGGTAGTATATCTCATCCCATGATTAAAAGGCCCATGTGGATATCTCACCAAATTCTTAGCAACAACCCAATGTGCTTGTAGTGGCTCCACCATAAACTGACTCAAAGTGCTGACATAAAACATATGTCTGGTCTAATTTTCACCAAGAACATCAGTTCCCCAATCAGTTTTTGGTACTAAAAATTATTTTCAAAATAAGGTCTTGCAGCTTCACCATAAAACTTATTAAAATTCATCTCCATTGGTGTGTCAATGGATTTGCATTCCACCATTCCAAATATTTCCAACAACTTGAAAAAATATTTTCTTAAGAAAGGAAACTCTCACTAGATCTCTGCCACACCTCTAAGCCCATGAAATAGTGCATCAAACCAAGGTATTTCATCTAAAATTTAGAGGCCAACTTCCTCTTACACTGGATAATAAGAGGTTCTCCACCTGTCAATAATATGTAATCAACATATAATGCCATAATGAAATACATACCTTGGATTATTTTGAAGTAGAGATTCAGATCAACATTTCTTTTTATAAATCCAAGATCCATTAGATAACTATAATTGTGGGCATACCAAGCCCTAGGGACTTCCTTCAATCCATAAAGAGATTTATTCAATGTGCACATATGATTCCACTGATATGAAAATAATGATATAGTCCGAGAAATGTTAGAGGGAAGTGAATTTAAATAGTATTCTTTTTTGATCAGTTGTTGTCATTGTTGTCAACCCAAGCAGCACCAGGGGCTACCCTGATCTTGCATGGGAATTTTGACCTACAAAATTATTATATTCTGGGTCAATAATATTTTTTATGGTTTCTACTTGTCGAGATGTTTCCGTTGATATATGGCACACCATGTAATTCTTCGCAGTTTGAGAGATATTCATGTTTGAAGTTTGTAACCCTAGTTAGTGGGCTAAAACCCCATGGTGTTGTGGCAAGGGTCATTGAAAAGTCAATAATTAATAATTTTGAAGCTCCTAAAATTCCTCCCATGTTCGCTTTTTGAAGACCCTCTCAACCTAAGCATTTATATAAATTGTGATCCTCATATCCTCCTCATGTAGGGATTTCGCTACCTGAAACAGGTTATCATGGAATTTGCGCTATACATTATTTTTCTATGAAGGTTCAAAAGCTGAAATTTTTATGAGGCGAAGCTAAAATCCTGAGGAAGCTCCTGTAAAAATTTCAGATCAGGGTGTGCAATATTTTCGGAGATATGATCTATGGAAGTCAGTGTTTTTGCAGGCTCCTGAACTTCATCTCAAAGAAGTGACCTTGGGAAAATCGTCATAACTCTCTCTTTGTGTATTGGAATGGAATTCTGTAAAAAGTGGTAGATACTGCATGGAATTTAGTTTTCATTGTATCAATTTCAGAGTCGAATGAAGAAACAGTGGCACGTGGCACACCATACAAGTTCTCTCTAATGAACCCACCCATAATTAGGCCATTGTGAGAAATTGGGCATACCTCTCACTTGAAGAATCCAAATTAGGTCAGACCTATGGAATTGGAAATAAAACTGAGAAGACTACTACAGGGCCAAAAATCACATATTGGGGATCTGAAATAACAAAGATACACCAAATTCAATATTGAGCTCCTAGAAGGCA
Organism: Pinus albicaulis; assembly: GCA_034641835.2. NCBI lineage: Eukaryota > Viridiplantae > Streptophyta > Pinopsida > Pinales > Pinaceae > Pinus > Pinus albicaulis. Next base: position 243,689,376 of record CM076572.1, on the reverse strand, counting down.
AGAAAAATCTAGGTCATGTGTTGTCAAGGGCTGCAAAGGACTAGACTTTCTAGGGTAGCAAATCAAAGCAAGGTACAACAGAGGGTAGCATGACAAGAGCAGAAATAAAGGTGCAGAATAGCAGCAATAAGTTCACCACATGAAGTCTTCAAGTGGGCAACACTGCATACAGTCATTGTAAAGGTATCATTGTACTAAGTCATTGTAAATGCATCATTGTAAAAATTGTACAACTGTCTATCTACCAAGAATTGAAGAGGCAGTGTTGGGAGGTCTAGGATCATCATTAGGTGGGTGTGTCATAGTTGGGGTTATGGTATAGTTTGTCTTCTTCTTCTACATCATTTTATATCATTGTAAAGTGGACCATTTTCCCTGGTATGAGAGTCCATTCTTGTTTTATTCTTCTATAGGGTGGTATGGTGGTGCTAGGTTGGTGCATGAAGTCACCAACAGGTTCAAGCCTATGAAAAATTTAGGGTGGTAGGGTGGTGCTATGGTGATTTGTAGCTCATTAGGTGTTGAGGCATCCATTTAGTTGACTACTGAAGAATCTCGAGCATTGGAGCATCCATCTAGTGGGAGCTGGAGAAGAATTCTTTTCTAGATTCTAGGAATTTGGAGCTTTATTTTCAATCAGAGTTGAATATTAAAGAATTATTAGAAAAACATTCAGGTGGGTTCTATCCCAGAGAGGGTTTCCACCTTAAAAAATATGTGCATTTGTGTTCCTTTTTTTATTGTTATCATTGTACAAACACTGATAATAATTTAAGATTAACTAATGCTCTAAAAGATTAATAATTATACAATTGAAAGGAATATTGATTCAACCCCCCTCTCAGTGTTTCCAACAATTGGTATCAGATCTTGGTTCCTTCAATAGAATTTTAACAACTGGAAGGAGGTCATGGAGCATACCAAGAATTGTGTACCTCTATTCAATGAAAATAATTATGCACTTTGGAAAGGAAGAATGGAGGTATATCTCTTGGCACAAGGTTACGAAGTATGGGACACTGTTAAAAACGGATTTGCACCAATGACAGATGAACAAGGTAAGAAGAATTTGGTAAATGATGCAAAAGCAAAGAATATTATTATCAATGGACTTATTGAATTTTCTTATCATAAGGTGTTGGGTTATAAAATCGCCAAAAATGTATGGGAGAAGCTTGAGAATATATATGCAGGTGACTCAAATGTCAAAGAAGCAAAGCTTCAAATATATAGATCAAAATTTGAGCAAATTAGAATGAAAGAATATGGCAACATTGCAGCATACTTCCAATACTTTGACAAAATAACCAACACTCTGGAATAATTGGGAGAGCCAGTTGACGAGAAGACTATTATACGAAAGATTCATAGAACGTTACCAGAGAGATTCAACCTAAAGGTATTGGTCTTAGAATACAGTGAAAATCTGGACAAACTCAGCAAAGAGGAATTACATGGAGTTCTCATAGCATATGAAATGAGACTAGATGAAGAAGAGGGTACTTCGCATCTAGAAACTATGTTCGTTGCATCTAAGAAAACCAATAAGGATAAACAACCTTCAATTGAAAAGACATGCACCTGCAAGTGTGAAGAAAAGGGAGATGATGAAGAAGGTATTTCAGATGAAGAATATTTTTACTTTATGAGAAAACTAAAAATTTGTAAGGGAAAATTAAAAGGTAAAATTCCATTGATATGTTTCAATTGTGGTGAGGTTAGGCATTTCGTAGCAAAATGTCCAAACATAAGTGATGGCAACTCAAAAGGAAATAAAGGCTTTAAGAAATTCAACAAGCAAGGATCCAGAAGGAACTTTCTCTCTAAAGAAGATATCTCATCATCCAATGAAGAAAATGACAATGAAGAAGAAGCCAATGAGAGATTATTGTTTATGGCCAAGCACAATAAACAAGAGGTATCAAACAACGAAGAAGAAGGGTTGCTCGTAGAATAATTTTCTCAGGAAGAAATCAAGCTTATAAAAGAGCTCAAGGCTGAGAAGATCTGTTCTAATACTCTTGAAGAACAATTTCAAGGTCTCAAAGTTAAAGTTGAAGAACAAAAATGCATTGAAGAGTCACTTCAAAAGAAGTTGGAAGAAAGAAAGAAACCAAGAAAGGGAAGAATTAGAATCCAAAGTAGTCTCACTGCGTAAGGAATTGAAGAAGAGAAAAACTATCCAAAACTATGCCAACAGCTCAAGGGCATTGGAAGAAATCATCAACAATCAACAATCTTACAATGATAGAACTGGCCTCAGTTACAAAGAAGAAGAAGCACGACCTTCTACAACAAAATACAATGAACCTATGAGATCTAACATGCATGTAGACTTCATTGGACAAGATTCGCAAGAACAGCCTTGGAATACAATTCCTCGACGAATATTTCCATCCAGGTACCAACATATTTTTTATGGCTATTGTTATTCATATGGAAAATTTGGTCATAAATTTGTAGAATGTCACACGTACCCTAGGAACCAATACAATTCTAGGAGATCTATCAAATATGAACTTCCCAGGGCTCAAGGAAACATCAATATATTTGAACATTTAAGAAATAATATTGAATGTTACAAATGTCAAAAAATTGGACACATAGCTAGAGACTACAGACTTGAAAATCCTCCTGAAGAATCTTCAAAGCCACAGAATGAACAAACATGGAAGAAGAAGAATATTAATAATTGTGCTCTCACTCTCAAGGATCAAAACAAAAAGGATGTGTGGTATGTTGAAAGTGGTTGCTCAACGCATATGACTAGAGATAGAAAGAAATTTGTACTGAAAGAGAAAAAGGATAGAACCGTGTCCTTTGGAAATGATGGATCTTTAAATGTTATGGGATCAGGTACCATCACTCTCGAAAGAAAATTTTCTCTAGCCAATAATGTTCTATTGGTTGAAAACATGAATCAATCTGCTCAGTGTTGGACAAATGTGTGATCAAGGACACACAATACTATTCAACTCCACAAAATGTGAAATCAGGAAAGGCAGGTATGGTGAAATTTTGGCTATAGAAATTTGAGCTCCAAATGACATATATGTTCTGGATGAAGCAACTAAAGCACATCTACTAGCTAAAGAGGATGATTTAATATTGGGTAGCAATGATGATCGACTAAGTAAGAACTTTGCTACAAAGATGCAAAGTGAGTTCGGGGAGTCTTTACTTGGTGAGCTGACATAATTCTTAGGGCTTCAAATATCTCAGAAAGAGAAAGGAATATTTATATGTCAAGCCAAGTACATCAAGTAAATTCTCAAGAAATTCAAAATGGAAGATTGCAAACCCATCCTTACTCCAATGGTAACAGGTTGAAAATTGAGTAGACGACTCATCTAAGGATGTGGATCTGAGGTTGTACATATCTTTGATTGGTAGTCTTCTATATGTAACAGCCTCCGGGCCAGATGTTATGCAAGCAGTTGGACAAGTAGCAAGATTCCAAGCAACACCAAAATAATCACATATTATTGTTGTCAAAGGAATTCTTTGGTATCTAAAGGGAACAACAAAATATGGCTTGTATATCCTGCTGGCAATAACATTGTCATTCAAGCCTTTAAGGTATGAACAGATTGGGCAAATAATATTGATGACCCAGAGTAGCATGAATCACTTGAATATGTCTGCTTGGTAGTATTGTAATTCTCCTGCCTCATTAGATTTTCCTTATTCGTACATAAAAGGAGTGGAAGCGTGTACAAGTTAGAAGGATGCTTTTTCTTAAAAAGTTGGAGGGGAGTGGTGTTACGAGAGGTCTCGCAAGATGGTTGTGTGTAGTGGGAGTTACCCTTTTCCATTGATTTCAAAGGGGGAGATAATGTTGTAGGAAGAGGTGTCATGATCACAAGGGGAGTACTTGTGTTGCCATCAATGCCAAAGGGGAGGATTGTTGATCAGCGGCTGTCATTGATGTCAACCCAAGTAGCACCAGGGGCTAACCCAATATTGCATGGGAATTTTGAACTATCAAATTAATATGTTATGGGTCAATAATTTTTTTGATGGTTTCTAAATTTCCGCAATGTTTATGCCGATATATGGCACACCATGTAATTTTCATAGTTTGAGAGATATTCATATTCTCAAGTCAGAACCCTAGTTAGCGGCCAAAACCACATGGGGTTGGGGCATGGTCACTGAAAAGTCATTAATTAATCATTTTTAAGCTCTAAAATCCCTCCCACATTCACTTGTTGAAGACCTCTCAACCCAAGAATTTATATAAATTGTGATCCTCATATCCTCCCCATGTAGGATTTCACTACTCAAAATGTGTCACTGTGAATTTTCATTATAAATTTTATTCCTATGAAGGTCCATAAGCTGAAATTTTTATGAGGCCAAGGCAAACTCCTATAGAGTCAAAAAATTTCATATCAGGGTGCGTAATATTTTCGAAGATATTATCTCTTGAAGTTAGTTTTTTTGCAGGCTCCTGAACTTTATCCCAAAGAAGTGACCTTGGGAAAATTTTCTTAACTATCTCTCTAAGTATCAGATTGGAATTATGTAAAATGTGGCAAATAGTGCACGGACTGTAGTTTTTTTTATGTCAATTTTAGAGTCGAATGAAGAAACAATGACATGTGGCCCACCATACAAGTTTTCTCTACTAAATTAGTCCATAATAATTAGGCATTGTGAGAGATTGGAAATAAATCTCTCTTGAAGAATCCAAATTAGGTCAGACCTATGGCATTGGAAATAAGACTTAGAGGACTACTATAGGCCTTAAAATCAAATATTTGGGATCTGAAATAGTAGAGATACACCAAATTCAATATCAAGCTCGTAGAAGGAAAGAAAAAGCTAGGTCATGTGTTGTCAAGGGCTGCAAAGGACTGGACTTTCTAGGGCAGAAAAGCAAAGCAAGGTGCAGGAGAGGGTAGCATGCCAAAAGTAGAAATAAATTTGTATAACAACAGTAATAAGTTCACCACATGAAGTCTTCAAGTGGGCAGCACAGCATACAGTCATTGTAAATTTATCATTGTACTAAGTCAGTGTAAATGCGTCATTGTAAAAATTGTACAAGTGTCTATCCACCAAGAATTGAAGAGGAAGTGTTGGGAGTTCTAGGATCATCATTAGGTGGGTGTGTCATAGTTGGTGTTATGGTATAGTGTGTATTCTTCTTTTACATCATTCTATATCATTTTAAAGTGGACCATTTTCCCTGGTACGGGATTCCATTCTTGTTTTATTATTCTATAGGGTGGTAGGCTGGTGCTAGGCTGGTGCATGAAGTCACCAATAGGTTCAAGCCTATGAAAACTTCAGGGTTATAGGGTGGTGCTAGGGTGAGTTTTAGCTCATTGGGTGTTGGGGCATCCATTTAGTTGACTGCTGAAGAATCTCAGGCATTGGAGCATCCAGCCAGTGGGAGTTAGAGAAGAATGTTTTTCTAGATTCTAGGAAGTTGGAGATTTATTTTCAATTGGAGTTGAATATTAAAGAATTATTAGAAAAGAATTCAGGTGGTTTTGTCTCGGAGAGGGTTTCCACCTTAAAAAATGTGTGCATTTGTGTTCCTTTTGTTTATTGCTATCATTGTGCAAACACTGATAATAATTGAAGATTAACTAATGGTCTAAAAGATTAATAATTATACAATTGAAAGGAATATTGATTCCACCCCCCTCTCAGTATTTCCAACATTCTTATAGTGATGTTTTCTATCAATCATTAATATTTATTAGAAATATATCCTGAGATGCAAAATGAATAATAAAAGTCTACAACAATGATGAACAACAACAACCATACTCAATTGGTATAGGTCTATTCTATATTTCCTATGGATGAATATTAATATATTGTATTCAAAACCTTCTACAATCATGATAGGTCCCTACATTAATAATACAGTCATTTATTTTTATTAGTGTAGCCCCCTTATTGCTATTCATGTACCCCTATAGTTCCAATATTGTTATTATTGTGCCAATAAAAGCCCAATATTGTTATTTTTGTGCCCTTACATTATTATTGTTAGGTCAGCTAGGATTATATTGTGACCCCATTGACTCATATATATAGAAAGGAGGTTTTTTCATTTGTATCATACAAGAATTGTTCATTTATGTAATGTAAAGGAGGTTTCCCCCTTGAAGAGGATGATTTCTAAGTTGTTGATCTCTCTTTTCTTCTATTTTTTGAGTTGGTTTCATAATATTTGGTATCAAAGCTTTGGATTCTATGGTTTCGCTATTTAAAATAGGCCATTGTAGAATTTCGCTATAAATTGTTTCTACGAAGGTTCAGAAGCTAAAACAAAAACCCATTTGAGCCAAAATCCCAAGGAACGTCGTCTAAAAAGTTCAGATCTTGGTTCACAACATTTTCAGAGATATGATCTGTGTAAGTTAGGGTTTTGGCAGGCTCCAAAATTTCATTTCAAATAGGTGACCAGGGGAAAATCATCATAACTTTTATTTTAGGAATCATATTGGAATTCCTTAAAAATTGGTAGAAAGGTCGAAACAATGACGCATGGCACGTCGTACAAGTTCGATCTACTGAACCAGCCTATAATTAGGTCATTGTGGGAGATCGAGCATAACTTAGTCTTGAAGAATCCAAATTAGTTTTGACCTATGGCATTGGAAAGAATACTTAGAGGGATTCTAAAGGACTCAATTTCCGATATTAAATATTTGAAATCGCAGAGATAATTTAGGTTCAATATAGACCTCCTAAAAAGCAAGAAAAAGGTGTGTATTTTTTTTAAATTGCATAATGTTTGTTTGAAAAAGAATTTTGAAGTGATTCCAAGGGCATATTGAAGCATAAATATAAGTATTGGATTCTATAATTCCTCCCAAAAATAATTCCACACCCACTAAGCCCTCATAAATCTCTACTATGATTCATGAAGCAGAAGAAGTGCAAAATGATATATCAAAATTATGAGACCAAGTGCAACAAATGTCGCTCTTGCAAAAAGTAACAAAAAATGAAATGGAAGCTAAAATTGATGGTTTGAAGAAAGGAATGTAAGATAAGATGAATAGCATGGAAGCTAAGATGGATGGCGTGGAAGCTAAGATCGATGTCATAGAAGAAAGAAAGAAAGGAAACATGGAAAACATGAAGAATAATCTAAAAGCAGACATGGAAGGTTTGAAGGAAGGTTTGACTAAGCTGCTACAAGAAATGATTCCTAATGGTGAAAAGGTAGTAGAGGAAACTCATGATGAGAAAAAATAAATGTTAATCACGATTTCATAAACTCTAACATTGGATTGAAGACCCACCATATTCCAAATATTGATATGAGGAAGTTTGATGGCAGGGATCTCGTAACATGGATACTACAGATGGAGCAATATTTTTATCTCCATAATGTGCAAAAGACACAATTTAGGTATGTATTACAACTTTATATTTAGAACAAAATACATTTTTATGGTATCGATGGATTTTCTCTCATAAAAAAAAATTTCACTTGGCCAATTTTTATGGAGGAAATGATAACACATTATAAGGATACAAAGAGAAACACCTTATTTAGCCGATTGATAAATCTCAAACAAAAGGGTTCAATGGTGAGTGCATTGAGGACTTCCAAAAATTGAATATAAGGGTAACTAATCCATAGAAACACAGGATTGATGTCTTCATAGGGACTTTAAAGGATAATATCCAACGTGAGGTTCACCTTTGGGAACCTGATTCATTTGAGAAGGCATTCAAGTTGGCAAGAAAAATTGAAAGTGAAATTATGGAGACAAGGAAGCCTACCACTCACATATATAAAACATAAAGATGGAATTGTTGCTACTCCTAGACTTCCATAACCTACAAGGCTCGCACCAAAAAAATTGGAAGAAAAAAGCGTAAAAGATATTTTCTATAGTTGCAATAGAAAATACACTAAAGGTCATAAGTGTGCTGATAAGAAATTATTCTACATAGATTGTGAAGAGGAGGAAGAAAATGAACAAGAAAATTCAAAATAAGAGGATATACACCGTGAACCAACCCTAGAGAAAGAATAAATGAATCCGAACATATCCTATAATGCATTGGCAGAAATTACCACTCCTCAAACCCTCAAGATATAAGGATGTATCAAGAATAAAAATGTAATAGTGTTGATTTATTTGGGTAGTGTCAATAATATTATTCATCGTAAGGGAGCCAAGGAATTGAATTTCTTTCTATACCGAGCACCAGAGATTCAAGTGATGGTTGCAAATGGAGGAACTATAAATTGCTCTAGAAAGTGTCATAATATCAAGCTAACCATGGGGGAATATGTATTGAATACTCCAATTCTTTCCATTCCAATGGGTGGTGTTGATGTTGTACAAGGAGTACAATGGTTACAATATTTGGGGACAGTAGCTTTTAATTTTCAAGAAATTTACTCGAAATTTTTTCGAAAGGAAAGGAAGTTGAATTACGGGGTACCACAAGGAAGCTGGGAAAGATTATAAGCTCTAATTTCATGACAAAAATTCTGAAGAAAGAACAATGAGGCATAATTTCACAATTATGCTCAGTAGAAGTTCCAACATCAAAATCATCTATTTCTCCAAATCTTCAAAAAGTCTTGGACAATCATTCAAGGTGTTTGAAAATCCTAAAGGACTCCCACCTATTTGTGATCATGGTCATTCTATTCAGTTGATTCCAGGAATTTTTCCTCTAAACATCGGGCCTTATAGATATCCTTATGTCCAAAATATTGAAATTGAACGTATGATTGCAGAAATTCTAGAGGTTGGTATAATTCAATCTAGTCAATGTTCTTTCTCTGCTCCAGTAGTATTGGTGCACAAGAAGGATGGATCATGGTGCATGTGTCTGGATTATGGGGAGTTTAATAAGCTCACTATTAAAGATAAATTTCCCAATCCTTATATTGATGAATTATTGGATGAATTACATGGAGCAATTTATTTCACCAAGTTGGATCTTCATTCAGGATATCATCAAATTAGAATGAATATTGAAGACATTCCGAAAACAACATTTCAAACTCATGAGGGTCATTATAAATTTTTTTTCATGTGTTCTGGTCTTACCAATGCACCTTCTACATTTAAAGGGTTGATGAATTCCAATTTCAAACCCTTCCTTAGAAAAATTTTGTTAGTATTTTTTGATGATATACTAATCTACAACAGGCCTTGGAAGGATCATGTTCAACAAGTTGACATGGTTCTCAAACTATTGGAGGAGAAACAATTATATGAAAAAACCTCCAAATGTTTCTTTGGAGTACAAGAAGTGGAATATCTAGGTCATATTGTATCTAAGGAGGGTGTTAAGGTATATTCTAACAAAATTATAGCCATTAAGGAATGGAAAGTCCCCACAACCATAAATAAGTTGCGAGGATTTCTTGGGTTAACAAGGTATTATCGCAATTTTGTTAAGAATTATGGGAAAATAACAACACCTATAACAACATTATTGAATAAATATGCATTTTCATGGACTCATGAAGCAAATAAGGCCTTTGAACATCTTAAAGAAGCAATGTGCCAAGCACCAGTCTTAGCTATGCCAGACTTCACAAAAACCTTTATTGTGGAATGTGATGCCTCGGGAAATGGAATTGGTGTTGTTATAATGCAAGAAGGAAGACCCATTGCTTTTGTAAGTCGTCCAATCAAAAGGAAAGTATTTACATAAAGATATTCATTAGAAGTAAATGTTGGCAATACTACATGCTCTAAATAAATGATGACCTTACCTAATGGGAAGACACATCAAGTTAAAAACTGATCATTTTAGTATTAAATATTTTTTGGAACAAAGACTATCTTCAGAAGAGCAGCCAAAATGGGTCACAAATATCTTGGGTTATGACTTTGAAATAATATACAAAAAAGGGAAGCTAAATTTTGTTGCAGATGCACTCTCAAGAAAGGGTGAGGATGTGGAAGCATTTATTTGTGACATTTCTATTATCCAGTCAGATTGGATAATTGAAGAAAGGGAGGAATGGAAGAATGGCGAAGAAGTGTGGACACTCATTCAAAAGTTGTAGTAATATCTCATTACATTTGATACATTTACTTGGATAAATTATTCCTTATGGTACAAAGATCGCTTATATCTTTGTAATAATTCCCAAATAAAAAAAAAATTATTCTTTTGGAATTTCACACCTCTCCCTTGGGAGGAAACTCGGGATTTTTAAAAACTTACCATAGGGTGAAGAAAGAATTTTTTGGGATGTCCTTAAATCTAATAATCAAAATTTTGTGGCAGAATGTTTGGTTTTCAAGCAAAATAAAGTGGAGAAAGTTAAGACCTCGGGTCTGATACAACCTTTATCCATTGAAAGTCAACGTTGGGAGGGGTTTTGAATGTATTTTATCATAATTTTACCTAAGTTCGAAGGAAAGAGTGTCATCATGGTGGTAGTTGATAGACTTACCAACTATGCACACTTTTGTGAACTATCTCATATATTTAAAGCGAGTATGTTTTCTACTTAATTTATGGAAACAAATAAAAAGCTACATGGAAACCCAAAGATTATTGTAAGAGACAAAGATCCCATTTTCACTGGAAATTTTTGGACGGAACTATTTTCTTGTTTGGTTACTCAACTAGCTCATAGCTCATATTATCATCCTCAATCTGATGAGAAAAATGAGATAGTGAACAATTGTTTGGAAGGATATCTTCTTTTCTTTGTATCTGATAAACAAACACAATGGGTAAAGTGGTTACCTCTAGCTGAATGGTAGTATAACACTTCCTTCCACATTGTAAGAAAAATTACCCCATTTATGGCACTTTATTGATATAATCCACTATCCATCACATCATCTTTAAGAGAAAATTCTGAGGTTCAAGCAGTGGAAGATGACATCAAGAATAAACAACAAATTCTCCAACTCTTAAAAGATAACCTAAATTTGGCACAAAATCAAATGAAACAATAGGCATATCAACATTGCAGCTAGTGAATTTTTGATGTAGGCGACTGGGTATTTTTACGGCTACATCTATACAAAAAAATGTCACTCAAGCAAGCTAAGAAGGATAATAAATTATCACCAAAGTATTATGGTCCTTATAAGGTGTTGCAAAAGACTGCGGCATACAAATTGGAGATTCTTGCTTCTTCCCGAGTGCACCCAGTTTTCCATGTTTCATGCTTAAACAAGGTTATAGGTGAAAAAATTCCAGTTCAAACAATATTTCCAAAACTTGATGAGGAAGGAAAAATCATATTGGAACCTTAAGTAGTCACGGAAACAACAACTTGACAACTATGAAATTTATCAATTTTAGAGTATCTCATCAAGTGGAAGAACTTACCCACTGAACATTCCACATGGGAGGATGATAATTATATATAGAAGCATCCATAACTACTCAAGCATTGAGGACAAAACTTTTTTGAAAGAGAGGGGCATGTTAAGTCCCAATATTACTAGTGCAGTCCCTTATTTTTGTTAGTGTAGCCCCCTTATTGTTATTGGTGTACCGTTGTAGTCCCCATATTGTTATTATTATGCCCATAAAAGCCCATTATTGTTATTTTTGTGCCCTTACCTTGTTATTTTTAGGTCATCTAGGATTATATTGTGACCCCATGGACTCCTATATATAGAAAGGAGGTTTTTTCATTTTTATCATCCAAGAATTGTTCATTTAAATGTAATGTAAAGGAGGTTTCCCTCTCGAAGAGTTTGATTTCTAAGTTGTTGGTCTCTCTTTTGTTATATTTTTTGAGTTGGTTTCATAACAAATCCAATATAGGAAATTAGTAATAGCAATGCATTAATCAAGGAAGAAACATGTAACAACAACAAACTGGAATCACATAAATTGAAATCACAACTCATAAGGAAATTAGTTAAAATGACTATGCTACCTCTATAGGCACATTGTTCCCTGCTAAAAGAGGAGGGCCCTTCCTCCTTAACATGGAGCTAGAGAAGCTTACAACTCACAAACTAGAACAACCAATCATAAGATGAACTAAAAACTTGTTGAGGATTGCATTAGATCTGAAAAATAAAATGTATAGATGCATAGTCTGAAAGAGTAATTCCATCCCCCTTCGTAGGGTAGGAAAGCCCCTTCATATAGATTTTTATTTTCTATATAATATTAGTATCATATCATTATTAACAACCACGAGAAAATTTTAATTCTCAAGTTGTTCAAATAAAATTAACTAAAGGTTTTTTTTGTAACAAACTACAACAAATTAAGTAAAATAAAAACACTCCCACAATGGTTTTCCTCAGTTAGTGTATAACTAAATGCCGGAAATCATAATATGTAGCCAAATTGGCCACATTCTCAAGATAATTTTATTCCTCAATGTCATAGTTTTCCATGTTTAATATGTTGATTAATCATCATATGTGTAAATAACATGAAGGTGGCTTTGATATTGGATAATCAGTAGCAGAATAGAACAACAAAATTGGTGTATCAATAAAGAAAAATGAGAGCATCATAAAATTATAGTGTGATAGCATCATGAAAACTTGGAAGAACAATGCCATAACATCTAAACAGGGGAGTAATATTGAGAAAAAAAATTCATTGATGTCAAGTATACAATTTTAGGGGGCATTTGTTGAGATTTGTTTTATTATTATAGACTATCTTTCCATGCATTTTTCCTATAGATAAATTATTCAAATATAGATGAAAATTGGTCAACTGGTAGTCCTCTATGAGACCATTCCAATGGTGTATGTTACTTTTAAAAACTCCCAAGGAATAAATTATGATAGTTTGATGGAATAAGGATGACAGAAGGCTCGTACAAGGTTTTTGTTGACAACTAACCTAAAATTTGATGGAATACCATGGAGGTTTGAAGGTCCTAGCTATGCCATGGTACCACAATTGATAGAGTCTATGGATAGGAACTTTCCTAACAATAGTAAATTAAATTCATATTTCATCATGGAATATTTTTAGGGAAAAATTTAGCGTTGGGCACATTGGCGCAATTGGCAGGGCCATAGGATGGAGAAAAATCCATTAGAAAATGTGAAAATTCATGAATCACCGTAGAGTAAAAGTAAAAGGGTTCATGGGGGTTCAATATTGGGTGACATTGTAGTAGAAAAACCCCAGGAGATGGAAATGTCTTTATTAGTCAAGAGACATAAACACTCATGTCCCACCATAAAGGTTTTGATGAAGGACTCAGCACAACAACTTTCGTGGTAGAAAAACTATGGGAGACAGAAACCTTCTAAAAATGTAAGATAACATGAATATAGTGCCCTGACCACTTTTTCAATAGTGAAGAAAATTATCACAAAACACATAAACCCAAGACCCCTCCATATAGGTGACAAGTGGATGACAGCAGGCAGTGACATAACAAGGAGTACAACATGTCACAGTCATAAAAGGACACGTGGAATGTGACATTATAACATATTATGATGTGGCATGTCATACATGTCAAATTTGGAAGGTTTTTTTGGCATTTTGGGTGGCCAAGTGGGATAAATATAGGTGACATGTGGCACCAATCACACTGTGACACATGGCATGTTACTGACATGGGACAACACATGGCATAGGTGTTGAATGTAGATACAATGACCATGATTCATCGTCATCAGCAGCATCTAGCAAACCATATTAATAATAGGTGCAAAACGTGCATAGAGTTTATTATGTCTACCTACCTGCGATGGATCTAATAGATGAGATTGACTTGATCTAATGGCCGATATTTCCATCAATATTTCTTCAAGTGTAGTCTTTAATGCATAAAATTCATAGGGTTTTTTATTCATATGAATACATGGAAACACACGTGGATGACAAGTGGTAGTAACGTGGCTCAAAAAATGATCTGGCACATTCTTGAAATTCACCCTATGGAACTAGTTGGTGAGTGTTCACCTTTAGACTTCAAGAATGGTTTTGTCCCTCAAAAATACAATTCTCAGGCAAAAAAAATTTAGGAAATGAAAATTTTATTAAAATTTTTCTATGGTAAGTGATCTTCGCACTTAATCCATTGGTCATGGTATATAGACATATGGTTGAGAGTGCTATAGAGAAAGGAGCTCTTCTACCCTTTGACACCTAGCTCACAGTTATGAGGATGTGATTGTAGAAATTATACAACATGCATGTATATCTAAGTTAAATACTGATTCTCTTCTAAAAATATTTTGTGGAATTAAAAACACTATCGCTAATCACATGAACATGAAGAAAGATAACTCACACACAACATAGATAATTTCCCCGAGAAATCTTATAGCTAAAAACCCCACTATATTCTATTGTATATTAAGCATGGATCATGAAATAATTACATACAAAAATCTTCTCATAATAGCCCTCCAGTTTCAGCTAATTGTCTCACACTGTCATATGCAAAACTGACCCACACATAGCCAATTCTCATCCTCCAGGCATCCTGCCTTGCTTGCGCAATCTCTGATGGTAAATGTCCCTAAAAGATAGGAATTATTTCCTGCCTTGACTGTGAAAGTATCATGGGCACTCCAATGGGTGTTTGGTTGCATGTGTGCAACCCAATAATCCTATAATTGATATTCAAGTTCACTTTCACCTAGAACTCAACTAGGTCTCCACTAGATCCAACATGCATGCAACTAATAATAGTAAATCCTCAGTTGCATGTGAGATCACTGATTGTGAATTAATTAATATTTAATTCACTTGATCTCTCACTAGTTTATATTCAGTCACAACTATCAAAACTAAGTTTAACTCACTTAACTAAGTTAAACTGTTTACAAATTGCATTAATTAATGCACCGCTACACTCTAAACTCTGTTACAACTAGAATTACTTTGCATGCCTCACCAACCACCTCCAACTCTAAATCCACTAGCTAATTGAATTTATCACTATCATTTAACTGATTCAAATCCACATTGAGAATATATTATAGTTTAATTACATCTTAATTAAGGGATAACCAAAATAGAAATGCACCCAAAAATAACACTGTGGGCCCCACCCTAGTCTAGGTGCTTAATGCACTAGGCATGGGTGCTGAATTTTCTTGTTGAATCTCAAAAATCCCTCTCAACAAGAAAGGAATTATACTTCACCCTGATCCTGTCTCTATGGTATTCAAATTGGCTCCTAGTGAGCTCCTTCATCAAAATATTTGCATCCTGATCTTCCGTGGGAATGTACTAAAGCAACATTATCCTTCTCTACACACAATATTTGAGATGAATTTTCTTGTTGAATATCAACACTCCCTCTCAACAAGAAATGGATTATCCTTCACCATGATCATGTCTATATGGTATTCGAATTTTATCCTAGTGAGCGCCTTCGATAGAATATTTTCATCCTGATCTTTCATGGGAATGTACTAAAGAAAAATTATCCTTCTCTACACATAAACTCTGATACGATGGTACCAAATATCTATATGCTTGTACCTATCATGAAACATAGGATTAATCGAGAGTTTAATGCAACTGTGATTATCACAATAAATCACTGTCGGATCCATCTGAGAACCAAACAAACCAACCATGATCTTTCTCATCTAGATAGCCGCACATGCAACTTGACTTGATACCATGTATTCCACTTCCACTGAACTAAGTGCAACAGATCGTTGTTTCCTGTTCTACCGGGAAACTATTGTCTATCCAATGCTAAAGATCCCCCCTGATGTGCTCTTTTTTTCTGATCGACTGCCAGCCTAATCTGCATCCGTGAAGCCATGCAGCTTCACTCCCTTTGTCTTCTTGTACCATAGACCATACTTTGATGCGCCCCTCAATTATCTTAGGACATGCTTCCCTACCTTCCAAAAGAGCTTGGTAGGCTTAACCATATCTTGACTCAGCTGGTTAACTGCATAGAAAATTTCTGGTCTCGTATTCACTAGATACATTAGTGAACCCACTAACTATCGATAAATAGTAGCATCCACTACCTCTCTAGAAGTATCATCCTCCTTCCTCCAATTTCCTGGAAGAGGAGAATCCATGGGTTTGTAGCTCTCCATGTTAAACTTACACAATATCTCCTTTGCATACTTTCCTTGAGACACAAAAATTTCACCATCCCGCTGCCATATTTCCAATCCAAGGAAATAATGAAGGAGTCCCATGTCCTTCATTTTGAAATCCCTTGTAAGATCCTCCTTCCATGAGTGTATCAGCTGCTCATCACTAGTCAAAATTAGATCATCAACATAAATAAAAATGATCAATAGCTTACCCTCAACCACAATCTGGTACAGGTTTTCATCTGCTTCACTTTTGTTGAAGCCTAATCCGATGAAATAGTTATCTATCCAAGTGTACCGAGCACGAGGTGCTTTCTTCAACCCATGCAGTGCTCTTTTGAGTTGGCACACATGTGACTCACTATTGAATATCTCGAAACCTTCAGGCTGCTCTATGTAGACCTCTTCCTCAATGATCCCATTGAGAAACATAGTTTTCATATCCATCTGATGAATGCGCTAGCTCATCTGCGTTGAGAGTGCAAGGATGGATCTTATGGAAGAGTACCTTGCAACAGGTGAAAAATTCTCATCATAATATATCCCCTCGATCTGTGATAATCCCCGGGACACAAATATGGCCTTGTATTTCTCCACACTCCCATCAACAACTTGCTTTACCTTGTAGATCCATCTTGATCCAACCACTGATTTGTCGACCGGTCTTGGGACTATCTCCCATGCATTGTTATTGACAATGGAGTCATACTCCTCCACCATTTCATCAACCTAGGTTGGTTGCTACACTACTTCCTGAAAGGAATATGGTTCAGTCACAATACATTTGCTCAACAGAGCCATGTATCCAGTTAATCAGTCAGGAGGCTGTCTCTGTCTTCATTATGAAGTAGGGGCTCTTACGTTCTCTACAACATCAAGTATCAATCTATCATCTTCTGTGGTGCGCCTTCTGCCATTTTTGATGGATGGCTCTGCATGAGTGTTTTCCTTCACTCCATGAACCTCCTCATGTGGTTGATCCACATCTTGAGACTCATCCTTGGGAACCAACAGTTCCTCCTCCGCATGCAATTCTAGCTCCCTCTAAAGGGACAACCACATGGCTTTCTCCTCATCAAATTTTATATCCCATCGCACAAAATTCATTCTGTTGTTTGTAAAATACACATGATAATTATGGGGTGTTTCAGTGTACCCCAAAAAAATCCCAACCTCAGCTGTTGGTTACAACTTCTTCTTGACGTCCTTGGTCACATGCACATAAACAGATGAGCCAAAAATATTAAAGTGTGAAACATCAGGTTTCTTACCAGTAAAAGCCTCTTCAAGTGTACTCATGCCAAGTACTCTATGAGGACAACGGTTTTGCACATTTTCCATTGTATTACATGCTTCTGCGCACATATGCATCGGTATGCCTTGATCATGCAACATCACTCATGCTACACCCACAATATTACTGTTCTTCCTCTCCGCTACCCCATTCTATTGTGGGTTATGAGGTGCTATGAGTTCTCTTCGAGTTCCTTCTTTGCTATAGAAAATCTTGAATTCATTAGAGATGTATTCTCCACCATTATCGCTCCTAAGAGCCTTCACTTGCTTCCTATACTCTTTCTCCACCCGTGCTTTAAACTCACAAAACTTAGAGAATGTTTAATCTTTCTTCTGCATGAAGAAGATCCAACACTTACGATAAAACACATCAAAAAATATTACATAGTACTTATGTTTTGCTATTGAAGCAACCGAGAAAGGACCACACACGTCTGTGTGAACTCTCTCAAGGATCCCCGAAGCTCGGTTTTCCTTCCCATGAAAGGTGGCCATTACATATTTCCCATAGTACATCCCTTGCACGTGTCTAATTGCACAATTTTTCCCCTGGGAAGACCAGTAGAAACCTTCTACATAACTTTCAAGGCTCCATGGTGAAGGTGGCCCAATCGCTTGTGCCATAATTTTCCCTCATCCCAGCTCACCACTTGATTTTCCTTGTCCATCATTGTTATGCAACCATCTACCTCTAGCTTGTAGATATTATTAACTCGAATCCCTATCCTCTTGGCTTGTCTCGTTGTTTTATGTCGCAATAAAACTTTTCCATCATTAAAAAAAACATCATAGCCTCTATCCTCCAACATTGCGACTTAGACCAAATTTTTCTTCGGACCTAGTACATGCATCACACATTTTAATTGAAAGGGTTTACCTGATGCCATTTGAAAGGCAATGGTGCCAATCTCGGTAGCACTGTACCATTTGTCGTCGCCCATTTCAATATGCATCTGGAGATCTTTCTCCTCCAATTCACTGAGAATTTCCTTATCTCCCATCATGTGAAAGGAATTGCCACTATCCAAATACCACGCAGATCCCAATGCACTGGACACCATGCATGCTATCAATGAGAATTCAAGCTCAAATTGCGAGGCAAGGGCCTCACCAGCTACAAATCTAGTGGCCTTCTTGTTCTTCTTCTTTTGTGGACAATTAGTAGCAAAATGCCCATGCTCGTGACAGTGAAAACACTTCACCTTGGACATGTCCTGCTTCTTTCCATTATTGGATTCAGATTTTGAATGGAATTTCTTCCCCTTCCCCTTCCTTGCCTTTCTATCCAAAGCACGTTCCTCTTAATCCTCATTCTTAGATGAAGATCCATCTCTGGTGTTCCATTTCAACTCCTCCTACACCAAATCCGACCACAGGCATTCCCAATCTGGAAATTTTTCCCTTCCATTCACAGAGTCTTGATAACTATGCCAACTCTTGGGAAGTCCTAGGAGAGCTAAGCTCACCAAATCATCATTAGAAATTGTTATTCCAATGCTCCCTAATTCATCCTGACATTGGACAAATGCTTTTAGATATTTTGGAATGGTGTCGCCCTTTTCCATCTTGATCTTCCTGAGTATATCTTTGAGCGCCAATTTCCTATTGTCGCTGCTACTTTGGAATAGATCCATAAAAGCCTTCCACATTGCATATGGTGTGGATTTCCCATCGAGGCTTGAGACAATGTGGTCTTGTATTCCCTCCAACAAGATCATCCTCACCTTTTCCACCTTATTTTTCCATGCATCAAGGTTTGCAGCATCTGCCACAGTGGGTTTAGGAACATCATTGTCAATGAATTCCTTCAAGCCACTGTCTTCGAGTACTGCATCCATCCTGTCCTTCCAAGAAATATAGTTTGAGTTTCCCTTGAGTGCATACTCTAAACTCAAGCCATTGAAATCCATTTCGATCTTCAATCAGCTATAGCACTAAGAAAGTCTTTCTGCAAATTCGAATTCTATCCAATCACAAAGTCAGCTCCTACTTCACTTCTGAAATTTCCTGCACTCTTATACCATGTAGAAATTATACAAAATTCATGTATATATTGGATTCACATGATCTAACAATGTACTAAATTTAAATACTGAATCACTTCTACAAATATTTTATGAAAATAAAAACACAATCGCTAATCACATGAACATGAAGAAAGATCAATCACACACAACAAAGATAGTTTCTCAGGGAAAGCTTACAGATAAAAACCCCACTATATTCTATTGTATATTAAGCATGGGTCATAAAATAATTACATACAAAACTCTTCTCACAAGAGCCCTCCAGTAATCAGCTAATTGTCTCACACTGTCATATGCAAAACTGATCCACACATAGCCAATTCTCATCCTCCAGGCATCCTTCCTTGCTTGCACAATCCCTGATGATAAATATCCCTAAAAGATAGGAATTTTTTCCTGCCTTGACTGTGAAAGTATCATCGACACTCCAATGGGTGTTAGGTTGCATGTGTGCAACCCAATAATCCTACAATTGATAGTCAACTTCACTTTCACCTAGAACTCAACTAGGTCTCCACTAGATCTAACATGCATGCAGCTAATAATAGTAAATCCTCAGTTGCATGTGAGATCACTGATTGTGAATTAATTAATATTTAATTCACTTGATCTCTCACTAGTGTATCTTCAGTTACAACATTAACTAATGCACCACTGGACTTTGAACTTCTGTTACAACTAGAATTACTTTGCATGTCTCACCAAATAGACATGCACCCATCTAACACTTATGGGTCCCCCCCCCCTAGTGCAGGTGCTTAAGTGCTTAATGCACTAGGTGTGGGTGCTTAATTTTCTTGTTGAATCTCAACAGTGATATCATGCAAAAGAGAGGTAAAATTTAGGAGCGCAACATCATTATAAATTTGGTGTTCTATGTGTTGAAATTAACATTATACATTGTAAACATAGCATTCCAATTCCAAATTAAAAAATGATAGAAATAGAACGGCATGCAATGCAAAGACAGAAATTTAGATTGGCGAGTATGAATAGAAAACTAGAGTTGAACTGAGAATAATTCCTCATGATGAAATAGAAGTGAATAACAAGTTCAAGCTAAAGAAAAAAATAATTTAATTAAACTGAATATTAGTATGAATAGTAGTTAAAATAAAACAAAATTGAAGTAAAACTAATTGTTAAACCCAAATATTAACAAAATAGTTGAGAACAGAAGCAACTCTAAATCTATATAAACAACAACATCATTATGGAAAAATTATCTAAGAAGAGGTGTTATAAGGAATGTATCTCAGAAGATCTATTTAAAGGAATGTACCTAAGAAAAGGTATATGAAAAGAGGTATCTGAAAAAATATGAGAAGTGTGTATATTGAGAGAATAGTGAATGGGTGGTTGAGTGAGAAAATTTATCTATAAATGTATGATAGAGACGTATTTTTTATATGAGTTTGAAAATTTTGAAAATTATATCACAAAAGGATCTAAAGGGCTATGCATGTAGTTATTTTCACAACAAGGAGTTGGTGTTGATAAATAAGGAATTAGTGCTTCCTTCAGGTTGGTGCCTGAAAAATCAAAAATTGGTCCTTGTAGAGAGAAATAAAGTTGAAGCCTTGTGTAGGTTATATCCTACACAAAATTCATGTAATTTGAGGTTCAATCTTTATTTTGCATCGTAATCAAAAATAGTGGTTTTCCCAGTTGGGTTTCGATGTTAATATCTTGTCTCTAGATTTTATGATATTGGTGTGCTATTGTTTATTACTTTGTTGCTAAATAATTTTCGAACATTTTAAAATAATGATTCACCCTCCTCTAAGTATTTTCCTAGATTTTAACAATTGGTTTCATAACAAATTTCCTTCAAGATAAATATAATAACTAGAAGGAAGATCAAGGACAATTTCTAACCAAGATGGAGGACACACCAATAAGGCTCTTATATTCTTTGGAACAAACTATACATTATATAAAGTAAGAATGAATAGTTACTTATATTCTCTTGGTGTATATGTTCTATACATAGTGAAATATCACCATAAAAATATATTAGTTACAATTACTAGAGGTCATAAGCTTCAATTCACCTCTAATGATAAGGAAATAAATTCACTTCATGTTGGACTACCCAAATCTAAATTGTTAAAATTTATGGATTGCACCACTTCCAAGGAAATATGGGAAAAAATGAGCAGTTATTATGAAGGAAACAATAAAGTGAGGAAGGCTAAACTTCAAGGATATAACATTCAGTTTGAACCCCTAAAGATGCATGAGGATGAAAAGATAACTAAATTCTTCATTCGAGTGGATGAAGTAGGCAATACAATAACAGTGATTGATGAAAAATTGGATGATTCATATGTATTTCAAAAGGTGTTGAGGTCACTTGCTAAAATATTCAATCCCAAGGTGTCAAGTATTGAGGAAATGATAGATATCAACACTCTAATGTTGGATAAATTACTTGGAACATTCACATCCTATGAAATGAGGATGGAAAAGGAAGAACTAAAATAAGGGAGGAATCCTTCAAAGAATAAAAAATCCTAAAGAATATTAATATGACTCACCTTGTGTGTATAAATTATGGTGCAGATCTACAACTTCTCATGAGGTTTTAATCAAATCGCAATGCACAAACCTACTCTACTTCTCTGCGGAATTTAATTCACAATTTAGAACATCAATCAAAAACATGCAATGAGAAATAACATAGATGCACATAGTATTTTTCCCCAGAAAATTAATCTACTAAAAAACCCAATCCCTGATTGAATTAATATGATGAATAGAGATGTATTGCAATTGCTTTACTCAACCGAGCACAACTTGCAAGTTAATAACCTATATCTCTTCTCACTAAGAAGATCTGACCCATACTTAGTCAATTTTTTCCTCTTCTTGAGCCCCTATTTCCTTGCGTAATTCCTTGGGAAATTAGGCCCCTATTATTTAGTAATTTCTCCAAAATGGATTGTGCAATTCCCAAGGTTGATCATCTTACTACATGAAACACCTATACACTCAATACTAGTCTACAATTAATGTTACACTGCCTTGGAATATCCACTAGAGATGGGGAACTTAAATTATTTTCTTGCCCTAGCCATTTTGGGTTGATTTATTAGTTAGCTAGATGATCACTGAGTTTGACTAAAGTCCCACTGCATAACTAAATTTCCACTAGTTCCTCCAATAATTAGAACTAGTTTAACTAAAAACAACTTGAGATAAATGACTTTGATTTCTACAAATTAGAAGTCACACATGCTTAACTGGACTCTAATTCTTCCAACTTGAATTCACTAAGTAAACTAGGGGTGACAGAAGCCATGTCACACAAGTTAACTGCATCCAAGTTGTTTGTTGATGTGGAATTTCAATTTTTCTCAATTTAATTAAGGCAAACTCAAATTGAGAATTTATTGTTGCATTTTTCAACACTCCCTCTTAGCAAGAAAGGTATTATGAGCCACCCCTATCCTTCACCTGTAGAACTCTAACTTCACTCTTGATAATGCCTTTGTAAAAATGTTAGTAGCTTGTTCCTCTGTCATAATGTAGTGTAGCAACATGATACGCCTCTGCACAAAGTCCCATAAATGGTGATACCAGATATCTATAACCTTGGATGGATCATGAAATACAAGATTCTCATATATCTTGTTGCAACTTCGATTATCATAGTATTTCACAGTTGATTCCATCATCTAACAAGAAATCAAACAAGTATCTTCCTCATCCATATCGCCTCACATGTTTCTTGAATTGCAGCCATGTATTCTTCTTCTACCAAGTTGAGCGTCATATACCTTTTATTCTTGTTGTACCAGGAAACAACTATGGACCCAAAACTAAAAATTCCACTTGGTGTACTCTTTCACTCGGATGGACTCACTTCCAATATGCATATGTGAAGCCACATAGCTTCACTCCCTATGTTCATCTATGCCATAGCCCAAACTGGTTAGTGCTTCTGAGGTACCATAAAACATGCTTAATCTCCTTCCAAAATGAATTTTTTTTCCTAACCATAGCTTGGCTCAACTTGTTGATTTAACAACACATATTTGGTCATGTGTTCATGAGATACATGAGTGAACCCACTAGGTGGTGATAAATGGTAGCACCCACTTCCTCACCTGAAGTGGCTTCCTCCTTCCTCTAGTTGTTCTCTAGAGGTATCTCCATGGGGTTGCAACTCTCCATGCAGAATTTCTATAGTATCTAATTTTCATACATGTGTTGAGAGAAAAACAATTCCCCATCACCTTGATATACTTGCAACCTAAGGAAGTAGTGCATGAGACCCATATTTTTCATTTCAAATTCCCTTGCAAGGTCCTCCTTACAAGATATGGTCAGCTACTCATCACCAGTAAAAATTAAATCATCCACATATAAGAAAATAATAAGAAATTTACCTTTTAGTAAGATATGATAGAGGTTTTCATCCGCTTCACTTTTGGTGAAGCCTTAACCAGTGAGATAGCTATCAATCCTAGTGTACCAAGCACCGAGTGCTTATTTGAGACTGTACAATTCTTGCTTGAGTATGCACACATGATACTCCTAATCAAAAGTCTCAAAACCTTTTTTTTTCTCGATGTACACCTCCTCATCAATAAATCCATTGATAAATTTTGTTTTTACATCCATCTAGTGGATCTTCCACCCCATCTTTGCAAATAGTGAAAGAATGAATATAATGGATGAGTACCTTGCTACAGGAGAAAAGGTCTCCTCATAGTTAATTCCCTCAATTTGAAAGTACCCCTTGGCCACAAATTTGTCCTTATACTTCTCTATGCTTCCATATGTTGCCTTCTTCACCTTGAAGATCCATCTTGAACCCACAACTGATTTATCTGTTGGTCTTGCGACCACTTCCCAAATATTTTTCTTATAATGGATTTGTATTCCTCCACCATTACATCAACCCATAAAGTTTTTTCTATTGATTCATCGAAATTGGATGGATAAGTCTCTACAAGCTCAATCATTAGATCCATGTATCTAGTGTACCGATCAGGTGACCATCTTTTCCCTGCAAAAATTTGAAGGCGCTCCCACATTCTCCCTCACATCCTACACAAGTATATCAACTTCCTGCCTTCTCTAGATGGTTCTTCTTTAGTGGATGTGTCCACACTCTTCTCCTCTACTAGTGGCTACTCCACAACTTGCTGAGGCTCCTTCTTTGGAGCTAAAAGCTCCTCTTTTGGTGGGATTTGAAGCTCCCTCTCAAGAGAGCACCACATCACTTTATCCTCATAAAATTTTACATCCATTCACACAACTGTCATTCTAAGGGATCAAAATTTCACATTATAGTTGTGGAAAGTTTCTTTGTAACCCAAAAATACCGCTAATTCGGTTGTCGACTTAATATTCTAACTTGATTCTCTAAAAATACTGAAGTGTGACACATCCAACTTTCTCCCCGAGAAATCCTCCTCCGATATAATAATACCAAGAATCTTATCAAGACTCTAATTATACAAATATACTATTGTGTTTCATGCCTCAACCCACAAATGTAGAGGTGTGCCTTGGTCATGCAACATCGCCCTCATTTCTCCCACAATGCAATGGTTATTTCTATCAACCACCCCATTATTCTATGGGTTGTGAGGTACTGTCAACTCTCATCGAATGACTTCATTCCCACAAATTTTTTTATTCATTATGACACGTACTCAAATCCATTATCTCTCTTGAGAGCCTTCACATTCTTGTCAGTTTTTTCTCAACCAGTGCCTTCAATTCTATGAACTTGGTGAATGTCTCATCTTTCTTCCGCATGAAGAAGGTCCACCACTTCCTTGAGAAGTCATCAATAAAAAAAAAAAAAAATGTGTGTGTCTGGAAGTGGAGGCTGTTAAGAAAGGTCCACAGACATCAGAGTGGATCATTTTCCAAAACTGAATGTGCTTTGTTGTCCCAATCATGGAATGTGGACTTTGTGTACTTACCCAAAGTACATCCTTTCCATACATCCTCTTGCTAAAGTGCTCCTTTAGGGAGGCTCATGGTTATTTGCTGCATAATCTTCAAGGTTCCATTATGGAAATGGCCAAGTATTTTGTGCCAAATTTCATCGACATCACGACCATGCACTTTCTCTGCCTTAGTGCTTAATGTGGCATAAAATTCCACATCCCGGATCTACTTCACATGTCCCGTGGCCATGTGTCTTAGAAATTCTTTTCCTTTTCTAAAGATCACATCATAACCATGGTCTTCCAAAACTACAACAGAGATGAGATTTTTATTTAGGCCTGGAACAGAAATGACATCTTTGAGCATGAGAGGGGAGCCTAAATCCCTCTAAAAGGTGCATGTACCAACCTCGGTCATGTTTTACCTTCTGTCGTCCCTTAGATAGATGTGCATCTGCAAATATTTCTCTACTAGGCCACTAAAAAGTTCTCTACATCATGTCATGTGGAGCAAGGCACATGAGTCCAAGTACAACATGCTCCCCATTACTGTATTGGTCATGCATGTGATAAGGGTAAATTCAAGCTCAAACTATGAATCCAAGGCTTCAATTGTTGACCCTCTAGAGGTATTCTTTCTTTTATTTTTGTGTGTCCACTTCATGGCACAATGTCTGAATTCATGACAATGGAAGTATTTAATTTTGGGAAAATATTTATTCTTTCCACCTTGGTTGGACTGTGGTTTAGAATTAGAGTTCTTCCCTTTTCCTTTCATTCCATTTCCAACCAGTACAAAGTGTTTCTCATCCTCTCCCTTAGATGAATTCCCATCTCTAGTATTCCTCCGTGTCTCCTCATGTACCAAATAAGACCATAAGCATTCCAAATTAGGTAGTTTCTCCCTCTCGTTCACTGAATCTTGATAATTATGCCAACTCTTGGGAAGGCCTAGAAGGGCTACAATTACCAAGTCATCATCTGAAACAATAACACAACCTCTTACAAGCTCATCACGAACTTGTGTGAACCTACTAAAATACTGTGGGGTAGTGTCATTCTCATGCATCTTGGTATTTCGAAGTTTATCTTTGAGTGTTAGCTTCTTGTGGTCACTACTATTCTGGAATAGATATATCAATTCCTTCCACATTTCCTAAGGAGTTCCTTTCCCATGGATTTTTGTGACAATTTGGTATTGTACTCCCTCCAATATTATTCTCCTCACCTTGGCTACATCTTTCTTCCACTGAACAAGGTTTTGGGCATCAAATTTCATTGGTTTTTCAACATCTCTCTTGATGTATTCCAGCAATCCATTATCATCAAATATCGCCTCCATGCGATGAAATTAAAGTTTCCTTCCAAGGAATACTCTAGCCTCATCCCGTTGAAGGTCATCTTCTCAATTTTTAAGAGATCATGCTACACTAAATTGAAAAATCGAACCTCCTAGGAAACAACTTCAAAATTCCTTCTCTAATCTGAATCCAAATCTGATACCATGTAGAAATTATGGTGTGGATTTTCAATTTCTCATGAATTTTTAACCAAAATCATAAGATACAAACCTAATCTACTTCTCTACGGAAGGTAATTCACAATTTATAACATTAATCACAAACATGTAATGAGAAATAACACACATGCACATAGTATTTTTCTAGGGGGAAGAATTCCGCTAAAAACCATAAATCCTACTTGCATTAATATCATGAATATATATGTATTAAAATTGCTTTACTCAACTGAGCACAACCTGCAAGTGAATAACCTATCTCTCTACTCACTGAGAAGCTTTGACCCAAACTTAGTCAATTTCTTCCCTCTTCTTGAGCCCCTATTTCCTTGCGCAATTCCTTGAGAAATTACACCCTTATTATTTAGGAGGTTCTCCAAAATGGATTGTGCAATTCCCAAGGTTGATCATCTGACTACATGTAACACATGTACACTAAATACTTGTAACAAATTGGTGCTACACTTCCTTGGGATCACCACCATGACTAGGTAACTCAGATTCTCTGCATGCACTAGCTATTTTGGGATGATTGATCACTTAATTAGATGATCATTGAGTTTGAATGAAGTCCCACTCCACAACTGACCTTCCACTAGTTCCTCTAATAGTTGGAACTAGTTTAACTGAAAACATCTTGAGATAATTAACCTCGATTGCTACAAATTAACAATGACACATGCTTAACTGAACCCTAACTGCTACAACTTGAATTTAATGAGTAAACTAGGTGACACAAGACATGTCACACAAGTTAACTAGATCCAAGTTTTTTGTTGATGTGGAAATTCGATTTTTCTCAATTAAATCAGGGAAAAATAAAATTGAGAATTTATTGTTGCATTTTTCAACGTTGTGAATCAGATGAAGGGGAGTACGAAGGATTTCATGTTCATGGCTTTAGACACATTAGAATAAGAACATGTAAAGTATGATGAAGTAGTGGTTGAAGTAGACTTCAAAGGTCAGCTAATCAACTCCTTAGAATAAATTCAAAGGCTAAGGAAGAAGAATTAGATGCAAAAGGAAAGGCTATAAAATTTTGAAAAATAAAAGGTAACTATGAAATTTTAGCACTTCTTCTTTTGAAAATTGAGTAAGCAAATAAAATTTAATTATTGGAGCAACTGAAACAAAAATACAAGGCATGTGAAAATATTGAGTAGTTTTCCACCCTTAGAAAAGAGTTAGAAAATACTAAGGAACAACTTAGTCTAAATCATAAATTTATCAAAAGGGCTAGAAAATTGAATGATTTTTTTATTTTTTCAAAGATCCTCCCATTTCAAGACTGGTTTGGTCTATGAAGGAGATTCAAGTTCGACAACACTCAATGAAAAGGAACCCATCATCTTTGTTGAAGCACACAAAAAAGTGCATTCAGATAAACACAATTGGAAATAAAAAACAGCAACAACAATTTGATGTGAGAAACAACCATATAATTTGGCAAAGAATTGTTGTGCATCCAAGGAGAAAACAGTGAAAATACAACAGGAAAATTGTTTGAGGTATGAAAATATTTTTCCTGGTTTTTTCTTTATATGCACGAACTATGGACATAAAGCTAAAAGTTGTGGATTATATTTAAGATATAGGAAAATCAAAATTCAAAGAAAGATATTCTATTAGTCAGGCAATATATTTTCTATAATAAAGAGAAATATACCCAAGAACAAAAATTTGTTTTCTCCTTTGACTCAGATGCTAGAATGTTATAAATTTAATAATTATCGGCATAAGGTAGATGGATGTAGAATTATAATATTTATACAATATGCTAAGAACAAGCAAGAAAAATAAAACCCCAAGGTATGGTAGCAGAAAAAGGTAGAAACTAGTGGACATTGTGGCATTATGTTGTGTGCACAAAATCAGGGCATCCATTGGTACATAGAAAGTGGGTGTTCAAAGCATATGATAGGTGATAATAATATTTTCCTATCACTAAACTTAATACAACAAAGATACTGTCTTTTTGGGAAATGATGCTCCTAATAGAATCATGGAAAAAAGGTATTGTCAATCTGGTAAATGGAAGAGGTAAAGAAGAAAACATTTTATTTTTTGAAGGTTTGAAACAAAACTTGTTAATGAAGAGCTTTCCGGATTATCCACGGTATTAATGAACATTTGTCGACATTTTGAATCCCAACGGGGATCTATCTTCAGGAAATTTGAATAAAGGATTGAAAAGAAAGGATTTAGGCCATTGATAGTGAAGAAAAATATAAAAAGAATCGACCATAATTATTATTTGTATTTTATTTTATTTTATAAATTATTTAATTATTTTTTAATTTAATTCCAAAAAACATTAAGAAAAATTTATTTCTGATTTAATGATTTTATTTTAATTTTACAATAATTACTTTTAATAAAATAAACTAATTTTAATTTGATTAAATATTATGTTTAATAATAATAACAATTTTAATTAATTGAATTTTTTCCCATGCAGCTGCAACGCTTGACCTAGCCGTGCTGCTCTGAAACTGCATTATAAAGATTCAGCCCCCTCCGGTTAATTCCATGGAGGGGGCCGTTGCCCAATCGGAATTTTCAGCTCTTATCAAATCCTTTGGCTCGGCGCCCTCACCCTTCAACAACTCTAAGTTCGTCAAGAGGTTTGGACGGTTTGCGAGTTGTGCAGCTACTACCACTTTGCACAGAATGGTTGCTCTCTCACTTGCTGAACGCGGGCTTATTGGGCAATTCACTGGCCTATGGCCATCCCCCAAATTTGTTCAACGCTGGATCGAGAAGAACTGGGCGGACAAAGTCAGTGGCAAAATCTCTATTCGTTTCTGTGGGAAAGGATATTACACATTCCACTTCGAAACAAGAGCAGACAAGGACTTAATCTTCAGAAACGACCCTTATTTTATGGACTCCAGAGGGCTTTGCTTGAACAAATGGACTCCAGACTTCGACCCCGAGCTGGATGTTCCTAGTGCTGTCCCAGTCTGGGTTCATCTTCCGCATCTCCCGCTCCATTGCTGGGGTGATGACTTGGTTCGAGCCATTGGCAATGCTGTTGGGAAGTACATCGATCGGAGCGAGCCCAAGGACAATATGCAAGCCTGCGCGGGTATTTGCATTGAAGTTGATTTTGGCAAGGGTCTCCCAGAGGCCATCAAGCTAAAGGTCGATGACTGGACACACACTCAGCAATTGGACTATGAAAAAATTCCTTTCAAATGCAAGGTATGTCACGAGTACGGTCATTTTGCCAATCGCTGTTCTAAAATTGTTAATGATGAAAATGCTCAACCTGAGAAACAATGGGAGACCGTCAAGACGAAAAAGACTGCTGCTGCGTCGTTAGCTGAAGCTCCTCCCAAATCAGCTCCCTTCAAACCCAACCCCTCCACCTCGCCGACTCCTCCGCCCTCCCCTCCCAAGAAAACCTTTGAATCTGCCAATCCCTTCTCCTCCATTTCCCTAGAAAATGATCTCCCCATCCCTCCATCTCAGGAAGGCTCTCTTGCTCCTACTCCCCCTTCTAACCCCTCTCCGTCATTATCCCATGATCCTCCTACATCTAGATCAACCAGAAGCTCTTCCAAATAACACGGTGCCAATCTGGATACTAGTAGAAAACAAGGACCAGGCAGGAGATCCACCAAACAGCAGAGAGAAGAAAATGCACAAAAAGATATTGCTATGGTTACTCAAAACCCCATAGAAACTTACATCCTAGGGAAAAATAGCAAGGAAACGGCACATAAAGATCAGGGAGGGCGAGCAACTCTCTGTATCCCTCTCACTCAATGATGAAAGCCCTATCCTGGAACAACAGGGGATTAGGGCACCCCTCCAAAATCAAAGCTCTAAATGATCTGATTGCTCAGGAAAAACCAGGAATTCTTATGCTACAAGAAACTAAGCAAGGTTGTCATGAAATGAGAGGGATTATTGACCGCCTTAAGCATTATGAAGGAAGTATCTGCGATTCTAGGGGAGCTTCAGGGGGAATCGCTACCCTCTGGAACCACACTGCTTGGAGGCACAAAAATGATACAATTAACCAATTTTGGATTAAAGTTGTATTATAGAACCCCATGAACAACCAAACAATAGTAATCTATAATGTATATGCTCCTAATCACTACAGGGACAAAGCGCAGTGCTGGAATTCACTTCAAACTGACATTGACGATGAAGAAAGCAGCAACGTTATTCTTGGAGGAGATCTTAATCTCATACTCCACGCCAACGAAAAGAAAGGGGGCTGTTTTACACACGACCCCTGCAGATCGCAGCTGGAGACTATTATGCAGGACCGCGATCTCATTGACGTTGCTCCCAAAAATAGAAGGTACACATGGAATAATCGTAGATTGGGCAAGGCTAACATTATGGAGCGGCTAGACAGGTTTCTGGTGAAT
Organism: Pinus albicaulis; assembly: GCA_034641835.2. Classification (NCBI taxonomy): domain Eukaryota; kingdom Viridiplantae; phylum Streptophyta; class Pinopsida; order Pinales; family Pinaceae; genus Pinus; species Pinus albicaulis. Next base: position 243,658,239 of record CM076572.1, on the reverse strand, counting down.
ATCTCATTCCTCTCCTCCTTCTCCACGACATACTCTGTTATTCTCCCATTCGCAGCTTCAGATCACTATCCCACAACGCTAACACTTGAAACCCATAGCTCTCTAGGCCCCATTCCGTTTAAGTACAGCCCGCTGTGGAAAATTTTTCCTATTTTTGATCAGATTGTGAAACAAACATGGTGTCAGCACATTGAAGGATCGCCGGGTTTTAGTTGGGAAAGAAAATTAAAAAGGACTAAAAGCGCTTTAAAAGAATGGGCCCGAAACCACTACAAGGAGCCGGAGAAAGTAAAAGCTGAGATAAAAAATAAATTGGAACAGGTCCATAGTACCATAGAGGAACAAGGTCTGTCCCAGGAATCCAAAGCCAGAGAATGTGATCTTTATTTTCAGCTCTATCGTGCCAATCGTATGGAGGAGCAGAAATGGAGAATCAAATCCCGTCAGTTGTGGCTGCAAGGAGGGGACAAAAACTCCACCTTTTTCCAAAAGCAAACCACAGTCAGAAAAATTAGAAACAATGTCACCTCCATCACTGATGATGAAGGCCAACTTCAAACCTCACAAGATGCTATAAAAAAGGCTGCCTCAAAACATTATAGCATGCTCTTAACCGAAACCAAAGAAGCTGAAGACTATTCAAATCTGCTTCAATATCTTCCCACAGAAATCAATGCAGAAATTAATGCAAAGCTTACCAAGGATATTGAAGAAGACGAAATTCAAAGAGCTATTTGGGCTCTTCAGCCAGACAAGGCCCCTGGCCCCGATGGCTTCCCCATCAGTTTTTATAGATCCCACTGGGGGACCATCAAAAAAGATCTTATCAAGATGATAAAATGGATCCAACGCAAGAATAAAATTGGAGGCTTCACCAATGCCACTCATCTCGCCCTTCTCCCCAAAGAAAATCGACCCTCAACCTTCTCTCGCTTTCGGCCCATTTCCCTTTGTAACTCCTCATATAAAATCTTGTCAAAAGTCATAGCCACTCGCCTCAAACCTATCCTTCCCTCCCTCATCTCTGAGAACCAAGGAGGCTTCTTAGCCAACAGACAAATATCCGACTCTATTCTGCTTGTGCAAGAGGCTATACAATCCAGTCAAGTCAGAAAAGAAAAAGGTTTCATTCTAAAACTGGACTTAGCCAACGCTTTCGATCGAGTAAGACACTCTTTCCTTCTTGCTGTTCTTAAGAAAATGGGATTTGCCCCATCCTTCATCGATCTAGTCCATGCATGCATCTCTGGTCCTTGGATCTCCCCCCTTATCAATGGCAGGCCAGGGCCTTCCTTCCAATCTTCTCGAGGATTACGTCAAGGTTGCCCCCTTTCCCCCTACCTCTTTATCTTGATGGCTGAATCCTTCAGCAGGGCCCTTGACCACAAACGCCACATCGGCCTCATCACCGGCATTAAATTTGGGAATGGAGTCAAAAACATAAACCATTCTCAGTTTGCTCATGACACCTTGTTAATGGGAGGAGCCTCCAACATTATAGCTCGCTGGTTCAAAACACTCTTAGACAGATTTATGAGTTACTCAGGAGGCATGATCAATCACCTCAAGAGCTGCATTTATGGCTGGAACGCAATTGCTCAAACTCTTCAGAGCATTGCTAGCATCTTCGGGGTTCCCTGTAAATTAGATTGGGGGCACTTCTCTTATCTGGGCATGCCAGTGAGTGTGGGCTCTCTGAAAGATGAAGTTTGGGACACTATTATTGACAAAATGAAAAGGAAAGTGCAGCAATGGGGCTCCCTCTGGCTTAACCCAGCAGGGCGCCTTATCCTCCTGAAATCTGGCCTATCTTCACTGCCCTTGTATCAATTCACGCTGCTGCGAGCTCTAGCTAGTTTTCATCACAAAGTGGAAGCCATCCTCCGTCACTTTCTCTGGCAAGGGGGAAAGACTGAAAGAAAGAAATACAATCTTATAAATTGGAAACAGGTCACCCAACCCTATGAATATGGTGGACTGGGGATCATATCTCCACAGCTACTAAACCTGGTCTTCGGTGGCAATATAGTCTGGAGGCTCATCAACAGAGACTCTGCTTGGTGGAAGAAAGTGCTGGAAGTCAAATATTTAAACTCTCCGAGGTAGCTTCTATTAGATCATGACATACCCATCAGAGCTTGCACCAAAATCTGGGGGTTGTGCAAAAAAGTAATACCCATTCTCGCTTCAAATGTTTCCAAGGTCCCCAAGGGGGGCAACAACACTAGATTAGGAGCAGATAAAATAATGGGCCATCAACCAATCAGCAATAGGCCTGGAACCCAACATATTCTCTCTTACCTTGCCAACAAAGGGATTCACAATTTGGCTCAGATATCCAAATGGGATATTCATACTCATCTTTGGATAGGATGGAAATTTTCTGATATTCCTGAAGAGCTACGATCTAGTCTGGATAATCTGCAGGTATATCTCCAAGACATCGCACCCACCAAACAAAATGATGAGGATTGTTTTTGCTAGGACCCTATAGGCACTAGCTATACAGTCAAGGCCACCTACCAACATATCTGTAACAGAGATCATTTGATGCCCAAATGGTCACAATGGAAAACTGTTTGGAAGTCAGAGACCCTCCCCAAAATTAAATTCTTCATTTGGGTTCTCTTAAAAGGGAGAGTGCTAACTTCAGATAACCTCAAAAAACGCGGTGTTTCAGGTCCTTCCCACTGCCCAAACTGTTCTGCAGCCAAGGAGACTATTCAGTATCTCTTCATAAGTTTCTCCTACGCCACTGCTTGTTGGAAAGAAGCCTTCCAGCGGGATCACCTCCCCTGGGGTTCGCAGAGCACCGTCGCTGAACTCTTACATTCATGGAAGACGAATTACCCTTGGCAGCGCAAGAAGAATCATGTGGCAAGAAGAGTCTGGAACGCTCTTCCTTACACCATGCTGTGGCGTATTTGGCTAGCTCGCAACCAAATAATCTTCAAAGACAAGAAAATCGACATTAGAAAGCTACATAACAAGGCAAGAGGACTCGCCATGGAAGCTGTAGCTGTTAATTGCCAACGAAACATTGATACGGTTGGGCTCTTCGTTGAAGAACTAAACTTCATAGGAAGTATGCTTGATCAGAGCAACAGAGACCTCTGCAACGGGCAACAAAGAAACGACACTAGTAGCATTCAAACTCCTAGCAGTAGTTGGAAAATCAGAATGAAGGATAAGGAGTTTTCCTTCTGGTTAAAAAGCTGCAACACTCACTATTTATTTTTTGATGGAGCCTCCAAGTTAAATCCTGGTAAGGCCGGGGCGGGCGAAATCATTTGTAACGCCAATGGAGACATCGTTCTTGCTTTCGAATGGGGATTAGGCTCCATCTCCAATAATAAAGCAGAAGCTCTCGCTCTGTATCAAGGCCTCATTCAGCTCCAAAATATTGGCATTCACACAGCAACAGTGATAGGAGATTCAGCAATCATCATCAGCTTAATGGTCCATAAGCGAACAACAACCAATTTACCTCTCCAGCAAATTTTAAATCGATGTCATGAACTCACCCAACAAATGCAGAAAGTTTGATTCATCCACGTCCTTCGTTCCCTCAACAAGGAGGCCGACGCTTGTGCAAACAGAGCTTGCTCCAAATCTTTGGGCACTCTCAGTAGGAACGCCATAGAATCCTTCTGTTTTCTGCCATGATTTGGAACAATCAGATCAGTTTGTCTACAGAGGCAGCAGTAGTAACCATGTCCAAGAATTTGATGGCAACCAGAAATCCTCTTTGGGCAGCAATGAGCCCTGTCTCAGCTCAACAAATCCAGGATCAACAGGCCTTGAAGGCGACCTATTGCAGGATTTACAGGTTCTGAAGACAACATCGTTTAAGCATGTTTTACAAATGTAGTTTTTTGCTGTCTCAATTTGTTCGAATCTATACTAGATCAGTCTTCTCAGTAGTCAAGCATAATCGGAGCGCTCAGGAACTTGGTTTCGCTGAGGTTCCCCCCCTCCTCTTATTTCTTGCTTATAGCCCTGTAACATTGGAGCTTAGACTCACATTTTCTTCTTTTTGAATACAAAACAGCACCCGATTATGTCAAAAAAAAAAAAAAAATAAATAACAATTTTAATTGATAAAAACCCTTTATTAGAACTAATAAAAATAATTAATATTTATAATTTAACTTAAAATCCTAAAATATTTTAATATGAGTTGGTTAGGATAATTAATAATTAATATAATTAGTAATCAATATATATTATTGTTATAATTAATTAATAATTAAATAAAAAAATTATTTACTAATTAATACTAACATTTATTTATTCAAAAAATAAATAAATATTAATCAAGTAAATAATTATTTATTTTATTATGTTTTATAGATACTAATTAAATTAATTTTATTAATTGATTTATTTAATTATTATTTAATTTTGTTAGGATTTATATTAGGGCTAAATTTTTTAAAATATCCAATTATTAATAAATTAGAACTAATAATAAATATAATCTAACTAACTAAAAAACCCTAAAAAAAATTATGAGATGGTTAGGATAATTAGAAATCGATATTATTATCTATAATTGTTATAATTAATAAGATAAGAAAAAAACCTTAACTAATTAATACAAATAAACTAATTATTTACTAATTAATATTAAAATTTATTTAAAGAAACAAACAAATATTAATAAAGTAAATAAGTATTTATTGTTATTAAATTTTATAATAATAACTAATTTAATTAATTATGTTTATTTAATTTAATAAATTTTTATTATTATTATTATTATTTTAGGATCAATATTAGGATTATTTTTAATTTGGTATTTAAATTCCTAAGCTAGCTTTAAATTCCAGCCAAAACCACCTAAGGCTTAAACGAGGTTGGTATAAAGACACCAAGGCCTAGTTAAACCATTGAAAGATCGACGAGAATGTTACTTTGCAAACATTAATAACATTAAAAAAAAATTACTTCTAAGTTCAAAGAAAAAATGTGGTGTGAGAAAGTTTTAACAGCTAAAAGAAAATTAAGATATTATGAGTTCATCAACCCCACCCTAGAAGATTAGAATTATCTCTTTGTTTTAACTAGCTCAAAGAAGAAAATTAATATAGCCAAGATTAGAACAAACTCTCATGAGCTCCATAGTGAAACAGGTCGTTGGGCAGTTCCTAAAACACCATGGATGGAAAGGATATGCCATCTCTATGAGAATATGAACATCGAGGATGAAAATCACTTCCTCTTAGAGTTCCCCGCGTACAACCACATTAGAGCTCAATTTCATAATATTTGTTGCAATATTGACCTTCCTAGCCTTTTAAGATGTCATAATTATAGTGGGCTTGGGAGGCTTCTCTCCAAGCTTTTTGAGCATAGGAATAGAATCTTAAAATCAAACTAAATAACTCTTTTCTTTAGGTCCAATAGATCAAATATTGGTCTCAGTGGACGTTAACCATTATTATCATCATCATCATTTAAAACAGCAGATACTAATAACAATTACTAATTAATTATTTTTTATTTTTTAAGAAAATAAAAATTAATTAATGAGGATAATTATTAAAAGAAAATACTTTAATTATTAAAACAACCCTAGATTTCAAAAGAAAAGAAACAAACCTGAGATCAATACCTGAAAAACTATACCTGGAAGGATGGTGTTTTTTAGGAACAAATTTTTCAAAGAAGAGGTCACCAACTGTCACTGATTTCACAACCCCCATCCCTATTAATGTTATAAGGATGTTTTATAATCTCAAGGGCCTCTCTCACTTTCCTTCTTTGATAGTGCTCCTCTCTCGCAATGATCCTTACATCTTCTAGATGCACTTGATGCTTAGTTTTCAAGGAGTGTTCTGTAAGGGCTGAGATGCGAGATCTCTCATACTTAATATCGGCTCCGTGCTCTTTAAGTCGTTTCTGAAGTGAATGCCTAGTTTCGCCAATATAACTTTTCCCGCACGAACAATCAATTTTTTACACTCCTTTAAGTTCATCAGGGTTTATATTATATTTAACAGATCACATTCTCTATCGAATAGCTGCTAAAAATTGTGCAAAAATATCGTTCCTTCTCAGAACCCCAGCAAGTTTATCAGTAACACCCTTAATGTATGGTAGAAAAACCCTACCACCATTTCCTTGAGGTTCATGGCGCTTCTGAGGCAAGATGGAACCCTTAGCTACTTTTAGGGCATTTTTTATATCTCTTTATTTATAACCTATACCCTTAAATACAAATGACAAGTGACTGATTTCCTCGCTAAGGTGTTTAGCATCAGATATCCTCATGGCTCTAACAGCAAGAGTATTAAGGACACTAAACTTTTGAGTTGGATGATGGTAGGACTCAGCATGAAGATCGCTATCAGTATGATTTTTCTTTCTAAACACATGATGCCCTAATATTCCATCACCCTTCCTGGTGACAAGAACATCCAAAAAAGGAATGCTTTTTTTTTCTTCAACCTCTATAGTAAACTTACCTTCTAAGAAAATGGAGTTACATTGATTAAAAAAACTCTCAAGATTCTCCTTTCCATGAGTCCACTTTATGTTGGTGTCGTCTACAAATATTTTGCACCAAGTTGGTTTTAAGGGATATGAAGCAAGGGCCTTCTTCTCAAAGTGTTCCATGTATAACTTGGCAACAATAAGAGATAGAAGAGATCTCATTGCGACACCTGATACCTTCTCATAGTCTTCCCCTTGGAAACTCAAGAAAGTGGAGTGTAAACAAATTTACGCAAGCTTGGTTGTTCCTGGATTAGTGACTTCTTTAATTACCTGAATTTCCTCATCTAAAGGAATCTTGGTAAATAATGATACCACATCAAAACTTACCAAAGTTTCGCTCTCCTCCACCCTCTCATCCCTAATGAGCTTGACAAAATCGTTAGAGTCCTTTATGAAAGTGTGAGTGTTTCCAACAAGGGTTTTAAGGATTTTGGCAACACATTTCGCTAGCTCATAAGTGGGGGATCCTATGGTATTAATAATCGGTCTAAGTGAGATTCCCTCTTTATGAATCTTGGGTAATCCATAAATTCTTGGAATAACATCACACAAAGGGGTCCGTTTCTTCTTAATCTTGTCATCCAACCCTAAATTCTTGATCACTTTCTTGACTTCTCTTAATACCTTGGGCATGGGGTTTGAACTAAGTTTCTTGTAGCTACTACAATCTAGATGCTCATTCATTTTTCTTATATAATCAACCTTATCTAAAAAACAGCAACCCCTCCCATATCTCCTTTTAGTACCACGATGATGTCATTATTACAAAGAGCCTTAAGAGCATTAAGCTCATATTTACTTAGGTTTCTCCTGGGGGTTCTAGTTTTCCTCAAAATAAGGGAGCATTCTTGTCTCAATGCTTCTTTATCATCGAGAGCTAAAATCTGAATTCCTTCCTCAATGCTTCAAACAATGCTTTCATTTGGAATCCCTTTAGGTGCAACTGCAAATCCTAAACCCTTGCTAAGAATCCTGATGGAATCTTGACTTAACTCCAAAGAGGATAAGTTGATAACCTTCTTATTCTTGGAAAAGGGGCTATGGCCTAATTCCTCTTTAGCACCACCATTTAAGCTATTGTCTGAGAGGCAGGTTGTGCTCAAGCCAAGAAAATATTTGCTTCAAACATCGGGAAAAACCACCCTACTAGATCCAGCCCTTTCCGTTTGGTATGGTGGCTCCGACCTGATTTAAAGGACCATTTCTGTAACTAAATGGATTGGATTGGATGGGTGGAAATGGGACTAAATTAACTAAAATAAAACTATCTAATTTAAGCTAAATACTGATAAAGAAATTCTAACACTAACCCGGGTAACTATATGTGAATACAACTTAAGATTGTTCCAATTAAACAATAACCATGAAAATATATTATTAATTAAATTGAAATGTGTAGAAACAAATAAAGATAACTCTGTTTAAGAAATTAAATAGAGTTGTATTAGCATATTGCATTCATCATTGTATACCATCTACATGTAATTATGAAAAATAACGTTTCAATTATACTCAGAAATGATATATAAAAGGAAGCGTTGTGAAAAAAAATATACATATAAATGATAGCAATTTTAAAACGAATATCATAAGACAAAAGAAATCAATAGTGAACAGATAGAAATACCTTGTTCATCTTGAGGACTTTCAAATGCAATCTGATACTCTATCCAGTAACTATGATGCAAAATCAAATTCCAAGGTACAGAAATGCAACACTTCAAAGATAATTCCGCATGAAAATCACCAGATGTGATCCTTTTTAAAAAATATATAAGACAATGGAGTACAGAAATGCAATCTCCAAGTCCAAAAAATATTAAGATCCAGGACCCCTCTCTAAATGCATGAGAGGGGTTTAAATACTACTTAGCTAAATCTAAAAATAGTTTATTACAAAAATTAAGGATTCGGTTCAATGACCGTCCTTTTCCTAGGCTAAAATACAGTGAAATTAAAACTAAATCTATCTATCTATGAATTTTATCTTTAAGCTTGCAGGCATCTAGCATAGTTTTGAGAAGATGCGGTTGACCGACTTCAGAATTCAACTGTCCTGAAAAGACAGAGTTGGCAAGCGTAGGAGCAATCTTCTCTGTAGCATTGATGATACAATTGAGCGCACTGTGCTGACTGTGTGGCTTTACCAAGTACATCTAGTATGCGTCCCAATTCAATCTTGTCAGCCCTTGGATGGATTTTTCGCTTTCTTCTGCCTTTTGCCTCCATTCTGTTTGCAATTGATTTGCCTGTGGGAGATATCCTGGAACAGTTTCTAGGATCAAATTAGCTTTGTGTAAATTGTCATTTACACAATCGGTGAGAGTGTTTTCCGCTGTAGCCGCCTCCTCTGCTGCCTTTTCTGCCCTTCTGATCTGTGCATCCCAGTTATTGAACAGTATTTCTTTATGGTTTTCATTAACGATGGGTGCACCAGCTTTTCTGCCTTCTTCTGTCTTTTGCCATATCAGATAATCATTGATCTTTTCATTAATCAAATCATAATCATTTCATAAATCTACGACATGATTTGTGATTTTATCTCTCTCTTGGAACAAAGAATTCCATTGCAAGATTTTTTGGCAGAAAACTTCCTCTTGTTGCAGTAGTTGATTGTTCAAAGAGATGGTCTCTGAAATGAATTCTGGAAGCTTAGGATCATCTTTATGCTGATCTTGGATAATCTGTATTTGTTTGTCTTTATCAGCCAAGCATTTTTGATGTCCTATTTGCATTTCTTGAAGTTGTTGTTGTAACTCTTCAAGTTTCAATTGTGCTTCCTTATTGGCCTGTACCTGTTGCAATTGCTGTTGCAGAGCTTTTACCTGTTCTTCTTTTTCATCCAACAAAAGTTGTATCTCAACTGCTTTATCAATTGTTGCAGAAGCATAAGCTCCTGTTATCTGAGTTAGCTTAGTGAGATTACGAGTAGGTTTTGTGGCAGGATCTTTCCATAAAACATCTACTTGTTCTGCTTCAGTAGCAATTGCACTTTCTATTTTTCTCCTTTTTCTCTGTCTCTTCACTACTGCTTTGTATTTTGGGCTATAGAATACATCCAGAGGAGGAATGTCCTCTACATTAAGTACAATTTTAGAGGAGGGTGTGATTGGTATGTGCTCTGTTACTGTGGCTGTGCTGCTTGTTCCTGTGCTCAAAACTTTGGTTGTTTGGACAGGGGTCTGCACATTCTGTCCTTCTATATTAATCAATTGATTAAAGGTCTCCCATTCTTTGTCTAACTCAATGGTGACTGGCTGTTGCTGTACAGTGGTTGGAGGAGGAATTGTCTGTTGAGGAGTCAAAATTTGTTGTTGAGCAAGTTATTTTGATTGTGCAGAATCTTTAATGGATTCTTCCATTTTATCTTCCTTTTCTTTAGACTTATTGGAGTGTTCAGAATCTCTGTCAGATTTTGATTTAGATTTACCTGTACTTGAACTGCCGTTAAGACTAACACTAGGAGTTTTCTCCCTTGCGGGCTCTAAGCGTAGATTATCCAAAGGAATAGGAATTAGTCTTCTTTCTCTGTAAAGCTTGAATTCCTGAAATTACTCTGGAGATAGCTGTGCTTAAGCTGAATTCAACACTTCTTTGAATGAATTTCTTTCTTGGAACATATCATCAAAAAGATCCTGTTCCCCGGAAAATTCCCTTACTTTGATTGCATTGGTAAAATTCTTAACAATATCATTTGGGTCGAATAACCTTCTCGAAAATTTGAACAGCTGTAGGCATGTAATGTTGCCTATCTCTTGAAATGCATGACCAATATCAAACAGTGAAAATGTTCCACATTTTATGGGAAATTGTGGCCAAATGCCCTTTTTCTTCTCTTTTAAATCTTTTGTCATACCTCCCTGGCCACAGGTCTGATAGGCAATTTCCCGAGCTACAAGTCTATCTGGAACATATAAGGGTAAAACATGGGGAGAAGCATAACTTTCAAAAACCCTAATATAGGTGAACAATTCTTCTCCAAACCATCTTGCGACGGGGAGAATATCAACCTCTGTTTCTGAGGATAACCTTGGGGCATCCTTATTATACAATGTTCTGTACAATGGCAGCATTATTCCATGACAAATTTGGTAAAAATGGGGGATAAACTTAGACTCCCATAGTTCTTTATGGTACACATGAATGGGAAAAGGATCGTGGATAGTCCATTTCCAGCCCATCACAGGGAATTTAGAGACATAACAGATGGCGTCCATGACATAAGCAGATAAATAAAAAGGCGGATAAACCCGCTGGGAAACATTTCGTTTAGACCGGTAGTGAAAAATAGCAGTGGTGAGATTATCAGATAGGATTTTGGCCCAGTCTAAAATTGTAGAATTAACAACCGCATTCAACAAAGGAAGCCATTCGGGTAAGATCATATTTATGTCAGGCTTTCCAAAAAGCCTACATAACATGGCAGCAGTAAAACAATAAGGAGAGGTAAGTGAACCCGTGTTGTACATACCTTGTTTGTTTTTCTTCAATGGTTCACTTCTTTTGGTCCACTCCTTTGTGCATTCTGCCAAATTTGAGTGTTCTTTGGCAAAATCTTCCATAAATTGCTTGTTGAAAGTCGCCTGAGGTTCTGGCAGCTTATACATTAATCTCAGATCTTCTATGGTGAATGACCCAATTAGCTCTTCAGATGGAGTTCTGAATTGTCTCTCTGAAATATCTGTGCTATCCAACACCCATCTCACCATGTCTATATATGGGAGAATCCTTGGCCTTGCTGCTATTCTATGCAGAAATGAGCAAGCCAAGTCTCTAAGGGTTGCTTCAGACGTATTCTTGGAACCTGCTGTAGCTGCAACTTTTATCACCACAGGATTTTCTTCTTCTAACAGATTATACATTCCTTCCCAAGTGGATATACCGGCATCCTTATTACAGGTGGTGTCTGCGTATAGCGAAGCCATTTCTTTGTTTTCAGAACTCGATCTCTTCTCCTTCTTACCCATAGTGTTTAGTGGAAGCTTTGTATAGATGTTTGCTCCTTCGTGCCTGCGTTTTACGAGTAAATGAGAGTAATGGTATAAGAAAGGTGATGAGACTGTTTTAAATGTGAAAGCGGATGAAATATAATATTTTAATTATGAAACGACTTTCAATCCAAACACAATCTCATTTACCATTAATAATCAATCCAATCATTGAATTTAATCATTAAAGCGCATAACATATTTGACATATGGGAAGATTGCCTTGGGATAGCGTGCCTACCTGAATCTGCGACATTGCGATCTGCGATTTTCTACACAATATCGCAATATCGCAATGTCGCAATATCGCAAAATGAAGTCATCGCAGTTATGAAAATAGCGCAAAAGCGGAAATTGCGCAATAGCGCAAAAGCGCATATCGCAAAATCGCAAAAGCGCATATCGCAAAATCGCAAAAGCGCATAATTGAAAAGAGCGCAAAAGATATTCATTAATCATTTCTGTTTTCTGCGCTATGCGATCTGCGACCAATGCGTTTTATAAAAGATATATACCATTTTGTTATGGATGCGCTATCTTGTTTAAAGAGAAATTTTATTATAATCTATCATAAACTTAAGTGTTTCTTAATATTCTTTCTAAGGGATTTTTATAGGTTTATGATAGAAAGTTTTATTTGAAAAGGCAAACAAATCCTAATTGATTTTTTGGATTTTTAACTAAGGGTCCTCATTTATTTAGTATTATTACTAATATTAAATAAAAAGGAGGGTTGTTGCTGGTCACAACAATTGGCGATTCACTGAAAGAAACAGTGATCTCTGAAAAAATAAAATGAACATTCTATCTTTAGTAAGTAAAGGTTTTTAAAGATAATGAAAACTATCTTAGGATAATTCAAATAAAATGTAACTATGAAAAAGAAATAAAAATCATTTCATAATTTCTTTCTAATTCCTTAAGAAATAAAAACATTTTGGGTTATATCAAGCTTTGATTGGTGTTAATAATAAAGTAAGTGGATCTCTCCAAGTTTTGGTTTTATAATATACTCTATTGCCATAGGTATTGCCTCTGCTGCCAGCAAACGTTCATAGTCTCGACAGGGTTACCTTTAAACCATTAACCATTCATTGTCCCATCCAACTAAAATTATGACTTTTTAAAAGATAAATTCATAAGATCTATTATCTCATGTTTTTGTCTTTTATTTATTTTTTATTTTTTAAGAGCCATTGTTCTGGTTTGGCAGCCAGTTAATAACAATGCCATTCACTAGTTATAATTAAACTGAACAAGCTGGCTCGTGATGAGACCCCTTGTCTTATATTTATAAGCCATTACCCTGTTTTGGTATGCAGTATTGGTAATGTCAGTTTTATTACTCCTTATGAACATGGTAAGTCGGCTCGTAATGAGACCTCTTATCTCTTAAAATTTTTCGTATAATTTCTTAGAATTACATTCTAAAAAATCATAACTTAAATGGATGGGGTGAAATAGTTTTATCCTTAAGAATCAATGGATGACAATTTTCAGAGTTTTTTGAGTTCCAAAACTTTGAAAAAAATCTTTACTTTGATAGATAACCTTTCTCTGCTTAATAAACTTATAATGATTTACATTCTTCTCAAGTTTTCAAAATATCATGTAAATGATTGAAATAATCTTTCAAAGTTTAACATCTTATTTTAAACTATTCAAAAACTGTGATCATTACTTTAAAAATTCTTATTTACACAAAATAAATATTTATAATATTTTTCCGAAGAAATTTTCTTAAATAGTAAACAGTCAATCAGAGACTCATAGACAACCTTTATTTGCAAAAACAAAAACAATCAAAAACTTTGCAGAAAGAAATATGTACAGTTTAAGAAGGGGTTACCTCCTTATGAAAAGAATTTCTTCAAGATAAGCCCATTTACAGGAAGAGATTCTCTCTTACCCGTTAGATCTTGGAGTATGAATGTATTTGAGCTTATCTTCTCAACGATCTGAAATGGTCCAAGCCACATTTTCTGAAATTTGGTATGTTTACCTTTTTCTTCGTGTGCTTTATCCCATTTCAAAACGAGATCACCAATTGACAAAATTTTTGAGCCGGTAGAACTTGCATCAAAAGAAGATTTTACAAGCCGTTGATGTTTTTCATGAGTAATTTTTGCTTTATCCCTATCTTCTTCTAATTTAAGGATTTGATCATATCTCAATTGAATGGATGAAGAAGGATTTTCTTCAATAAACTGCACTAGGGCTAATGATGGAAGAGTTAGATTTGATGGTATCACAGCTTCTTTTCCATAAACCAGATTGAAAGGTGAAGTCCCTATTGAAGCTTTTTCAGTGATACGATCAGCCCATAACGCAAAGATTAAAGATTTGTGCCAATTCTTTTGATTTTGATCAACGGTCCTTTTAATTATTTTGATAAGGTTTTTATTAGTGGATTCAGCCAAACCATTACCTTGTGGATAATAATTTGCTGAATATTTTAATTTAAAACCTCTTTTGACTACAAATTCAATTAAACTATTTCCAGAGAAGTAAGATGCATTATCAAAGACAAGAGCTTGAGGTACACCAAACCTGGTTATGATGAATTGATCTATGAAATCAATAATTGCATCAGAATTGGCTACCTTCAACGGAATTGCCTCTACCCATTTTGTAAAGTAATCAGTTGCAGTAAGGATGTACTTGTGCTGTTTGGAAGAATGAGGTACTATCTCACCAATAATGTCAAGCCCCCATCGTTCGAATGGTTGCTCAATAGTTACTGGTTGCAAAGGAAAAGCTGGTTTCCTTTGTCTTCCACTTGCAGTTTGACAAATTTGGCACTTCCTTACGTAATCATGCGTATCTTTAAAAAGGGTAGGCCAATAATACCCAGCACGAATTATTTTGTGAGCTGTGGTATCGCCTCCAAAATGACCTCCTGCTGGTCCATCATGCAATTCCTGCAAAACCTTTTCAGCTTCAGTCTTTTCAAGACATCTTAATAAAATTGAATCATAATTTTTTCTAAATAACACATTATCAATGATCTCATATTTAATAGCCTTTAACCTTAAAGCGTGTTTACTCTTATAGCTGAGATTAGAAGGAGCATACCCATTTTTCAAGTAATAGATAAGATCAACATACTGAGATTCAAAATCTGTAACACTTATCTGACTTACTTGAATATCTTGATTTGAATCTTGATTTTCTGGTATGTTATGAGCTCCTGCCAATAATCTGCAAAAACCTTGTCCTCTAACAATCTTAGTTGGTTTAATATCAATATCATATTCTTGCAAGGTTGTTACCCAGTTAGCTCTCTTTTCTCCTACTTCTTTTTGAATTAATAATTGCCTCACTGCAGAGAATGGGACAATGATTTTTGTATGTGTCTTCAAGAGAAAAGGTCTGAAATGTTTGATTGATTTAAATACAGCAAAGGCTTGTTTTTCAACATCGGAATAATTAAGCTCAGCTCCTTGCAGATTTGAACTAAAGAAAGAAATTGGTGCTTCGATTTCTTGATCATTGAGTTGTGTTAAAACGGCCGCATAGGATGTTTCAGTGGCCAGAGTATACAAAGTAAAATCTTTAGAAAAATCCGGGGTATTCAATGCTGGTGCATTAATGATCGCTTGTTTGATTGAATCAAAAGCTTCCTTTTCTTTATGCGTCCATTTGAATATTGAATTTTTCTTGATCATATTTTGCATAGGTAAAACAATTAAAGAAAAATCAGGAATAAATCTTTTAACAAAATTGATCTGTCCAAGAAATGATTGCATGGATTTTTTGTTATGTGGTAAAGAAATATCAGAAATTTCTTTCACTCTATCTGGATCAATATATATACCATATTTTGACACAACAAATCCTAAGAGTTTCCCTTCATCTAAAGCAAAGAAATATTTCTTTGGATTTAAGGAGATACCAAACCTTCTACATCTTTCAAATATTTGTTTTAAATCATGTAGATGATTGGCTCTCTTTTTTGAAAATATTGTTATGTCATCAAGATAAACAACAACTGATTTATTGATCAGACCTTTGAATGCTATATCCATGGCTCTTTGAAAATTTGCTCCTGCATTTATTAGACCAAAAGGCATTTTCTGATAAGCATAAGTTCCCCATTTTGTTCTGAAAGTTGTTTTCAATCTGTCATCTGGGTGAACTAAAACTTGATTATAGCCCGAAAATCCATCGAGAAAAGACATAAGTTCAGAACCAGCTACCTTTTGAAGTATCCGTTCCATGGTTTTCAATGGGAAATTGTATTTTAAACATGCCTTGTTTAAATTTCTGAAATCAATACAGATTCTTATATCACCATTCTTCTTCCTTACAGGTACCATATTGGAAACCCAATTAGAGTGCCTGACTGGAAAAATGATTTTGGCTTTCAAAAGTTTATTAAGTTCTGATTTAATTTGACTTTCGAGATTTGGATGGATCTTTCTCAACTTCTGTTGAACAGGTTTAATATCAGGAAGCATTGGAATCGTGTGTTGAATAATCGAAGTATCATACGTTTTTAGATCATCATAATTCCAAGCAAAAACATTTTTATACTTGTTCAGCAGTTTAATGAATGCATTCCTTTCCTCTGGTGTTAAATTGAGTCCTAAGTTAACGTTTTGAGGTTTAGAATCAGAACCAAGATTTACTAATTCAAACTTCAAAGTGGAACTTTGAAGTTTCGGATTAGTGACTTTCTTGAATCTGTCTGTAATGTCATATAAATCCTCTAATTTAACAACAGATTTTGGAATGGGGTTTTCATTACCTTTTGAAGCAATTTGTAAATCATGATCATCTTCGTCAATAATTTGCTCATCATATGATTTCTCTGAAGTCATGAAATTTAGAATATCTTGATCATGATAGAATACTCTCCAATTTATAACATTATCTGGGACAGATGGACGAAAAATCAATTCTACAGAAAACCTATCAGGACTGCAATCTTCAGCAGGTAGGAGTTTAGATGCAACATTAGCTAACAATTCAGCTGATGTATTCTGATTCCTAGGAATAGGAGAAATATTGAATGCTAAAAAATGAGTGGTGAGATCTTGTACTAGGGTTTGATAGTGTTTAAGATGTCCCGAAAGGCAATGAATAGTATTCCTAACTTGTTTTATGACAATTTCGGAATCACCAAAGACTTTCAAGTATTTAACATCTAACCCTATAGCTTTATAAAGTCCTTGAACCAAGGCTTCATATTCTGCGGTATTGTTAGTACACTCAAATTCTAATCTACATGACAGCATGGTTTTCTCCCCATTTGGATCAATTAAGATGCATCCAGCTCCAGCTCCATCACTAGACTTCGATCCATCAAAATATAACAACCAAAATAAAGATTTGTCTATTGGCTTATCTACAATTACATCAGAAATATTTACAATTCTGGAAGAATCAGATTGTGAAAAATTTTCTATCTGAGAAACAAAAGTATTTACAGAAAACGGTGATTGAGGAGCCTTGAAATTTCCAAGGAATGATTCAGCAGAATAGCCTCCAAGGATATTGTTGTTGAATGCTACAGGTTCATTAGGTTGTTCAAATTCAGTGACAGTGTGCATCATATGTTTTTCTTGTTCAATTTTGATTTGATTTGGTTTCCCTTTGTAGGGAAGCCACATGTGTGAATAATCGGTTGAGATATAACCGTTAAGTTTCGCAGACCAGTCCCTGCTCAAGATTAATCCATAGAATTTAGGAATATCAGCAATTAGAATATCAATTCTTTGGACAATCCTAGGATCTGAGGCTAATCTGATAGTAACTGAATTGATTTCTCCTACCACTTGGACTTTAGAGCGATCCAACTGAACGATATGAACTGCTGATTTCTGTGGTTCAATATTCAATTTAGCACAGACAGAAGTAGGCATAATATTGGAGGAAGCTCCATAATCAATCAAACAATTGTGCAGATTTTTATTGTACATCTCATAAGTCAAAAGAAAAGGAGGAGTTTGAGAATTTGAATTTTCCCCAATGAGCACAGTATCAGTAGCATCTACCTTATCTGGTGGCTTACCAGTTCCTCTTGCTGCTTTTGCAACTACACCGCTTGGTAAAGGAGCAATTGGTGTAGCATTTAATTCTTTCAATAGCAACTTTTGTTGGTGTTTTAGTTTGCCGAGTTCATGTAAGGAAATGTTGGCTTTGATCTTTTTCATGTCTTCAACAATGTTGTATTCCATAGGATCTGACACTACTAAATTTTTCACTGTTGATGTGAGAGGATTAGAAGAAGATGGCTGATTTTGAGTAGGTAATGGAGAAGTTTTCTTCACAATGGGTTTGTCTTTGGTACTTGGAGTTGTAATTTTCTTTTTAGGAACTGTTTGCACTGGTTCTGCTGTAGATTTACTCCTAGTACTTACAGGCATAGCTTCTTCACTATCAGAATTAGGGAGAATAAAATCCCACATTCCATTCAATTCAACTATTTCTTCATTTTCGTCTTCTTGATCTGATACTATAGATGTATCTTCTTCTTCTTCCTCTTCTTTTGATTCTGCATTAGAGATTGCATTAGGAGGTTTAGATTCAACTTGGTTTCTTCTGAAATTTTGGAATGGTTTCTTGGTAGAAGTTTCAGCCACTTGTTTTTTAATTTCAACCATTTCATTTGACATGGTTTTAAGAACTTTTTGTAAACCTTCCATGTCGTATGGATCTTTGGCCTTTTTCTTTGAATCATCTTTGAAGCTGACTTTCTTTGATTTCCTTTCCTCGATAGCATTTTTCTTTTCCAGAGAAGTAATACGTTTTTCCACTGCAATAGCTTCTTTCATATTCTCAGCTAATGTAGGCTTTGCAGCTCTGTCTACGAAAATTGCTATGTTTGAGGGTAAGGCAATTATATACCATTCAATTCTGACTTGTTCACTGGGTTGTGAATCTGTATGAATTTTGTTCAAGAGTTTGTTGAATCTAGCATTGAATTATTTTATAGGTTCCTTGGGTTCTATCTTCAAATTTGAGAGATCATTGAGTAAAGTTGCAATTGATCGGTCATCTCCAAATTTGGTCAAAAAATGATCTACAAAAATGTCCCAACTTGTTATAGATCCTAATGGTAATGAAAAATACCATGATCCTGCTACTCCCTGAAGAGTATATGGGAATAATCTAACTACAACATCTTCGTGTATGACTCCATTCAAATTAATAGCCAGCATAAAGTTATTGATATGTTCTTCAGCTTGAATGTTAAGATCCGGGCTAAACTTTGGAAGCCATTTTCCAGGATTGTCTGGTAAATCATGTAAAGGTGCAGCCATGTTGACTGCTCCTGGAGTAGACCATGGTCTCTGTGCCATTATTGGGATGACTATTGGAGGAATAGTAGAAACTGGTGGTATTTGAATAGAAGTGGTTGGAATAGATGATGTTGAGATTGATGAGGATTGAGTAGAAGATGTTTGTGGAGATGATGATTGAAGAGATGATGATGAAACAACTGTACTTTGTTGAGTTGTGGTTTTGGAAACAGGTGATTGAATATGAGATGATGAACTTGTATCACTTTCTGTTTCCGATTGAATTCTTTTTGTTTTGCCCTTACTAGGTAAAGGAAATTCTTTCGGAGGAATACCAAGTTTTTCACTTTGCAACCTAGTAAGAGGTTTGGAAGGAATAAATTTTGAGCTTACACTACCTTCAGATATTTCAGACTCTTCAAGAGATAATGAGAATCCTTTCAATTTATGAATTAGATCTTGAACTTCAGGAGACTCAGGATGTTGTTTGTCTGAATGTTTTGAAATTTTGGTAGTGGGTGTTTGAATATTTTCTGCAATTTCTTCTCTAGGATTTTGAATTTCAGAAGAAATTGAAGAAGTTAATGAGGGTGTTTTGCTCTCAGAATGGCTTGTGGATAAATATTTACTTGCCATTCATAGCTCATGCCCTCCTTCTAGTGCCAAAAATGTTGAAGCCTAGAAAATCTCTGCTTCAAACATCGGGGAAAACCACCCGGTCGGGACCTTAAGACAACTCCTTTTCCATTTGGTATGGTGGCTCCGACTGGATTTAAAGGACCAGTTTCCTTGTAACTAAATGGATTGGATTGGATGGGTGGAAATGGGACTAAATTAACTGAAGTAAAACTATCTAATTTAAGCTAAATACTGATAAAGAAATTCTAACACTAACCCGGGTAACTATATGTGAATACAACTTAAGATTGTTCCAATTCAACAATAACCATGAAAATGTATTATTAATTAAATTGAAATGTGTAGAAACAAATAAAGATAACTCTGTTTAAGAAATTAAACAGAGTTATATTAACATATTGCATTCATCATTGTATACCATTTACATGTAACTATGAAAAATAACGTTTCAATTATACTCAGAAATGATATATAAAAGGAAGCGTTGTGAAAACAAATATACATATAAATGATAGCAATTTTAAAACGAATATCATAAGACAAAATAAATCAACAGTGAACAGATAGAAATACCTTGTTCATCTTGAGGACTTTCAAATGCAATCTGATACTCTATCCAGTAACTATGATGCAAAATCAAATTCCAAGGTACAGAAATGCAACACTTCAAAGATAATTTCGCATGAAAATCACCAGATGTGATCCTTTTTTAAAAATATATAAGACAATGGAGTACAGAAATGCAATCTCCAAGTCCAAAAATATTAAGATCCAGGACCCCTCTCTAAATTCATGAGAGGGGTTTAAATACTACTTAACTAACTCTAAAAATAGTTTATTACAAAAATTAAGGATTCGGTTCAATGACCGTCCTTTTCCTAGGCTAAAATACAGTGAAATTAAAACTAAATCTATCTATCTATGAATTTGATCTTTAAACTTGCAAGCATCTAGCATAGTTTTGAGAAGATGCGGTTGTCCGACTTCGGAATTCAACTGTGTTGAAAAGACAGAGTCGGCAAGCGTAGGAGAAATCTTCTCTGTAGCATTAATGATACAATTGAGCACACTGTGCTGACTGTGTGGCTTCACCAAGTACATCCAGTATGAGTCCCAATTCAATCTTGTCAGCCCTTGGATGGATTTTTCTCTTTCTTCTGCCTTTTGCCTCCATTCTGTTTGCAGTTGATTTGCCTGTGGGAGATATCCTGGAGCAGTTTCTGGGATCAAATTAGCTTTGTGTAAATTGTCATTTACACAATCAGTGAGAGTGTTTGCCGTTGTAGCCGCCTCCTCTGCTGCCTTTTCTGCCCTTCTGATTTGTGCATCCCAGTTATTGAACAATATTTCTTTATGGTTTTCATTAACGATGGGTGCACCAGCTTTTCTGCCTTCTTCTGTCTTTTTCCATGCCAGATAATCATTGATATTTTCATTAATCAAATCATAATCATTTCGTAAATCTACGACATGATTTGTGATTTTATCGCTCTCTTGGCAAAAAGAATTCCATTGCAAGATTTTTTGGCATAAAACTTCCTCTTGTTGCAGTAGTTGATTGTTTAAAGAGATAGTTTCTGAAATGAATTCTGGAAGCTTAGGATCATATTTATGCTGATCTTGGATAATCTGTATTTGTTTGTCTTTATCAGCCAAGCTTTTTTGATGTCCTATTTGAATTTCTTGAAGTTGTTGTTGTAACTCTTCAAGTTTCAATTGTGCTTCCTTATTGGCCTGTACCTGTTGCAATTGTTGTTGCAGAGCTTTTACCTGTTCTTCTTTTTCATTCAAAAAAAGTTGTATCTCAAATGCTTTATCAATTTTTGCAGAAGCATAAGCTCCTGTTATTTGAGATAACTTAGTGAGATTATGAGTAGGTTCTGTGGCAGGATCTTTCCACAAAACATCTACTTGTTCTGCTTCAGTAGCAATTGCACTTTCTAATTTTCTCTTTTTCCTCTGTCTCTTCACTAATGCTTTGTATTTTGGGCTGTAGAATACATCCAGAGGAGGAATGTCCTCTACATTAAGTACAATTTCAGAGGAGGGTGTGATTGGTATGTGCTCTGTCACTGTGACCGTGCTGCTTGTTCCTGTGTTCAAAACTTTGGTTCTCTGGACAGGGGTCTGTACATTCTGTCCTTCTACATTAATCAATTGGTTAAAGGTTTCCCATTCTTTGTCTAACTCAATGGTGACTGGCTGTTGCTGTACATTGGTTGGAGGAGGATTTTTCTGTTGAGAAGTCAAAATTTTTTGTTGAGTAAGTTCTTTAGATTGTGCAAAATCTTTAATGGATTATTCCATTTTATCTTCCTTTTCTTTAGACTTATTGGAGTGTTCAGAATCTCTGTCAGATTTTGATTTAGATTTACCTGTACTTGAACTGCCGTTAAGACTAACACTAGGAGTTTGTTCCCTTGCAGGCTCTAAGCGTAGATTATCCAAAGGAATAGGAATTAGTCTCCTTTCTCTGTAAAGCTTGAATTCCTGGAATTATTCTGGAGATAGCTGAGCTTGAGCTGAATTCAAAACTTCTTTGAATGAATTTCTTGCTTGGAACATATCATCAAAAATATCCTGTTCCCCAGAAAATTCCCTTACTTTGATTGCATTGGTAAAATTCTTAACAATATCATTCGGGTCGAATAACCTTCTTGAGAATTTGAACAACTGTAGGCATGTAACGTTGCCTATCTCTTGAAATGCATGACCAATATCAAACAGTGAAAATGTTCCACATTTTATGGGAAATTGTGGCCAAATTCCCTTTTTCTTTTCTTTTAAATCTTTTGTTATACCTCCCTGGCCACAGGTCTGATAAGCAATTTCCCGAGCTACAAGTCTATATGGAACATATAGGGGTAACACATGGGGAGAAGCATAACTTCCAAAAAACCTAATATAAGTGAACAATTCTTCTCCAAACCATCTCGCGACGGGGAGAATATCAACCTCTGTTTCTGAGGATAACCTTGGGGCATCCTTATTATACAATGTTTTGTACAATGGCAGCATTATTCCATGACAAATTTGGTAAAAATGGGGGATAAACTTAGACTCCCATAGTTATTTATGGTACACATGAATGGGCAAAGGATCGTGGATAGTCCATTGCCAGCCCATCACAAGGAATTTAGAGATATAACAGATGGTGTCCATGACATAAGCAGATAAATAAAAAGGTGGATAAACCCGCTGAGAAACATTTCGTTTGGACCGGTAGTGAAAAATAGCAGTGGTCAAATTATCAGATAGGATTTTGGCCCAGTCTACAATTGTAGAATTAACGGCCACATTCAACAAAGGGAGCCATTCAGGCAAGATCATATTTATGTCAGGCTTTCCAAAAAGCCTGCATAACATGGCAGCAGTGAAACAATAAGGAGAGGTAAGTGAACCCGTGCTGTACATACCTTGTTTGTTTTTCTTCAATGGTTCACTTCTTTTGGTCCACTCCTTTGTGCATTCTGCCAAATTTGAATGTTCTCTGGCAAAATCTTCCATAAATTGTTTGTTGAAATTCGCCTGAGGTTCTGGCAACTTATACATTAATCTCAGATCTTCTATGGTGAATGACCCGATTAGCTCTTCAGATGGAGTTCTGAATTGTCTGTCTGAAATATCTGTGCTATCCAGCACCCATCTCACCATGTCCGTATATGGGAGAATCCTTGGCCTTGCTACTATTCTATGCAGAAATGAGCAAGCCAAGTCTCTAAGGGTTGCTTCAGACGTATTCTTTGAACCTGCTGTAGCTGCAACTTTTATCACCACAGGGTTTTCTTCTTCTAATAGATTATACATTCCTTCCCAAGTGGATATACCGGCATCCTTGTTACAGGCGGTGTCTGCATATAGCGAAGCCATTTCTTTGTTTTCAGAATTTGAGCTCTTCTCCTTCTTACCCATAGTGTTTAGTGGAAGCTTTGTATAGACGTTTGCTCCTTCGTGCCTACGTTTTACGAGTAAATGAGAGTAATGGTATAAGAAAGGTGATGAGACTATTTTAAATGTGAAAGCGGATGAAATATAATATTTTAATTGTGAAACGACTTTCAATCCAAACACAATCTCATTTACCATTAATAATCAATCCAATCATTTAATTTAATCATTAAAGCGCATAACGGATTTGACATATGGGAAGATTGCCTTGGGATAGCGCGCCTACATGAATCTGCGACATTGCGATCTGCGATTTTCTGCACAATATCGCAATATCGCAATGTCGCAATATCACAAAATGAAGTCATCGCGGTTATGAAAATAGCGCAAAATCGGAAATTGCGCAATAGCGCAAAAGTGCATGTCGCAAAATCGCAAAAGCACATATCGCAATATCGCAATGTCGCAATATTGGAAAATCGCAAAAGCGCATATCGCAAAATCGCAAAAGTGCATAATTGAAAAGAGCGCAAAAGTTATTCATTAATCATTTCTGTTTTCTGCGCTATGCGATCTGCGACCAATGCGTTTTATAAAAGATATATACCATTTTGTTATGGATGCGCTATCTTGTTTAAAGAGCAATTTTATTATAATCTATCATAAACTTAAGTGTTTCTTAATATTCTTTCTAAGGGATTTTTATAGGTTTATGATAGAAAGTTTTATTTGAAAAGGCAAACAAATCCTAATTGATTTTTTGGATTTTTAACTAAGGGTCCTCATTTATTTAGTATTATTACTAATATTAAATAAAAAAGGGGGTTGTCATTGTTGATATTAGGCCGATATCCCCAAAAACCCGATGGCTCTCTATCTTATTGCAAACTACGTTAGTTGAAGAAAAATTCTGAGAACCGAGCTTATTTTTATTATTATAAATAGGGTCACTATGGCTATGGTCACCTTCCTTTCCAACATTTAAATGCAAAAACTGGTGTCCTTTACTAACACAATGGTTACGAGGCTAGCTCTGTACGGGATTGGTAACATTACCCCTGACCAAGATATCATCATAAGATACCTTAGCGTTGTTTTTAAGAATCAAAACGAGATTGAAACCATAATCATCGCAGAACCCTAGATCACCAATCACGATCAGGTCCGGACCTGATGCTTATCTGTGAAGGGCTGACTAGAGAACAAGCAACTGCCATATTTTTGCAATCAACACCAGTGCTTAATGATTTATTCGGAGATCCAATACGCTTTTCCATCAACGATTCATAGGAAAATGGAGCATCTGTAGCAGCTGCAAATTCAAATATGCTGCCATCGAGCGATACCGAGGAATCATAATTTCCACTGTAATTTCAGAAACGAGAAATAATAGACAGAGACAGCGACTTGAAAGAGGAGGCGCAATTTCCGAGGGAGAGAAAATCACTAACATTGTACTGAAACGCTTTCTTCGACAACGGACCAATTGCTGAATTTCTAACGATGTCGGGTTCTGATATGCCTACACCATCAACATTGCACTTTAACATCTAATCGATGCCAAAACAAGACGAGTTTCAATGAGCGGAGCTGAACAGATGACATTGTCAATGATATAAAGTGAATTGACATGTGAAATGCTAACAGGGACAGATCTTGATTTTTTTCTTCCCAAACCAGCCGTGTTTCAATCCATCATCGAAACTGAACTGCTAACCCTATCAATGATGTCAAGGGAACTACTAATGCTCTTGCAGACTGGGAAATTTACCGAGCAACTTGAACTACCCGTGAAGCAATCCTTCTTCGATTTGTTGTCAGAGACCAAATTCGAAACCCCATTCATCAGGTAGACCATTAATGAGCTTATACAACAAGAATCACCGGAATCATTCACCTCTTTGGAAAGAAATGTGGCATCAACTTCTAGGTGTTGCGACCTATAGCACATAGCGTCTCCTGACATGGAATGTTACCAGTCTCATATGAAGCCATCCTCATAACCGTTGTGTTAATAAAGGACATCGGTTTGCACATTTAAATGTTGGAAAGGAAGGCAACCATAGCCATAGTGACCCTCTTTATAATAATAAAAATAAGCTCGGTTCTCATAATTTTTCTTCAACTGACGCAGTTTGCAGTAAGATAGAGATTTGTCGGGTTTTTTTGGATATCAACCTCTCAGACAATAGCTTAAATGGTGGTGCCAAAGAGGAACTAGGCCATAGCCCCTTTTCCAAGAATAAGAAGGTTGCCAACTTATTCTTTGTAGAGTTAAGTCAATATTCCATCAGGATTCTTAGCAAGGGTTTAGGATTTGCAGTTGCACCTAAAGGGATTCCAAATGAAAGCATTTTTGCATCATTAAGGAATGGATTTAGAGTTTAGCTCTTGATGATAAATAAGCATTGAGACAATAATGCTCCCTTATTTTGAGGAAAGCTAGAACCCCCAGGAGCAACCTAAGTAAAGATGAGCTTAATACTCTTAAGGCTCTTCGCAATAATGAAAATATCGTGGTACAAAAAGTAGATAATGGAGGGATTGTTTTTGTTTTAGATAAGCTTTATTATATAATAAAAATGAATGAGCATCTATATTTTAGTAGCTACAAGAAACTTGGTTCCAACCCCATGCCCAAGGTATTAAGAGAAGTCAAGAAAACAATCAAGAATTCAGAGTTGGATGACAAGATTAAGAATAAATTGACCCCTTCGTGTGATGTGATTCCAAGAATGTATGGATTACCCAAGATTCATAAATAGGGAATCCCCCTTAGACTGATTGCTAATACATAGGATCCCCCACCTATGAGATGGAGAAATATGTTGCCAAGCTCCTTAAACCCCTTTTTGGAAACACTGAATCTTTCATAAGGGACTATAACAATTTTTTCAAGCTCATTAAGGATGAGAGGGTGGAGGAGAGGGATATTTTGGTAAGTTTTATGTGGTATAATTATTTACCAAGATTCCTTTAGATGAGGAAATTCGGGTCATTAAATAAGTCACTGATCCAGGAACATCCAAGCTTGTAGAAATATGTTTACGTTCCACTTTCTTCAGCTTCCAAGGGGAATACTATGAGCATGTATAAGGTGTCGCAATAGGATCTCCGCTATCTCCTATTGTCGCAAAATTATACATGGAACACTTTGAGAAGAAGGCCCTTGCCTCATATCCCTTAAAACCAACTTGGTGGAAAATATGTGTAGACGACACCAACATAAAGTGGACTCATGGAAAGGATAATCTTGAGAGATTTTTTAATCACCTTAACTCCATTTCCTCAAAAATTAAATTTACTATGGAGTTTGAAGAAAACAAAAGCATTCCTTTTTTGGACGTTCTTGTCACCAGGAAGGATGATGGAACATTAGAACATTGTGTGTTTAGAAAGAAAACTCATACTGACTGATATCTTCATGTTGAGTCCTACCATCATCCAGCTCAAAATTTTGGTGTCCTTAATACTCTTGTTGTTAGAGCCATGAGGATATCTGATGTTGAACACCTTAGTGAGGAAATCAGTCACTTGTCATCTGTATTTAAGGATATAGGTTATAAAGAAAGAAATATAAAAAAAGTCCTAAAAAGAGCTGAGGGTTCCATCTTGCCTCAGAAGCACTATGAACCTCAAGGAAACAGTGGTAGAGTTTTTCTAATATACATTAAGGGTGTTACTGATAAAATTGCCAAGGTTTTGAGAAGGAAGGATATTTTCGCGCAATTTTCAGTAGATGGAACTATTAGACAGAGAATGTGATCTGTTAAAGATAGTATAAACCCTGATCAACTTAAAGGAGTATACAAAATTGACTATTCGTGTTGGAAAAGTTATATTGGAAAAACCGGGTATTCGCTTCAAAAACGCCTTAAAGAGCATGGAGTCGATCCTAAGTATGAGAGATCTCGCACCTCATCCCTTGCAGAACACTCCTTGAAAACTAAGGATCAAGTGCATCTAGAAGATGCAAGGATCATTACGAGAGAAGAGCACTATCAAAGAAGGAAAGTGAGAGAGGCCCTTGATATTATAAAACATCCTTATAACCTTAATAGGGATGGGGGATGTGAAATCAGTGACAGTAGGTGACCTCTTCTTCGACAAATTTGTTCCTAAAAAACGCCATCCTCCTAGATATAGTTTTTCAAGTATTGATCTCTGGTTTGTTTCTTTTCTTTTCAATTCTAGGGTTGTTTTAATAATTAAAGTATTTTCTTTTAATAATTATCCTCATTAATTAATTTTTATTTGCTTAAAAAATAAAAATTAATTAATTAATTATTAATTATTATTAGTATCTACTGTTTTAAATACCATATTAAAAATAGCCCTAATATTGATCCTAAAAATAGAATTAAAATTAAAATTAAATACGAAAATTTATCAAATTAAATAAACATAATTAATTAAATTAGTTATTATTAGAAATTTTAATAAAAATAAATAATTATTTACTTTAATAATTATTATTTATTTATTTAAATAAATATTAATATTAAATAGTAAATAATTACTTTATTTGTATTAATTTTATTATATTAATTAGTTAAGGTTTTCTTTTCTTATCTTATTAATTATAACCATTATAGAAAATTATATCGATTTCTAATTATCCTAGCCATCTCATAAAAAAATTTAAGGTTTTTTAGTTAGTTAGTTTATATATATTATTAGTTCTAAT
The DNA here is from genome assembly GCA_034641835.2 of Pinus albicaulis. Lineage (NCBI taxonomy): Eukaryota > Viridiplantae > Streptophyta > Pinopsida > Pinales > Pinaceae > Pinus > Pinus albicaulis. The sequence goes on along the minus strand of CM076572.1, from coordinate 243,630,289 downwards.
TTATTAATAATTGGATATATTAAAAAATTTAGCCCTCATATAAATCCTCAAAAAATTAAATAATAATTAAATAAATCAATTAATAAAATTAATTTAATTAGTAACTATAAAACATAATAAAATAAATAATTATTTACTTGATTAATATTTTTTTTGAATAAATAAATGTTAATATTAATTAGTAAATAATTTGCTTATTTAATTATTAATTAATTATAACAATAATATATATTGATTACTAATTATATTAATTATTAATTATCCTAACCAACTCATATTAAAATATTTTAGGATTTTAAGTTAAATTATAAATATTAATTATTTTTATTAGTTCTAATAAAGGGTTTTTATCAATTAAAATTGTTATTATTATTAAACATAATATTTAATCAAATTAAAATTAGTTTATTTTATTTAAATTAAGTATTATAAAATTAATATAAAATTATTAAATCAAAAATAAAATTATCTTAATGTTTTTTGGAATTAAATTAAAAACTAATTAAATAATTTCTAAAAATAAAATAAAATATAAATAATAATTCTTGTCGGCTCTTTTTATATTTCTCTTCACTATTAATGGCCTAAATCTCTTTTTTCAATCCTTCATTCAAATGTCCTGAAGATGGATCCTCGTTGGGATTCGAAACGTCGACAAATGTTCATTAATACTATGGATAATCAGGAAAGATCTTCAATAATTGATAACCACAGGAGCTTAAAAACCAAAACTTGTTAAATTTTTCTCATATGTGTGACAGAGATATGATGTTATTTTTCATTCTAAAGGATATGAAATTAAATAATAATGTCAACATTAAAAAAAAATTACAATTAAAAAAAAACAGTTTTATTCTTTTCCCTCCATAATTCATAACTCTTATTTTATTATTTTAACTATTATTATATTATTTTTCCTTAGGAGATCGTGTTCAGGCTGAAATTTCCTCTAATGATAAACCCCCAAACAAAGCCATATCCTAGTAGCCAAAAGAATACTCGGATATTCGAGAGCTACTATGGATTATGGGTTATGGTATCCCCAAAGTAAAAAATCCTCACTAACTACATATACAGATGATGGTTTGGCATAAAATGTAGATGAAAGGAAAAGCACAAGTGGAGGTGCTTTCTTTATTAATGAATTCCTAGCGGCTTCATTGAGAAACAAGTAGACATATATCTCTCTTTTTATTGTTGAGGAAGGGTATATTGTAGAAGCATTTAGTTGAACTCAAATTTGTGGATGAAGAAAAAATTACAAGATATGAAGGTAACTTATATAAATAGTATTCCCATTATCTATGATAATAAAATTCCTATAGAAATATCTAAGAATCCAATTCTACATTCAAATACCAAGAATATTCCCATAAATTACCACTTTTTCATAGAGAATATTACAAATCGGGTTGTGAAACTAGAGTATATTCCCCCCTTAAAAAAATGATATCTTCACCAAACCACTTTGTCCAAATAAATATAGGGATAGATAAGCAACATAGATGAATTGGAATATAGAGATTAATCATCCATTGTCTTCTAAAAATATCAAACGGAGCATGTGCATACAACAATAATCTTCAGTATCCAATTAAATTCCCTAAACGGGGAGAATGGTCGAATATAGAATATGTAGGCTTGTTTTCCATTGATGTCAAAGGGGGAGAATATACAAACATTGGAAAGTAATATTTGTTAGGTAAACATGACTCGAGGTAGAGTCAATGTTGACTAGGGTAAATTGTAGTGGTTTTGGGGCACATGGTATTGTGCACCCATGGTTTTGTTCCATGGTATTGCATGTAATGGAGCCTATAAGAGGCTAGGAATACTTCATTATAATGAAGGTCTGGAGGTGAGTGGTGAAGGCTCACTTGGCTGGATTGGCCAGGGTTTTGGCCAAGGCTAATGAAATTTCATTAGGACGGGTTTTCCCCAGAGTTTGGGGTTTTTCCCGGTTAAATATTTGTGTTAATGTTTATGATTTGTTGTTGGGTTTTATTATGTGTATTCCTCTCAATAAATTATTTATTATTCCTGTGGTAAATTCCTAACAATTGGTATCAGAGCTATGAAGATCTGAAATCTGGAATGAGCTGCCAAGTTTAGTGATTTTGCTATATCTATGGTTTACTGCTACTGCATAAAATTTTCTCCTGGACATATCTACGTGTGAAGGTGTTAGATCTACATCTAGATCTGGTTAGATCTGCATGTGAATATACTAGATATGGAGATCTAGATATGAAATGTAAGGGTTTAGAAGAGCTTATGGATCACTGTATGCGAATCTGTGCATGCACATGTTGTACGTGGTTGAAGTCATGAGATGGGCATGAAAAGAAAGAAAAAAACTGTAGCATGAATGTGATATTGCTATGTGAAAAGAGGTCAAGTTGCGATAGGGTTGAGATATTAGTACTGAGTTTTTTTTTTTTTCAAAGGTCGGATATGGACGTAGATCAGATCTGGGTGCAACTATCTCGTGAGAAGAAATAACTACAGATTTCTCCACATGTGATTCTATTAGAATGTACAATATTGTGAATGAGCATGTCAAAAGAAAAAAAAAATATTTGGGCCTATGACAAGAGTAGGAAGTCACAATCCCTGAGTGCACCAATGGGAGCGAAAACAACTTGGTCCGTTGCATGGCAGTTTATGGAGGAAGCAAGAGCTGTGGGTCAACTTCGCCATGAGATATTGGTGAATTTGATACGATGTTGTTGTGATAGTGATGAGTTTTTTCTTATGGTTGAATATATGCCAAATGACACTAGCAAAGCATCTCTTCCATTTTCAGGCAGCAAAGGGAACAACAAACGATAGGCTCTTCAAAATGGCGCGGAGGGTAGAAATCCAAACTGGAGATGGAACCGGAGTTTGAGGAGCCAATGGGATAACAATATCGGACTATTTATAGATTCAGACATGTAAAACATCGTGCATGGGGGTGGCCTGTCCCTTCTCTTTGGTTCTGTGGTTCTCTTGTTCGGTTTTGTTTGTTTCTGGTTCTAGGTTCGGGTTCGTGGTTTCTTGATCTGACGAGACTCCTGTGCTTTAATTTTAAAGAGATTAAAGAATGATGGCTTCAGCTGAGGTCAAATACCGTTTCTTCACCAGGGGTCTCGCTTGGGCCACTGATGGTTGAAGCTTGCAGGAGGCTTTCAGTCCCTTCGGTGAAATTTTGGAGTCAAAGATTATAAGCGGTTGTTGGAGCTGATGTGTCAATGAGGTTCGTAAGTATTCAAAGTTTGATGGCATGATCAATTTTTTTTTACGTTGAATGAGTTTATGGGATGGAAACAACCTTATGGTGTAAGCATACATGTGCATGAAAAGGCTCAGAGATCCATGAGATATGAGAGAATATGTGCTAGAATAGTAAGCCATTAGCTGCGTTAGGAGAGAAAAGTGTTTGACAGAATGTGTCAATCAAATGCTTTGAAGAACGTAAAAATGAGAGAGGATATTTGCAGGTGAATTAATTAAATTTATGAACCATGTATCTGAAGAGAATTCCTAGAGGACTGGTGGTTACAGAGGCTGGTGACCCATGTAATCCGGTAGATGGGTTCTTTTTATATGGACATTGATTTCATATGTACAAAGACAACAACAATGAAACAAAAGTATATATTATAATGAAGTTAATTTTATTACATGTAAATGGGCATACTGCTGTAAGACCTGGTATGGCATGCGTACCCCTGGGTAAATCACTGGCAAAGTCTGGGTTAGACCTAGGTGATAGGGGGGATGTCAAGTTAACAATTACCCTGGGTAAAATTTTGAGGGGGGAAGAGCTAGAGTGAGCGGAGTTGTCTCATTAAGCAGGTTTGGCTGGATTTAGTCAATAATCCCCAAGTCAAGTTTAAGGGGGGAATAAATAGGTAAACATGACTCGGGGTAGAGTCAATGTTGACTAGGGTAAATAGTAGTGGTTTTTGGGCACATGGTATTGTGCACCCATGGTTTTGGCCCATGTTATTGCAAGTAATGGAGCTTATAAGAGGCTAGGAATAATTCATTGTAATGAAGGCCTGGAGGTGAGCGGTGAAGGCTCACTTGGCTGGATTGGCCAGGGTTTTGGCCAAGGCTAATGAAATTTCATTAGGACGGGTTTTCCCCGGAGTTTGGGGTTTTTCCCGGTTAAATATTTGTGTTAATGTTTATGATTTGTTGCTGGGTTTTATTATGTGTATTCCTCTAAGTAAATTCTTTATTATTCCTGCGGTAAATTCCTAACAATATTCATTGGCATGTAGTATTTCCATTTATGACCTACAATGTTTAGTGTTTCCATGAATGTCAAATGGGGATATTTTTTAGCAAAGTGTTGTCATTGATGTCAAAATCTAGTCATTAATGTCAACTATACAAGTTCAAGGGGAGTTTGTTTGAATTTTGATGATCATTATTTCCTATATTTAAAGTCCATTTTCCTACAAATAAATTTTTCAAATGCATATGCAAAGTGATTAGATGGATATTCCTATGAGAGTTCTTTCCAATGGTATATGGCACTTTGAAAAACTCATAAGGAATCAGAATTTATGATAGTTTAAAGATTGGCATGGTTTTGTAGAAACATGATTCCACACATGCTAACAAAAGGCATGGACAAGATTTTTATCGATAACTAACCTAAAATTTGATGGCCCACTGCAAAGGTTTAGATTACCTAGTGATGCCATGGTCTTTTGATTGACAAAGTCTATGGATTGGAACTTTCTTAACAACAAACATTTAAATGCATGTCGTGTTGTAGAATATTTTGATTGAATAACTAAACATTGGGCGTGGTGGTGTGGTTGATGAAGCCAAGATATGGACAAAAATTCGTTAGCACCCATCACAAAGTAAAATTAAAAAGGTTCGTTGGGGTTTTATATTGGGAAACAACGTTATAGACAAACAACTAAAGACATAAATTTCTTCATTATTCAAAAAATGTGAACATTCATGTCCTGCCATTGAGTTTTTGATGAAGGACTCAACACAACAACCGCTATAGTAGAAAAATATAGAAAGAAACCTTTCCAACATACTAGATAATGTGAATACAACATCTTAACCAATTTTTTAATAATGAAAAAAAAAATTCACAAAACACATAAACTTGGGACCCCTCCGTAAAGGAGACAAGTGGATGACTATCAAGTGACACAAAATGGAAGACAAAGTGGCCCAATATTAAGAGGACATGTGGCAACTAGTAGGTGACATGGAATCATATTATGATGTGGAATTTTATACATGTGACATGTGGTAGGTGTTTTTGGCTTTCTTTGGTGGCCAAGTAGGTGAAATCCATGTGACACATGGCACCATTCAGTGGGTGAATCATGGCATATTTCTAACATGGGATGATACATGGAATGAGTTTTGAATGAGGATACAACGACAACAATTCATCATCACCAACAATATTTGATGACCCGTACTAATATTAAGCATTCAACATGCATGGATTTTAGTCCACCTACTTACATGCAATGGATCCAATGGATAATATTGACTTGATCCAATGGCCCAAAATTCCATCAATATTTATACAAGCGTATTATTTAACACATGAAATTGACCCGATGGGGTGTTTAGATGATGACTTGGCAACACATGAGGATGGCATGTGGTAGAAACATGGCTCAGAGTGATGTACAACATCCTTGGAATTTATTCTAAGGGACTAATTGGTGAGTGTTTTTCACTTTAGACATAAGGCATGGTTCTATCCCTCAAGCATATAATTCCCTGGAAATAAAAATTAAGGGCATGGAAAGTTTATAATATTTATTATATGCTAATAACTCTCTATGCTTAAGCCATTAGTCATTTCATAAAGACATATGGTTGAGATTTCTATATATTGAGGAGTTTCGCTACCCTCACACTCCTAGCTCATGGTTTTAAGGATGTGGTCTCATGAAAAATAGACCTAAAATTTAAGTATGTGACACAATTCTTAATTTTGGTTTCAGCGTGTTGAAATAAATGTGTCATTCTACATTATAAACTTATCATTCCAGTGTCAAATTAAAATAGTTTGGAAATAGAACAACATGCAACGCAAAGAAGGGAGGTTAGATTGGTGAGCATGAACAAAAAAACAAATTTAAACTAAGAATAAGTCCTTCTGATGAAATAGAAGTGAATAATTGGTTCAATTCGAAGAAAAAGAGAGTTTAATTAAACTGAACAACAATACGAAAAATAGTTAAACCAAGAATAAAACTAAAGTAAAGTTGATTTTTAAAGCTAAATATTAACAAAACAAATGACAATAAAATTAAATCTAAATAAATATAAGCATAAAAAACATTACAAAAAAGGTATCTGAGAAGAGGTATCTAAAGGAATGTATCTGAGAAGAGGTATATGAAGGAATGTATCTGAGAAGAGGTATCTAAAGGAATGTATATGAATAGAGGTATCTGAGGAATGTGAGAATTGTGTTTATTGAGAGAACAGTGAATGGGTGGTTGAGTGAGAAAAGCAAAGAATTTATCTATGAATATATGTCATAGAAGCATTTTTTATCTAAGTTTGAAAATTATATGAAAGAATGATTTGAAGGGATGTGTAGTTAGTTTCTTGAGCAACAAGGATTTGTTGCTTCATTCAAGTTAGTGCTTGAAAATTCAGAAAGATGGTACTTACATAGAGAAAGGACATTGTAGCAATCTATAGGTTGTAGCCAACACAAAATTGATGTAATTTTAAGTTGGAGTTTTATTTTTCATCATAATTAAAAATAATGTGTGTTTTTCCCAGTTGGGTTTCCACATTAATATCTTGTGTCTATATTTTATGAGATTGGTATGCTATTGTTCATAATTTTTTTCTAAGCAATTTTCAAAATTTTTTAAATATTGATTCACTCCCCTTATCAGTATTTTCATAGTTTCTAACAAGTAACAATGTCCTAGCCAACTAGGTAATCCTATAAACATTATTCTTCATAATATTATCAGTAAAAATACCTAAAACAACTACTCTCTCGTCAAAGGCAAGAAAATTTGAATGAATTAGAGTGGCATGACAAAGTGGCATACCTTGGTAAAAAGATAAATAATTGGACATAAGGATGTGATTATGGAAGGGGAAATGGTCAAAAAGGGTAGGGAAAAGTGATGAAAAGGGTGCCAATTCTTGAGCCCAACATCTCTCCCTAACTAAATCGATTGCATGTCACCAAGCACACAATGCATCATTTGGCCTTGAATGCATGCTTTGAGTGGAATTTTTTTAATTTATAAGTGTTAGAAGGATCCTCTGTAATAGCCATGAATCCCTCATAAAATATGAGATCTAACAACTGCATTTCTTCATCTCCTAGTTTCAACTAATAAAAGTGTTGATATTGTGTCAATGGGAGCCAAATTAAAGGAAATAGAAGTTGCATTCCAAGCCACCTAGGTCCACACCGCCTTATACAATTAACATATATCCATACCCTTGGAAGGGCTTGGATAAAATTTGGGAATAAGTATGGATATTTGTCTTTTAGTCCCTTATAATATGCTTCCTATATCAACTCACCACTCTCCAGTGCTCTCTTTTTTTAGTTTTTCAATGTTTCTAGAGAAAATTCCTAAGACTCTTCTATGTAAGTCAATACAATTTCCATCCTTCCTAGAGATACAAGGGAATTGGGGTATGTTCTTACTATTTTAGCCATAAGGCTAGTTTCCCCTTGGATCCATAGCATCTTATTTTATTAATTTGTTGTTACAACCTCGTAGGATATATTCCATGTGATATAGTTCTAAACAGATGAAGTAAATTCTCTCAATTTAATTCCTCAAACATAGGGTGAGAGGTTAAATTTACTCTCCTCATACTAGATAAATTCATGTAAGTACAACTCACACATCATATACTTCTCAACAAAATTACTTTGATTCAAATTTTCCAAGAAATTCATGATGGAGGTCACTTCATATGGTATGTTTTCTTTTATTGCTACTAATCAAAAAATAATAATTTTCTCATGAAGAAACAAGGGGTAGGAAGAGGAACGATTCCTACAACTCACTAATTATTATATAAGGTTATATATTTTCTCCTTTTCCTTATAAAATTCATAAACATCCTCTTGGGGCTTATGTACTTGGTTTTATTCCTTCTTCCTCCCTCTCTAACTTCATCCCATCTATATATTTTAAACATTGATTCTTTTTCCCAAGCCTATCTGCGATTATGGATAGTTTTCTTGTGCTTAGTCATGGAAATAGCGTCTTCTTGTTGCAATAGAGCTAGTCATTTCCCTTTGTGTAATTCAACAGTCAACATATTTTTATCAATATTATCATCTTTCTCTATTGTATTTCATGTTTTCTTGACTAATGTGACTTGTGTAGCAAATGTGTCATCAATAGGTTCTTGTGCATTTTCTAGGATTTCTTCCTTTTCTTCTCCTAGGGTTGTACTACCTCAATTTTTGGTTCATATGTGACAACAACGTCATCAAAAATTTCTTTCATACCATGCATTTTGGTTTTTGCAGGTTTTAATTCCTTAGCTGCTAGTTCTTGTGTGATGACAACATCGTCGACAAGTTCTTTTATACCAACTTGTGTTTTCTTCTCATATTTTTTTCCTTCCTCTTCCTAAATTTCCATACCTTCCCCCTCAACAAGAATCTTAGGTATCATTGGCTATCATGGAGAAATGAAATCCTAATATTCTATATGAACTTCAATAGAAACAAGTTCTGGCTTATGTTCACTACCCTGTATAGATCTAACCTTGTCAAAACTCTTGCAACAAGCCTCAAACACCATTTTTTTAGGCTTCCTAAGCTATAAATATTTACTTTTGGGGAGGAAGAGTTTTAATCCATCATTTGGACAGCCTCGAGGAGGGTCCCTAGTCTTAAGTGTTCGTCAATTCTCTTCCTTAAGGTTTTAAGTTTTTCCCTAAGTTCAACATTTTATTTCTTTAATCAACGACTTATTAGATAGAGGGTTAGCCTTAGAATTACTAGGAAGAGGGTTTTCATCGTGTTTCTATTTAATCTCCTTTTCCTTCTCCATAGTAGTCTTCTTCCTTGGCTCCTTAGTATTATCTAGCTTCATGTATGATTGGGTCACTATTTCTAGCACAAAGGACCTAACCCTTCTCTTTGGAAATAAACCACCCATAGGTTATTTTAGTGGTTGTTTTTCAATCCATGTCCATAAGGGTTGATCTTCTTCAATAGGGTGAGATTTTAATTCCTGGCTTCTCAATTACTTACTGAATATTTTGATGATTGAAATAGTAGGGAGGCCCTAAACTGGTGCACCAACATGAGAATCTCTTGTACCAACATGAGAATATATAGAATTTGTATCAATGGGGGTATTCTCATTTTAAATGCTATCCCTTCTACTCAATCTTGCTACTTCCATTCCAAGATCCTCACTTTTCTCTTCTGTCTCTTCTTCTAATTTGTTTCTCATTTATTTCCTTCCAACTCCCCAAGCTAGCCTTGTAGTAGGGGTTACAATTTTTGTACATGTTCTTCCTTGTTGCTCCAATGCATCAATAATTACAAGCTTAATTTATTATGTGGTTCTCTCGGTGTTTTTCCTATCAAAAAGAATTATCTGTGTGCTTCAAAAAATATATTAAGAACTAGGATATGTTAACCAATTGCCCATGGAATATGTGGCCCAACAACATGAAGTGATTGTTAAAAATTTTCCAAAATATAACTTCACATGTAACATATTTCTGTAGGAAATATGCAACATCCCCCCATGGGTGTGGAAATGAATTTCTTTCCACCCCTCTTCCTTTCTTCTTGATCTATTCACCCTATCTCGGAAAATTGGACTTTTCTATCAAAATTAACATTTTCCTACTAAACCAACTTACACTTGTCTAAAGTAGTCCTGTAACTCAAGAAATCACTTCTTATGTAATTGAAATTTCTATTCCTCTCATATCCAAGTTTCGTTCAATCAAATTTTGAGTGAATTCAAGGGAAATATCTTCATCAAATTCTTGAAAGTTTTTAAACTTAATTATCAACCCTATACTTTGGAAAATCATGTATGCTCTTAGGTGACTGCATAGTAGGTTGATCAATTTTGGTTTGTAACGAACAACTCCCCCCATGGATCTATGTAGATGCAAAAAAATTTACAATTACAATAGATGTGGCAAGCAATCGTTTTTTGGAAAAATAATGTTAAGTTTCAAAATTTCACAAGGTTGGTGGTGGTGGCTTCAGTATTTATGCCATAAATGGAAAGTAATTTCGGGATGTATGAACATATTACAAGAGATTGGATCAGATAAGTGGCAACAAAAAGGTAATAAGTTATGGCATTGAGAATGGTAAAGCACATAGTGATAATGATAGTGTGGCATGCCAAGTCAAGATGTACACCGTAATGTTCGGTGTCATAGAACATGATATGTCACATGATGAAATGATGTAACACCTACAATTGTAGCAGAGGTTGTCCTGATATGTTGTGGAAGGTGGGTCATGTCACTCAAATCATAGGGATGTAAGCAAATGAATGTGAGATGTACATATCGGGTGATTACCATGTGATGTGACTTAGCAACTAGTACAATGTGATGGTTATGACATGATGATGTTGATTTCAAAAAAAGTAAAACTTTCGAAAATTTTGTGACAATCGGCATTGGTAGGTGCCTTTAGTGAAAAATGAGAAAGTTCAATGTGTAGTTATAGTAGTAATGATAGTAAGAAAAATAAATATGCTAGTAGCAATAGGCGAAGATGATAGAACCCATAGTGTGAGCATACAATGTCTCAACATTCAGTGTAACATCAATGATATAAATGATTGGGATTCTTAATTTGAGACCTATTATTGTTGAAATACATAGAAATTGTTAGGAAAAATAATATATAATGCAGATAAAGGGGTGTCAACTTCCAGCAAGTTATTTTTCAATTGAAAACTATCTAGCCATGCCCCAAAGGGGTTTTCACCATTATATTTTATTTTATTTTATTCTCTTTAATAGAAAAAATGAAAAATATATTATTGAGTTGCTAGTGTGAGAATATTTTCCCTTCCTCCAACAATATCAAGATCTCGATTTGAGATAATGTGAGAAAATGAATCCTTAAAAAGTGTTTTATGATGCAACCGAAGACGATGTCCATTAGTAAGCAATGAGGTTTTTGATCCATCGATGGTTGTCAACTTAACCATCCCATTGTCAAAGATTGTGTCTACTTCATAAGGACCTACCCAACTAGTGCAAAGATTTCCTTTGAAGTATTTGTAGGAATTTACAGGGTAATTTCCTTAGATCAAAAACCAAAGGTCATCACTCACAAATAGATCGTAGATCAGTACACTAGTATTTGGCTTGGTTAAAACCCTCAAATAGGGAAACAGTACACGGCCTAAGCCAACGCAGCCACTTTAGGAAATTTATTAATATAAGGAAAGAAAATTTTCACAAGCTTCTCTCTTAAATGGTCACCAGACAAATAACCCTCCATGCTCTTTAAATAGAGATCATGGACCAATCAGGTGTTAATCCATAGATCAAGTGTCAATAATACCAAGGAGAGAATGAACTGTCGGACCACTACATATCATGATCGTCGGATTATAAGTTACAAAAGTACATAGTAAAGAAACACTCTTTACCTAACTCTAGCTAGACCAAGCTATATCTAACTATTTCCTATGTGTCTAAATATCCTAACATCCCCCCTTAAGAACAACTTGGGATAGGATTGAATGATTTACAAAGGTGACACAATAGGAGAAAGAAGGAGGAATTAGAGCCTATTCCCCCTTAATGATAAATTTCCTAAACTCCAAGCATAGATCGAATTTTGGTAAACTTCACGTCTATGAGAGCCTTTTTAAATATATCAGCAACTTGATCATTGGTTGAACAATAGTGCACTTCAAGAACACGATAATGAATGATCTTTCTGATGAATTTTATGTGTATCTCAATTTGTTTCATGCGTTGATGTTGAATTGGATCTTTGCATAGCTAAATGGAAATATGATCATCACACCAAAGTGTAGTTGGATGCTACTGATGAAGACCAAATTTGAACAAGATCTAAAAAAGCCACAAGACTTCCTTGTTGGCTTCAATAGCACCACGATACTCTACTTCTACCAAAGAAATAGAGGTGGCACTTTGTTTCTTACAAGACCATGTAATAGGTCATGAACCAAGAGTGAATACATAACCTACAAAAGGATTTCGATCATCAGGGTCACTAGCCCAATTAGAATCAGTGAAACCAACCAACAATAAATATGCTCCTACACTGTAATGAATCCCAAACTGAAGTGTACCTCAAATATATCAAAGTATTCTCTTATATTGTTTCCAATCACTTTCATGAGGTTTGTGCATAAACCGAGCAACAAGACCAACAGCAAAGGAAATGTTAGGATGGGTATGGGTTAGATACAGAAGTTTACCAAAAATTTGATGGTATAAGGTAGCATCAACTTCAGGGGAAGTACATGTGACTGAAAGCTTGACTCCAGACTGAAAGGGAGACGGGTTTGGCTTACAATCTTCCATGTGAAAGTGGCATAGAATATCACAAGCATACTTGGATTGAGAAAGGGTAATACCTTCTTTGGATTGCAATCCTTTTAAGACTAAGTAAATAATGAAAGTGTCTCAAGTCTGTCATTTAAAACTTATTTTGAGGCTATACTTCACATGGTTTATATGGTTTGGATCATTACCAGTAAGGATAATATCATCAACATAAAGGACAAGGATTATTAAGGACTTACCCACTTTCTTGGTGTAGACAGTGTTGTCAGAATGACATCTAGAAAAGCCATTATCTAAGAGAAAGCTATCCATTTTGGTATACCAATCTCGAGGGGCTTGTTTGAGACCATAGAGAGACTTCCTAAGGTGAAAAACAAGGCTATATCCATTTTGGATAAATCCAGGGGGTTTTTCCATGTATATTTCTTCATGCACGCCCCCATTTAAAGGAGGCGACAAGGGAAAGAATAAGGCGAATATTATTAATTTTGGCAACAAGGGTGAAGGTTTCAGTATATTAAATGCCTTCAAATTGTGAAAATACTTTAGAAACAAGATGAGCTTTATTTTTATCCACTTTTCCATCGCGTCCAAACTTTGTTCTGTAAACCCATTTGCATCTGACAAGTTTTCTTCCCTTTGAAAGATGAACAAGATCCCAAGTATCGTTTTCTAATAAGGAACGATATTCTTCAGTCATAGCTGCATCCCAATCTGGATGACCTAAAGCTTCTTCAAAGGTATCTGGATCATGATTTTCTGGAACTTGAGCCAATAAGGAAGAGGCTCTGTCGAACTGAGAACGTGTATGAAGTTGATCTACAGGGTCACCTGTAAGAGAACCTACTGCATCCCGAGTAGAGCAGACCCATTTTGGAAGTTGTGGAGCTAAAGGAATATCCTAAGGAAGTGCAGGAGGATTTTCATCCTCCTTTTCATCATCTGAGGTAGAATTAATTCTGTCAAAAGCATAAGAGATAGAGATAGGTGGCACTTATGTCGAATCAGGCTCGCAGGCCAAAGGTGGCACACCCGTCGAACTAGGCTAGCATTCCAATATATTTTCATCAAATTTTAAGTATCTTCTAATGATTAAATTTTTTGAGTTGGGTTGAATAAGTCTATATTCTTTGAAATCTTCAAAATATCCAACAAAAATGCATTTTTCACTCTTAGGTTCTAAGGCTTTATGTTTCTTATTAGAAATATGGGCCCAAGCTTCGCTTCCAAAAACACAAAAGTGACTTACATCTGGTTTGATTGAGCTTTGAGCTTCTTCTAGAATGACGTTCCTTAAAACATTAGTAGGAGCGTGATTTACTATGTAATCTGCACAGTTAATTTCTTCTGCCAAAAAATTAAGACTGAGTCATTTAGATTTAAGCATACAATTAGCCATTTATTTTATAGTGTGATTCTTCCTTTCAACTACACCATTTTGTTGTAGAGTATATGGAACAGTATGTTTCAATTGAATTCCATTCTGAGTGAAAATTTTGATAAATTTTTTATTAACATATTCTCCTCCACTATCAAATCTTAACTTAAGAATGTGATGTCCATATTGTTTCTCAACAAAGGCATTAAAGACCAAGAACATGTTAAAAATTTCACTCTTGAGTTTTAAGAAGTATACCCAAGTGCATATGGAAAAATCATCATTGAAAATTAAGAAGTACTTGTAGCCAGAGAAAGAAACAGCTGGAAGTGGACCACATAAATCATCGTGCACAAGCTACAAAGGGGTTGAAGTATGCCAAGAGGCACGTTTGTCAAAACTATCCCAGTGATGTTTTCTGAGTACAAAACCAGAACAAACACCATCTCGAAAAGATACCATAGGAAGACATGTCACCATATTTGATTTACAAATAGTTTTAAGATAGCGATATTTTAAGTGACCCCAAAAAAAAAAAACATACAATCTTGTGGAATCATCAGCAATGCCAGTAGCAAAAATATTTATAGGATATCTTAGGTCCTTAATTAAAACATCATGAGGTGAGAATTCTACTATTTTCCCTTCACCTAAATGAGTTATCTAATAAATAGATAGAAGGTTGCAGGACAATGTAGGCACACATAATACATCATTAAACTGGCTATTATCTAGATGAATGGTTCCAAACCCTACACCACTAAGAGATCTATAATCATCAACATAAATATTTTTGGTGTTACAGTCATTTAAAAAAGAAAACATGTCTTTATTTTTGGCCATCTGATAAGAGGCTCCAGAATCAATGAGCCAATAATGAGAATGAGAAGAAGAAGATACATTCAATGCATAACTAGATCTTGATTCTTGAGAAACATGTGCAGAAAGTGGCATTCCCGAAGATGAAGTTGAAGAGTTCTCCAAATGGATGTTGTGCTTCTTCATTGGTGCTTCCAAGGATTCCATCTTCTTAAAACATTTTGACTCTACATGGCCATCACGATTAAAAAATTTGCAATGTATGTCTGTCTTATTCCCTTTTTTTTTATTTTCCTTATCAGTTTGTTGAGTTGGTTTTTTAGTTTACAGCTGAGATTGCTTAAGACCCTTGTTTGGTTTAGGACCATTCTTTTTAGGATTATTCTTCTTAGGATTCTTTGGATATGGTTGTTGTTGGGTTTCTAATGCTTTCTTAGAAGAGTTTCCATTATTAATAAGACCAAGGTGTAAGGTTTTTTCTTTTTCTCTTATCAAAGAATCGCAAAAGGCATCAAATGAGGGGGGCTTGTAGGGTGTTCCTTGAGAAATGAGGACTTCTCTAGTGGAATGGAAGGTGGAAACAAATATAGAGTATGTAGGGCCTAACTTAGCAAGAATGGAATAGATGAAACTACCATATTCCTTTTTGACCTTACAACTTTATAAAGAAGTCTAAGGGTCTTGAATTTGGACAAAAAATCTTCAATAGAGGAAAAATTATTAGGGTCCAAGGTAAGCAACTCATTTTCAAGTTGGTGCGCTCTGATTTTATTTTTAATTCCAAAAACAATATTTAGATTTTTCATAGCTTCATCAGGGGAGTCAATTTCTTGGAAATGCAATCTAAGATCTTGAGGAATGGACATTCCTATCAACCTTCGTGCTTGATATTTTTTATTTTCCCATTTATCCTTTTTATCTCCATCGTTAGGTTTAGATTCTAGTCCCGAGGCTATTATATAAATCCCTTTACTTCTAAGTAAGTCTACCATGTAGGATAGGCATTGGAAATAATTGGTGTTGTTAGGAATAATTAGGCATGCACTTTCCATTTTTAAAAACTGAAGTTGAAAATATTGAAACTAACTGCTCCAATAGAAAGATCTCAAAAAATTAGGCCAGTTAAAAAAACAGCTCTGAAAACAACTTCCAGATGAAGAAGTTATGCATTTTTGAAGAAAATTTGTAGTATATGTTGAGTAGCCACATGATAGGTTAAAAGTTAATGATGAAGTTTTACTTTTTAAAAACAATTCCCCCCATTTTCCGAACTTAATATAATAAGCTCACTTTTAAAAAGAAAAATATTACTTTATGTGACCCACTTTTATAAATAATTAAGAGTCACTTTTACAATGTTACTTTATGAACTAATGACCAAGTAGAATGCAACTTAAATAAAAGATAAAGTGAGTTTAGGCGGTAAGTGACTCATTTTTTTATAATGAGTGAGAAACACTATTACATAAAGTAACTTTAAAACATAAGTTACATGTGATTTTTAAATAAAACCCTTTTTACAAAAAAAAAAAAAATTGCCAAAAAACATTTTAAGAAAAAGTAAACAAAATGCATTTTAGAAAAAGGAGTTTCACAAATATTTCTGGTTAATTCGTCTGGAAATTATATATTTTTCTCACTATTTCTGATTTCCCGAGATCACACAAAGTCGTAGGGAAAGAGGATGCGTAGCAGAAAAATCTCATCTTTCTGTTTCTGGTTTTCCATATCGCACACTACGCAGAGAAAAGAGCATAGTAGAGAAGAGAGTATAGATCCGATAATAAATAAATAAAAGGCTATAAACTGAAATAAACAGAGGGATAAATAAATATAACTGTAAAAAAATACTTTATACATCCAAACCTAAAATGACATAACTTGGGCAACCGGAAACCCTTTCGCATGAAAAAAAAGGGGTTCCTCATTGGAACAAAGGCTCCGGACACAAAAGAGTATTTCTCCCAGCCCGAAAGTGGTCAGAAATAGTAGATCGAGAAAACGACAGTCACATGCAGTCAAACCGTCTTCAGATTTGGATCAACAACAGATGTAACCCTCAAAATAACTCTAATACCATGTAGGAATTTACAGGATAAATTCCTTAGATCAAACACCAAAGTTCACTGCTCACAAATAGATCATAGATCAGTACACAAGTATTTGACATGGTTAAAACCCTCAAAGAGGGAAAGAGTCCACGGCTTGAGCCAACGCGGCCACTTCAGGTAATTTATTAATATAAAGAAAGAAAATTTAAATAATTTTCTCTCATAAACAGTCACCAGAAAAATGACCCTCCATGCTCTTTAAATAGATATAATGGACCAATCAGGTGTTAAGCTACGGATCAAGTGTCAGTAATACTGAGGAGAGAATGAACCTTCAAATCACTACATATCGTGACCGTCAGATTATAAGTTACAAAAGTACATAGTAAAGAAACACGCTTTACCTAACTCTACGCTAGACCAAGATATACTTAACTATTTCCTATGTGTCAAAATATCCTAACATTATTTGAACCTAGAGTCATATAGAAGTGCCCAATCACCCTTTTGAAAAACCTTGTTCCTGATAAACATGTCATGCCACTTGGAGCATTGTTTCAAAAAAAAATTGGTGTTTGTATGGAAGTCAAGCACATTTCATCTAACTCGTTGATTTGGTCCAAATAGTGTCTATGTGTTATAGTTAAATCAAACTTTACATCTAGATAAATCCTAACCATCTTGATGTCAAACTCAATAGGAAAATTGGGACTCATACCATACACAATATCATATGGAGAGAAGCTTGTGGTGTTCCACCATGTAATATTGTAGGCCTATATTTCCTCTTGTATTTTCTCAACCCAATTTAGAAGGCGACTAGCCATGATCATAGTAAGTGTAGCCTCAATCACTTTATGTGTACTCTCCACCTATCCATTATCCTTTTGGTGGTAAGGTGAATTGTTCCTATGAGGAATATTATACTTCTTAATGAGATTTTCAATTAAATGGGAAGTAAATTTTGGCTCTTCGTATATAAATATCTCTCTAGGTACCCCATAATGAAAAAAAAATCTCAAAAAATAAGTCTAAAATAGCTTTCTCAATGTCTCTAGTGACTACCTTGGCCCCAACCTACTTGCGAGCATAATCTATGAAAACTAGAATGTAGGAATTCTCATGGGATGGGGGTATGATAGGCCCCAAAAATCAAGATCCCATTTCTCAAAGGCTTAATAACCAACTAGGTTTGGAATGACATTTCATTTTATTGGATAGGTTGTCCTATCCTTTGGCAGTTGCCACATCCTTGTACATACTTCTTAGCATCCAGGAAAATGGTGGTCGAAAAGTAACTTGTACAAAGCACTTTATGACCTTTTCTTCTATCAAAAAATTGTCCACTACAAGGGTCATCATAGGAAGCTTTTAAAATATCGTGGAATTCATCTACCCTCACATACCATAGATCTCATGGTTGGGCCCAATCTGGAAGAGATATCAAACCACCCACAAATATCGGGAACTTTGTTGAATTATATTTCTCTTTTCTTTGGGAGAGAGGTGATGAGTAAACTCTACTCTAGTAAGATAATTAGTGGTATTTTCATACCAAGGAGATTCGATATATATCACAAGAATATGCCAATCTAGAAAAGAGTCCCCAATAGGTGAATTATCCCTGTTGTTGGTAATCCTAGAAAGGAATTGTATGACAACACTATCCTTCCATGTTTATCTACAATAATAATATAAAATTCTTGTAGCAGATTAACCACCTAGTAAATCTACTATTAGTAGCATGTTTATTCATGAATGATCTAATGAAAGAGTGGTCAGTATGTACAAAAACATGATGGCCCATAATTTAGTGCTAAAAAATATTGATAGCATGTACAAAAGCAAGAAAATCCTTTTTAGTTATTGTATAGTTCAATTCAACGAGGGTTAAGTTTTTGTTGATTTAGTAGATGGAATATGGCTTCCATTCTTCTTATTTTCCCAATATGTCTCTAATAGTGATATTAGAAGCATCTATAGAAATATGGAACAACAAGGTCCAATCAATTTCTCATAAGATAGGATCTTTAGATAGACACCTTTTTATACCTATAAAAATAAATTTGACACTTTTCAGTCCATATAAATTGGACACATCCTTCTAACGTAATGAAAATAATGAAGACGTGGTTTTAGAAAGATTCTCAATAAAACTCCTATAATAACTTGCATGTCCTAGGTATTTGTGTACCTCTTTTTGTGTCTTTGGAGGAGTAATTTTCACTAGATCAATTTGTATCCCTTCAAAATAAATATAGTGTCTAAGTACAACTTCATTTATTAACACATGGAATTTTGTGTGCTTAAAGCAAGGCGAGATTGTACATATTTTTCTAATAATTTCATAAGATTAGTCAAAGCTCCATAAAAAATATATACATATAGTGTAAGGTCATTCATATAAATCTCTACACAGTCTTTAAGTAGATTTGAGAAGATTCCCAACTCAACTTGTTGGAGAGTAATAGGTGGATTAAAAATTCAAAAAGAAAGGACTCAGTATGCAAGCATAACCTAGTGGAAAGTAGAAGTTGTCTTGTCTTGGTACTTAGGCGCGTTTTGGATTTTATTTTATCCACTAAATCCATCAAGGAATAAAAAAAATAAAAATGTCTATGATATATTGTTGAGGTATTTATCAATAAAATATAATGGGAAGCGGTATTTTTAGGTGGCTTTATTCATTTCTATATACTCAACACAAACCCTCCACTTTCCATTCTTTTCAGTAACAATGACTAGTGGAAAAAACCATTGGTGGTCAAATATTGGATAGATTAAGTAGGCATTTAAAAAAAATTGTAGCTTCTCTTTGACAATGTCTTTCAGATATGAGCTCATTTGATGTTGTATCTAGTGAATAAGATGGAAATTATATTTGATATAAATGTGATGGGTACACATATTGGGGGAATACCTTTCATATCAATGTAATCCCAAGAAAAATACTCCTTTTGTTATTGCGATAGTTGTAACAACCACTTTGATTCTATAGGGGGGTATTTGTCTTGATATTTAGGTGATTCCTATAACATACCCCCAATTTTCCCTAGACCATACTAAGGATAGAAGGAGGTAGTTACTGTGTTTGTTAAATTTCACACTACTCTATGTTTTTTCAATTACTTTAGCCAAATTCAATTCTTTAATTAGCAATATTTTAAATAACAAATAGTATTTTCAATTATCAATAGTAATTAAATATATAACAATAAATGTGATGACAGCACATAAACAAGGGACACCATATTTAATCAATGGCTAAGGAAAAACACCACAAGGGGGAAACCCTTTGAAAATTATTCTTCTATTAGATTTTCATAAAATTTTAAATGGAGAGTACAATGAGCCCAATACAAAACCATCTAGAAAAATTAACCCAACAACATTCAAAGATATGTTCCCAACATCAAACTAGATCAAATTCAACTTGTCTTATCTTCATTTAACCATGATCAACTATGATCAATTGTCAAAATCCAACCCTAGAGCTCATCCCCAAGGAGGAAGAAGGATGTGTGTGGTTGAGAGCTTCCAACTGCAGCCTTGTCCCTATAAGCCTGTGGTTATAGAAAAAAAAATTCC
This sequence comes from Pinus albicaulis, assembly GCA_034641835.2. NCBI lineage: Eukaryota > Viridiplantae > Streptophyta > Pinopsida > Pinales > Pinaceae > Pinus > Pinus albicaulis. The sequence goes on along the minus strand of CM076572.1, from coordinate 243,609,925 downwards.
TTTAATGAACCTGTGGTTGTGACCCAAAAACCCTTGAGCCCATGCGATCTTTGGACCTTGTATTTTTGGACCTTTATGAACCACTTTCATCGACCTAAAATCAAACCTATGTGAACCAATAAATGAAGAAGAGAAGGTGATGATTCTTGGTGATGTCCAAATGAACTTGAGGTCGCTTGTATTTATACGCTTCCATGGGTGTCCATTTTATTGTCAGGGATGACCTAATTAAATTTTACATTATGGGATTCAATCGAAAAGTACACTTTCCTTATCCAAATTGAGTGCTTCACTAGTAAAAATTGGTCGTCTTGAAAAGATTAATCTAGTCAAATGGTTGCAATTTTTCACTGATATGAAAAATTAACACTCCCTCTCAGCTAGGGAGAAATTCCAATTGCATCATATCATGTCATGTATTTTCTCTTCTCAACTCTATCTACTGATAAATTCTCTAATATAAAGAATAATAAATCGTCAGTGAGCTAAATCTACCACCCTCTCAGAGAATGAGGAAGGTCATACTAGACAATCTCATCTCATGTCATTTGATATAGCAATAGGTGAGATACAACTTACCAAGCAAGGATCACAACCATCCCGTGTAATCAATGGGCGAAATACAACTTGCTATATAAGAGGTAAGGATCATGTCCATCCTATTTCTTTCGGATCTTCCCAACAATGACCGTCAAGAGTCATGTGGTAGAAAAAATTCATCATAATCCAAGCTTAGGTGAGATACTTGACTTAGCAAAGGTAATGATCACACACTACCAAGCCTCCTCAATCTATTGTCCAGATGTGGAGGAAAAATCCCAACAATCCTGACTTGTCGGTATGATGCCAACTAGGGTATACTCAGCTAAACCAAGATAGGGGGAGATACCCAACTTTTCAAAGTAGACAAGGCTCACACACACCCTATGGGTGACAACATGGGAGATACCTAGCCTAATACAATATTATAGATCATGCAAACATATTGTCCAGATTTCCCTCAACCCCGGAAGCCCTCTATCTCAATTCCACACCCTGGGTGCTCAGATAAGAGGGAATAGTTGTCTTAATTTCCACGATCAACGATGCCCCTTATCAAAAGGGGTCACACAAGTTAGTCCAAGCTACTCTCTGAATACCAATAACTTCCCTTTCAACAAATCCTTGGTGATAATATCTACAATATGTTAATCTATCAATATATGATGAAGTCTAACGACTGTCTCTACACCATGTCTCGAATGTAATGATATGGAATCTCTATGTTCTTGGAGTTGTCATGAATCATGAGATTCTATGCCAAACGGATCCCACTATTGTTGTCGCAATATATCACTATAGTGTCTAGGACCTGCTCAAATATCTCTCCAAAGAACTTCCTCAACCAGACTGCTTCGTAGCTAGCCATGCTAGTGGAAATATACTTTTCATCAGCAGTACTCAATGCTACAAAATTTTTCTTCTTGCTCATCCAAGATATCATGTCATATCCAAGGCTAAAAAAAATTGAGACGTACTCTTCCTATAGACAACATTTCCTTCCCCATCAACATTGGTATATCAATGAAGTCAAACATATCTTGTAGAATATGTCATGCCAACGGTGATCGTCCCATCAAAATATCTCAAAATTTGTTTGGTAGCAATCTAATGTGCATGGAGAGGCTCAGTCATGAATTGACTCAATGTTTTCACTGCATAGCATATGTCTTAACAAGTGTTCACTAATAAAATCATAGCCCCAATCAATTTTCTATACTCAGTTGATTCGCCAAATAAATTCTTGAAATTCATTTCCATCGATGTGGGAAAGGAATTTCATTATGTCATTCCAAATCTCTCCAATATATTCACGACATATTTTCCTTGTGAAAGGAAAATCTCACCGAGCCTTTTCCACAACTCAAGGCCTTGGACTACCTTGAAGTAGATTTTTGGATCAACATTGCTTCTTGTGAATCCCAAATTCACTAGATAAGTGTCTATGTTGGCATACCATGCTCTAGGGGCTTTCTTCAAGCCATACAATGCCTTCTTCAACCTGCAAACATGTGTCATTCAATCCTTTACTTCAAATCCTTGTGGATGCTCAACATACAACTTCTTGTAACATGGCATGGAGGAATGTTATCTTCACGTCCATCTGATGAATGATTCATCCTTCACTTGCATCAAGAGTCAACTAGAGTGGGTCACTACATTGAGGAAGATATAAGATGGATTCAAGGTGATTGTTGAGCCATAATACGTTTGTTAATTTTGGAAAAGTAGGTCCAAACTCCATGTTTTGATGCTCAGATGAAGATTCCAATATTTTTATTGGATTCCTCTTTTAGAGAGGTGCAAGATCGATCTAAAGATCATCTTGATCCGATGAGCAGAACATTTATTTTAAATTTATTCAAAACATGTGCAAGTCGGCCTGAAATGAAATGTAGGCTTGAAGCCCCAGCAGTTTTGTCACACACCCTCACTGATGGATATAAATAGGTCAACGTTGGAGGTCATTTTCACTCATCCATGACGGCACATTCTCTCTCCTCATCTGATTGGTTCGATCGTCTATTCGAGTCTCTTCTTCTCTCACATGTGGGAAAATGCAACAAGGAGAATTTTTGTTTTTCGACCTAGGGTTTTCAGTGCAGAGTTGACCAGCATTTACTTTGGTCAATGCATGGTCAAACTGACCCAAATATTGGTCAAAATTCCAATTTCTGTAGTCCGCATTTTCTGGCACAGAAATTGAGGTTGACCATTGACTTTGACCAGGATACGTTAACATTTTGCTGTTTTCGTTTTGCGTTGATTGTTGACTAGGACAATGTTGACTTTCATTAACTTTGGGTTGACTGATATAGCTATCCGAGAGGGTTGTGTGACACTTTTGTTTGGCTGACCGTATTGAGACTTTGCTGGTGGAAGCATCTTGTTAACCATCGTAACGCACCAACACACAGATATATTTTTGGCTTGTCTTCTGTCGATCTACTAGAATGTTCTATCAACATTTTACTTTCTTTTTTATGTTATTGTTGTTTGATATTGGGGATAAAAATTAAAGTTGCATCAAGCATAGAACATCTATGAAATTTACATTGTATCAGAGTTGAGGTGAAGACAAAGCCCAAGTTTGTAGAAATCACAAAAGAAGATCATGGGTACCTCAAACTATAATGGCTTTAAAGCTGATGAAAAATTGACTAGGAAGGAAGACTTCCATGCCTAGAAGATGACATTGGATCTTATGTTGGAAGACCAAGATGTCATGGACTATGTGCAGGGTAAAATTCAAGAGCCTCCATCCACTGCACCTGCTGCCACCAAGTCAAAGTATAAGAAGGGAAATCAAAGAAAAGATGATGATCAGGGACTCAATTCATAAGAGTCTGGTTGCCTACATCTCTGAGCTGGGCACATCCAAGGAGATGTATGATAATTTGGTCAACATGTTCAAGGCCAACAATGCAAATCAAATCCTTTTCTTCAAGAACCAACTGAACAATCTGAAGAAAGGCAGGGATGAATCCATTCAATCCTATTTTCTGAAGTTGACTGAAATCAGGAATAATCTTCTGTCTATTGGAGAGACAATAGTTGATCAAGAGATGGTTCTCACCGCAATTGGAGGTCTCCCATCTGAATGGCATGTATTCAATACTACCATTCTCAATAACAATGTGATACCTGAATTTGACGAATTATTATCAAGATGCATACAAGAAGAGACAAGGATGAAGGAATATGAAAATGAAGGAAATATTGCCTTCACTACTCATGCTAAGAAAAATAACATTGGTGGTCTAAGGAACATGTTATACATGTAACTAGACTGGTCACTATGCTAGAGAATGCCTTAATAGAAGGGATTCTCCCAAGGATGATGATAGCAACAACAACAATCGGAGGAATGGAAATCAAAGTAGCAACAAGTTCAAAGGGAAGATGAAGGCTCCCTCTGGAAGAGATGGGAAACCTTTCAAAAGGTCAAGTAATTCTAGGTATGAGGAATCTGATGTTGATGATAAAAGAAATGAATTCATTATTGTATCTACCCTCTCTGCTGAACCTCCACCCAACACTATGGATGTTTGGTTGATAGATAGTGGTGCCTCAAGGCACATCACTGGGTTCAAGGAAGCACTTTCTAACATGGTTGAGAAGGGAATGTTTGTGGGCTACAATGAAACTTCAAAGGCCTATAGATTCTATGTGCCTGGTCAAAGGAAAGTGGAGATATTCCATGATGTTAACTTTGATGAAGATGCTTCCCTGAGGAAAGTAATCAATCTTCCGAGATCTGAGGAATATCATGAAGCAAGGCCTGGAAATCAAGAAGAACCGAAGGATGAGATGATGCTCGATGTTGAAGGACTGATGGACCCTATTGATCCACCTTCTTTAATGAGGAAAATACCATCATGGCTCAGTGATAGTCTCGAGGATGCCGAGAATCATATGGCCCCAAGGGGGACATTCCGTGAAAACAAGAAGCCGAATAGATACTAAGGGTATCTAGCAGCCATGAGTACAATCGTACAATCTGAGCCTGGATCTTTTGAATAAGCCATAAAGCATCAAGTTTGAAAGGATGCTATGCACAAAGAATATGAGTCCATTATGAAAAATGGTGTCTAGGATGTGGTTCCAAGATCAGAGGACAAAGAATTTGTCACCTTGAAATGGCTCTATAAAAGTTCAAGACAAGATTTTTTTCTCGTGGCTTCTCTCAAAAGAAAGGTGTAGACTATGATGACATATTTGTACCTGTGGCCCGATATGCCACCATCTGATCTATCATAGCCCCTGTTTCTATGCAAGGATGGAATATTTATAATATGGATGTGAAGAATGCATTCCTGACAGGTGCTGACCCTCTCATTCATCATTGTAAGGGGGAGCTCAATGTTGAGTTTGAGATGAAGGACCTAGGACAGATGCATTATTTCCTAGGTCTAGATGTTTGGAAGAGACCTGGAGAGATTTTCCTTTCTCAAGGAAAAGATATTGTGAAGCTTCTAGAAAGATTTGGAATGGTGGAATGTAAGTCCGTGTTGGCACTGATGGAGCTCAACCTTAAGAAGTTGAGTGGCAGCACTGCTAGGCCCATGCTAGCAAATACTACTAAGTATCGTCAACTCGTAGGGGCCCTGATGTTCTTAGTGAACACCCGTCTGGATGTATGTTTTGCATTGAACACTTTGATTAAACATATGGTTGAGCCTCATCACTTTCACTGGGTTGGTGCCAATATTCTATTGAGATATCTTCAGGGCACGATAGACCATGGGCTAAGATACACTGACAGGAGCATGACACTCCATGGATATATTGATGTCGATTGGGCTGGCAGTGTGGTGGATCGCAAGAGCACATCTGGATGTTGCTTCACGCGTAGATCTGCTTTGAGCAAGAAGCAGAAGTCGATAGCCTTGAGCACCACTGAGGAAAAATACATTGCAGCATGTATGGCCTGTTGTGAAGTCACTTGGTTGTGAAATCTATTCAGTGAGTTGTTCAAGCATGTGCTAGATTCCACAGTTATCCTTTCTGATAACAAGAGGGGGATTTGTTTGTCATATAATCATGTGTTCCATGATCGATCCAAGAAAGTTGATGGCTGGTACCACTTTATCCAGGATATGGTACAGCGAGGCACCATAAGGCTTGATCATATAGGAACTGATGAGCAGGTCGCGGATATTCTCACAATGCCCTTGGGGAAGGTCATGTTCCTAACCTTCCATGAGAATCTTGGAATCGTGGAACGACCCTATGCTGAGGGTCCTGTTAGACGATGAGCTCCTAAAGCTTCGGGGGGGCTTTGGGGATAGTTTCTCAGAACTATAAGCACACACGGGGCTAGGCTTGTCGAACCTTGTGGTGCTTCTGCCCCATCGTTATGATGTTGAGTTAGTTCACCTCTCATGATCTGTGCCCCATATGCATCCTACCCATTGAGTCCCGGACTCATGGGAAGTACCTCTCATTTGGCCAGTGAGGTGGGAAAATCTAGAGACCAGTAGCAAAGACCAATGGACGCATCAAAGATTTCCGTACTCTCTATGTCTAGGATGGCACGTGTTCGACCACTTGATTTGGGACCAAGTCTAGTAAGTTTTCGGACCTCCAACTGAATTTGGGTCAGTGAAACTAACTTCGGGTTAGTATATGACTCTCTTGATTCCAAGTGAGGTTTCAGACTTTCAATTGACTTTGGGTTAGGTAAACCAACTTCTGGTTGGTATGTGACTCTTTTGAGTCCTATAGAGGTTTTGGACCTCTAGGCTGAATTTGTCAGCCGAGAATGATGTCTTTGTGACTGACCCACTTTTGTTCTGAAATAAAGAAGACAACAAAGCAAGTTACGATGGGATGTCACACAATTTTTAGATGGCACATGTGGATGGAGTTCTCCCTAGTTGAGAGGGAGTGTTAATTTTGGAAAACTAGGTCCAAACTCCATGTTTTTATTCTCAGATGAAGATGCCAATATTTTTTATTGGATTCCTCTTTCAGAGAGGTGAAAGATCGATCTAAATATCATCTTGATCTGATGAGAAGAACATTTATTTTGAATCTATTCAAAATATGTGCAGGTCAGCCTGAAACGAAATGTAGGCTTGAAGCCCCAACAGTTGTGTCACACACCCTCACTGATGGATATAAATAGGTCAACATTGGAGGTCATTTTCACTCATCCATCACATCACATTCTCTCTCCTCATTTGATTGGTTTGATCATCTATTGGAGTCTCTTCTTCTCTCACACGTGGGAAAACGCAGCAAGGATATTTTATGTTTTTCGACCTAGGGTTTTCAGTGCAGAGTTGACCAGCATTGAATTTGGTCAACACATGGTCAAACTGACCCAAATCTTGGTCAAAATTCTGATTTCTATAGTCCACATTTTCTGGCACAGAAATTGAGGTTGATCATTGACTTTGACCGGGTTGCATTGAAATTTTGCTGCTGATGTTTTGCGTTGACTGTTGAATGGGAGAGAGTTGACTTTCATTGACTTTGGGTTGACTGATATAGCTATCTGAGAGTTTTGTGTGACACTTCTGGTTGGCTGACCGTATTGAGACTTTGCTAGTTAAAGCATCCTGTTGACCGCCATAACGCACAAACACACATATATTTTTGGCTTCTCTTCTGTCGATCTATTGGTATTTTCTATCAGCGTTTTGCTTTCTTATTTATGTGATTGTTGTTTGATATTGGGGATAAAAAGTAAAGTTACATCAAACATAAAACATCTACGAAAATTTACAAATTTTCAAGGTTGTTTTGCTCTCAGAGCATCACAACTTGAAGAAAGGAATTATAAATAATTAATATGATTACTTTGCATGTAATTGTATTTTATCATATATATGCATTATCAATGATAACAAAAACTAATAAAATGGACTTAAAATATTTGAAATTTTAATAAGAAATATATGATAAACTATACCATGCATGTTGCTTATGCCATAGAAAATTAGCATGACCTTCATAGAGTCAAAAAGAGGAGTCAAAAAGAGGATGTAAATAAAGTCATATTCATAATAAGTTTAAAGTTTGTAAAATGAAACACAATGTGATTAATAATAAAATTGGGGCTAATCTCTTACAAAAGAATATGTGGGTCATAATAGGAATTATTTCCTATGGCTCCTTAAGTTATTGTTAAATAGTGAATCAAGGTCGAATAGAACCAAAAAAACATGATACATATTAGCTGAAGAAAAATAAAATTTTTAATGATAGTTTTTTATAGAATAATTACATACAGGTGTTTGTAAATAAAGATAAATTATAATTTATGGAAAATTTCATCGTTGAAAATTAAGGATTACATTCTCATGATTATGAGGATTCCCTTGATTTGCAATATAGTAATATTTAGATTATTTGAGGGAACTGAATGTCATCAAGGTACTAATATGGACACTTACTCATTAGGGTATATATATATAGATCTTATTGTAAAATTTATGAAGAAATGTTGTTAATGATACTTTGAATTACCATTCCAGCCTCCTTACCTCTATTAAATTGATGAACAATCTGTAACTCGTAAATGAGTGTTATTTTCCTTGAGTTAAATAACATGCAAGTTAAGATTATGCATAATGCATTATTTCCTATTTAAATTTTATTTCACTGAGGCCAACTTGTTTAACGTTATTGGGAAGGGTTCATAAACCAAAATGGAAAATTGTCAAATCAATATGATCATTAACTCGTAATTAAACTCGTATTTTAGTGATTTCTAAATTCAAAAATATTGTTCTTTTTAATTAAAAATAAATAAAAAATGTCGTCAAGAGGACGTGACTGATAATTTCTATTAGGGGACGTCACTCTAATTCCAAAATAATGCTTTAGAACTCGAGGTTAATCTAGCGGGTACTTTTGATGTCATGTAGAGGTCATCGAAGCATTAAGTAATAAAATTGTGTATATGACAATTTTTATCAAAGTTATACTCTAAAGATGTGAATAACGTGCATTATCTTCACTTGAGTATACCACAACCAAATGCACTTTTATATAGATGGTTAGAACGCTAAAAGTGGTTAATCAAGGATTTTCATATATATATATATATATATATTTATTTGGATAAATGATATTAGACCCCTCTCCTAGTAGTAATTGAATCACTATGAATGTCATAAGGGGAAATTTTGATGAAGTGTACTAAATAATCAAAAAGTATAACTCATTATCATCTAGTTAGATGTTCAGGATAAAAGAATAAAAATATTGTTCCAATGTCATTTGTAAGGAGAATGCAATGAGATATGTCATCAATTCCCATGTGTTTTCAAGATTTGAGACAAAATTTAATTTAAGGGAGGGTGTATGTGTTCCAACTTCCCCAGTTTTACCTTTTCTATGAGAAAGACACATTCAGTCTTACTTTGACTTCTAACAGAGATAACATGGTATGTACTTTAATCTTTGAGGAAATCAGATGTTGATGATCCAGTTATATTTTCAGGAGATGATGAATTATGATTTCAATTTTCAATCTAAATTGTGTTGATGCCATATAATATTGGTTGAGATTGATTATTTTTTATGTTTCTTATCATGTGAACATTGTGATGACTAATATTTATGCTCAGATATTACTGAAAAGTGTCTGAGTCTATTCAAAACCAAATTTGCACATAGTGCATGAGGGGATAGTCTAGTCTAGCTATTAAGTACAATTACTATGTGTGTGTGTGTGTGTGTGTACACACACACACACACACATATATAGTGAAAATTCCTAACTCCCAGAATCCTATTGCAGCAAACTAATATTACTTCTCCTACTTGATAAAGTATTCAAGTTATTTATTGTGTTCTACAAGTAAATACTAAAGCAAGTACACTGAAACTTGCACTAATAAAATTGCAGAAAATAAATGCAGAAACAATATATTAGCAGGAAAATTAGACATACTTTACACCATTATTTTTGGAATAAGTCCCCGGAAAAACCCAATGCTGGAAAACCGGTGCAAAAACTGAGGGTTTATATTATTAACTAGAAGTTTTTGAATACAACTGGATGCCAAAATCTGGCTATCCATGGATAATCTGACTGACAGAGAATTAGTGAGGATTACCTCACACGAACAATAGAGATTTGGCACTAACCCAACACTGAGCTGGATAGCCCCATATTGCCTATGCGCATGCTTGTGTCACTCTTGTTGGGGACTTTGTCACCTCCTTCTGCTAGTCATTCTGCTGGCTGGATGGTGAAATTATGCCCCTCTGGTCTCACACCCCAGCACTCTAGCACCGAACCTGATTGATCTTCAGCAACACTTCGGATCTCCTCAAGGCTTCAGTGTTGCCTCTGCGTGGCACTACGTTTCCCATCATAGCCCCTATGTTGCCTCTTTTTTGATGTCTTCTTTGTGATGTATTCTCGGCTCGGGAAGAGATATTCAAATCAAAACTTGTTGGGTGGCTTGATTGTCGAATTAAACCTCTCAATATTAATTATCAATCTGGGAGTCGTAAACGCGAGTTGTATTGCGTATTGGCTCAACTTACTAATCAGAGTATAAATATGTTCCTTATTAATGATAAATTAAACACTGGAATGAAACACACATTGGCTCGCAAACAAGCAATCGTGAAAAGGAAACCTACTCAATCAATTTCGCTCAATGCAAATGCAATTAAACTATAATGAAATTCGAGACAATCCTCGATCATTCTCGCACTCGCATTAAAAATATACTATGATAACTTAAAAACCTTAATCTAATTATTCATCTCATTAACTTAAAAACTAACACTTGAAATTAATCTTGACATAAGAAAAAGACCACACATTACAAATTCACACCTTAAACTAGCTAAAACTACTTGTTAAAACAAATTCAGGATTCTAAAATAACAAAAGAAACAATCCTAATTGTTGCTAAAAGAAATACTTAAAAGATCCTAGAAATTGCACCGCAAATGATCTATGATAAATCCACACACATTACCCTAATAATAACTTCAAAACTAAAATTACTCTTGATAACAAATTTAAGATTGAAATTAACAGAGAAAAGTTTTAATTATTGCGGAAAGAAAGCACTCTATTCTATGTAAAATAACATTTGAAAGGTCCTATTAAAAATCACATTACAAACAACCCATGAGAAACTTTCTATTTAAGTCTTTTAATCTAAATGAAAGAAACCTATTAAAGAGTGAGCCTACTTCAAATCGAATCATGTAACTGAATAGCTAAAACTAAATCACGCTGCATGCATAATTAAATCTAGACTCAATCTTGCACTTATAAATAAATGATTAGAATACGAAAACAAAAACAATCTTGACTAAAAATAAATCTATCAAAGTTGCACCAAACTTGCTTAGAAGAAATGATTACATTACCAAAACAAAAATAATTCTAATTTAAAAGTAATTTAATTATTAAGAGGAATCTCGCTATGCATGAACAAATCAAACCTTGAATTTCACTCTAAATGTCAGTGTTACTTATTCAAAATTAGATTATTGCAATCTATTCTCACTACTGAATCAAACTAATGTAGAAACAACCAATTATGGAAAAATGTGCTAACTTTACTACGTCCCAGAATCACTCTTTTCTTCAAATATAGAATATATTGTCTTGCTTCTTAATTATCAGCTTTAGTTTCTATGTCCATTAAATACATATGCCAATGATTTTTATTAATTTATATACACTTCATACTGCAATTGTGAGTCCCATTTACTATAGCAGCAATCCATCCATATTCAATAATGAAATTAAAGTTTGTTATATAAATGAAGCAGTAGAATTACCCATCCTCTTGAGATCGAATGCAAAAACGATGATAATTAACATAACTCACAATAAAGTTTCTGGCATCGAATGTAACCCTGGCCCTACTTCAATTACACTGTTTCTAGAACACACCATTGCCTCTTTTGCACAATCAAACTTGCATTCATATATTCACACACAACAATACATATACACTTGCAAAATTAATTAAAAACACTCAATACAAACCAGTATTTCCATTAATCAATGCCTGGGCTAATAATCATTAATTTCCCCTCAGCATCTCTCACACTCTCTACATCTTCAGAAAGTCGACTTCTTCTCCTCTACAACTACTACCTATCAACTTCTTCTCCAGAAAATCGAATGCTCCTATCTATCACTCTATATCGACTCCTCCTATCTATAGCTACTACATCTCTCTCAGCTACTACTACTCCACTTTTTTTCCATCCCATGCGCACTGATATATATATATATTTTTAATTACAAAACTGGAGCTTCAACAAAGAAAATATTTTGTTTTACAAATGTTGGAATAAGAAATTGGTTTGAACAGAATGCCAAATTTGGAAATTTCTCCTCTTTTCATGGGATTTTACTATTGCTGGAAGATGGGTTCGTTTCTTCTGGAAGAAATCGAACTTCATGTAGCTGGTGGAGGCATCGTACAAAGATTTTGGAACAGCCATATTGTTTTGAGGTTCAATCTTATCATGACCAAGAAACGAAGAAGAAGGGTACATGTTTGTACTCATTCCAAGCCTCTGCCCTGTCTCTTTGGCAATGGCAAGTTGTTCACCTGTGATCATCTTTACGTTGACACCAAGATTAAGAGCTCGATGGATTGTTTCAACAATTCAACACTATCATGGCGAGGAGGATCAAATAGAGGCAACGATCCAACAAATTGCCATGGGGATCCCTTACTCTCTTTGGTCCTTTCAGGGACTTCCAATCTAGCTACAGCAAGGGAACGAAGTCCACGCTCAACAAATTTATCAATTACTGATTGTACTTTATTTCTCACATCTTCCTTGCAATGGCAGAGGTCAAGAGTCTGCTCTGGTGCTCCTTTACTAGCACAATGCCATTTTAAAGCAATAAGCATGAAACCCAACACAATACGAATAGTGATTGACACAACATATATCGTGTATTTCTTCATTCTCTGAAAAATTGCCTGACTTGTTAAAACAACACTTAAAATAACACTCAGCCTTGGCTCAGTAAGCACAATATCAGACGCACTCTGCCACTGCAATTCCATCTTAAACTCTGTCATCATCATCCTTCCCATCGGCATCAAGCTCAGGCCAGATTGCTATATGCTACAAGATTATCTGGATGATAAGGACCACAAACTTCTTCCTTGGACGATGATTTGCATAGTGCACCCACGTAGGCGATTGCTCAACTCCCATGGCTCTCCTTGGTCACCTTACAAAGCATTGTAAGGTACCATTCACGAAGCTTATCATATTTTGGAGTCTTATGGGTGTTGATAATTAATAAGCAGGTAAATATTGAAAAGAAACACAACAACAACACCACTGCTACTATTATAACTAAGTTGAAGTCACCCATTTTTTTCTTCGAAGTTCAACTCCCCAAATGTTGAAGATTAAAAACTCCTCTAGAAAGGAACACCACACTGTTATGATGAATGAAATTTTTTTGCCTATGCATCGATAAGGCCTGCTATTGCACTCTGCTGACCAGGAGTATCATCCAAAATCTTGAGAATAAACTGAGATTCGTTTTTAATCCTCAAACATAACCAGAGTATAAATATTTATAGAGACCCAATACGTTCACGTTCAGGGGTGGTCTTTAGTGGAATATTCCCCTCATGATAACTCTTTCACGAAGTCTTTCGCCAAACAGTTTCTGGGTTATAGGAAACATGGTGCTTTGAACACAACCCACATCTCAGAATTTAGAGATTCTGCTCCATTTTGTCATAAATTTGATACTTTCACCTACAGCAATTCAACTACCCAGCTTCTGCTTTTATTCATTAGGTGAATTCGCACTCGAATGTATTCATGTACCGAACCTTCCTGCAACCAAAAAGTAATTTAATAAAAACACTCATTAATTAACAAAAAACAAGAATTTATAATTTAATAGCTAAAATTCCTCTAATTAACAACATAATGGATTAATAACGATTAAAAACACCAGGTACAAGTATGTATTTAGTTGATACAAATCGTAAAAATTTGAGCAAAAGTGCGGCTCAACATCCCCCCACGCTGAACTTCTTGCACGTCCTCGTGCAAGCAAAACTATAAGACGATGAAATAAGGTAGGGAAAATGTCAGCAAAGAGTTTAGCTTGATATTATAATGCATTTATTAACTCGCAACATTATTATTACGACACCAGCTAAAACCATGTGAGATGATAAAATAAGATCAGGTACCGAAAGTAGACATGATGGAGAAAATAGTATTGCATATACTTGTTACCTTGTCCCAAATTTTGTTTTTCCCAAAGTCTTATGATAAAATCAAGTTTTATTGAAGAGGTGCAATTTTACAAATACTACCACAGGTTTCATGCACCTACAATATCAATCTTGTACCTAGGTCATTCAGCACATATTTAGAGGAAACTACGATCAATACACATTGTCGGCAACCAACACCTTTTGAGTAGTCATCATTGAGCATTTCATCATTCTGAATACCATGAAAATTAAAGTGAGTTTTGATACCAATCAGCAACCTCTTTACGTTGTCATCCGAATTCAAAAATAAATTTCCTCTTAATCTAGTACAATGGATTACCTTCACTAAGGGTACCACATCATTCAAAGATTCTTGATTTTTGAAAGATAGAACTCAAAGCATGATGTTCAAATTGTCTTAAAACCATTGCCCAAGAAAAATGATGACTCTTAGGGAAAGAGAAGGATAACCAAACAAATCATAGTATGGAGTTAAATTTAATACCACAGACATGGCCCTGCTGCCCGTAGGTGTCCATAACCTCGACATGGATGTCTTTTAACCTAGCAAAATGTCAATATCCCACTTACTAGATATAGATTCAGAGTTTGCTTATTTGACTTTTGAGATGAAGGCCACTGTCCTGGCTTGGTAACCAGTTGATGGTAGTTCCACTCACAAGAAGTAACATGGATGAACAGGTCGGCTCGTGATGAGACCTCCTGTCTTCTAGCTTTTTGGCTGAAAGCCATTACTCTGGCTTGGTGACCAGTAGTAGTAATGTCATGCATGCTAGATCCTATGATCATGGTAGTTCGGCTCATCATGAGACCTCTTATCCTTCCCTAAATATTTTCTAAACTCTGATTATGATTAACCTTAAAGGTTACTTAACAAGTGGGGAGACAGATCTACTCCTTAAGAGTACAAGATGGCCTGAAAAGTTTTTAATGACTAATCATTGCTGGCTAATTCCTCTACCCTAAATACTTGTTAAAGATATCCTAAACAATGACTGAAATATTCTTTGAGTTAAGAATGCTAGTGTTCTCCTGAATAGCTCATTATGATCTTTGTAAGAGTGGTCCACCATAGGGGTTTTCCAATAGTACCTTCTAATGGAAACTAAAAATATATCCGAGACGACAACTTATTAGAGCGATTAATCATGGTTAATTTTTGCAAAATCATGAGGTATTAGAGTGAATTGTACTCAACAAGATTTGTCACAAATGTGCGTGTTAACAACTAATGTGGATCAAAAGTAGTTTTAACAGACATTATTTAAAATGAAAAACCATGATAGCATTGTAACTGCTTTATTCATTTATTCCCCTACCCTACTTTACCCTAAGAGGCGAAAGACTCATCTTCAAGTATATGAGTACTTCCAATGAAGCCATGTGCGTAACAAAATGTTGATTATACTCACGCTTAGTTTTAATGAATAGACTTCAAGACATACAAAAGCATGAGAAACTAGTTGATTTAATTGATATGGTACCAAGAGTTTATGAATGTTGAGGAAATAAGATGGCAAGATGACTGCTTGAAACTAGGATTCAATGGAATTCACATATTTATGATTTTCCAACTGATGCAAATCTTCCAAATTTGATAGTCACTCTCCTGGAGGCAAAAAGAATCTGGTGGAAGAGAAAAGATAAATCCCTCAAGTTCAGGCTCAAATATCTGCTTTTCAAATTCACAAGAATGGTTGAGAGAGATTCTAGGGTTTTGAGTTTCAACAATATTTTTAGAACATGTTCCAATCAAAGGTTGCTCCTCTGGTGATCTCTGAATTACATCTTCCCGAGGTGAATGCTCTGTAGTAATTGGGGAAGTTTCCAGATTCATTCCCTTTTCCAACATGGAGGGTGTGATATTTTGTTCAATAGGGAAATCAACAGAAGGAATAGGTGGTTCAAACTGTTGTGCAACCTGATGGTTTAGATTAGGGTTTAGGATGTGGTTTGGGCTAGGGTTTTGGTTAATGTGTGGACTAAGGTTTGGATTTGGATTGGGATTAGGCTTTGGACTAGGGTTAGAACTAGGTTTTAAATTAGAATTAGGGTTAGGTCTAGGGTGTGGATTAGGGTTTGGATTAGGACTAGGGTATGGATTAAGGTATGGACTAGGGTTAGGGTATGGACTAAGGTAAGGATTAGGGTTAGGGTATGGATGATGGTTAAGGTAAGGTTGCATATGCGGTTGGGACCATGGAGGAAGATAACTTAATGATGCGTTGGAAAGAAATTGTGGTTGTTGTTCGTGCTCATATGATTGAATTTGCATGGGAGATTTCCCTAGAGATAAGGGTCCAAATGATTCTTGAGGCCATGGAGATATATGGCTCGAGGATGAGGGCCAAGGAGAGGGCCACTGCGGCCATGAAGTTGGATATTCAATTGGAGGAGGATCAGAAGTTTGCCATGAAATTCCAGGATTATAAACATGTTGAGGAATCTGCTCAGGAAAATAATCATTATTCCAAGTATCAAATGGTGTTAGGTTTTGAGTTATACCTGGTGGTTGATTCGATTCCTTACTTGATTCCGTGAGTACCTTTCGTAATTGTGGCAGTGATGGGAAATGTTAAGTTGCATGATCATCCTTGCAAATTTTGCAAACTTCCAGACCGCTAAGTGGGCACTTTCCAAGGCAATGTTTCTTTCGACAGTTGGTGCAAAGGATAAGCAATGGTTCTTCGTCCTTCTCTTGTTCCTGCAAATCATCCAATTTAGAAATCAAAGATTTAAATTTATGTTCAAGAAAGATATTAAATTTAGCACTTGTGAATTCTTCATCGGATGAGTTGTTCGTCTCTAGAGCAGCATAAAAAATCCTCATTGAATGATTCCTCAAAATACCATATTCTGGTCTTCAACGAGCAAACTGGTACATTCTGTCATCACATGGATTAGTACGCAAGGGTTCTTATAGTACCCCAAAAATGATATATCATTGAAGACTGGATTATGAAGATAAATGGATTTTTTTTTTTTTTTTAAATTGACTGAAATAAAGCTCACCACGCTTGCATGAAAGCAAAATGCCAAATCAAAGCAATATTTAATCTACTAAAAACAAAAAAAATTAGAAATTAAAAGTCTAAAGTCTGCTTCTACTTCTACACATAAACAAGATAAGGAAATAAAAGTTCAAGATATAAGCAAGATGGCCAGACTTTGGAGCAACCCCACAATAGTGGATGCGTGGCTCTTCACTCACGTCTTACCGTACACTCTCCGCCCTCTGACGTCCTGCAGTACCCTTGAAACTCTATGAGAAAATTTTACCTGAGCCAAAATACAACTCCCCGGTAACGGCGCCAAAATGTTGGCCGGCTTAATTGTCGAATTAAACCTCTCAATATTAATTATCAATCCGGGAGTCGTAAACGCAAGTTTTACTACGTATTGGCTCAGCTTACTGATCAAAGTATAAATATTTTCCTTATTAATGATAAATTAAACACTGGAATGAAACACACATTGGCTTGCAAACAAGCAATCGTGAAAAGGAAACCTACTTAATCAGTTTTTCTTAGTGCAAATGCAATTAAACTATAATGAAATTCAAGACAATCCCAATCATTCTCGCACTCGCATTAAAAATCTCCTATGATAACTTAAAAACCTTAATCTTGACATAAGCAAAAGACCACACATTACAAATTCACACCTTAAACTAGCTAAAACTACTTGTTAAAAAAAAATCAGGATTCTAAAATAACAAAAGAAACAATCCTAATTGTTGCTAAAAGAAATACTTAAAAGATCCTAGAAATTGCATCGCAAATGATCTATGATAAATCCACACACATTACCCTAATAATAACTTCAAAACTAAAATTACTCTTGATAACAAATTTAAGATTGAAATTAACAAAGGAAAGTTATAATTATTGCGGAAAGAAAGCACTCTACTCTATGTAAAATAACATTTGAAAGGTCCTATTAAAAATCACATTACAAACAACCCATGAGAAACTTTCTATTTAAGTCTTTTAATCTAAATGAAAGAAACTATTAAAAGCAAACCTACTTCAAAATAGAATCATGTAACTTAATAAATAAAATTAAATCATGTTGCATTTAAACTTGGTAGCTCTACCTAATCAAACTTGCTCTTATAAGAAAATGATTATACTACGAAAATAAGAACCATCCTGACTAAAAATAAATCTATCAAAGATGCACTCAAACCTACTTAGAAAGAAATGATTACATTACGAAGAAAAAAAAATCCTAATTTAAAAGTGATTTAATTATTAAGAGGAATCCTGGTATGCATGAACAAATCAAACCTTGAATTAACATTCTAAATGACAGTGTTAATTATTCAAAATTGAATTATTGCAATCTATTCTCTCTACTGAATCAAACTAATGTAGAAACAAACAATTATGGCAAAATGTGCTAACTTTACTACGTCCCATAATCACTCTTTTCTTCAAAGATAGAATATATTGTCCTGCTTCTTAATTATCAGCTTTAGTTTCTATGTCCATTAAATACATATGCCAATGATTTGTATCGCCGGTACTAATTTATATACACTTCATACTGCAGCTGTGAGTCCCATTTATTATAGCAGCAATCCATCCATATGAAATAATGAAATTAAAGTTTGTTATATAAATGAAGCAGTGGAATTAACCATCCTCTTGAGATCGAATGCAGAAACGATGATAATTAACATAACTCTGTGCTCTATTTGAGTGATTTCCAAGAGCTCACGGCAGTCAACGTAAATAAAAACAAATTCAAACATAATTCCAAATTCTAATTGAAACCTACACTAAAGTTGCTGGCATCGAATGTAACACTAGCCCTACTTCAATTACACTGGTTCTAGAACACATTGTTGCCTCTTTTGCACGATCAGACCTGCATTCATATATTCAAACACAGCAATACATATACAATTGCAAAATTAATTAAAAACACTCAATGCAAATGAGTATTTCCATTAATCAGTGTCTGGGCTAATAATCATTAATTGCCCCTCAGCATCTCTCACACTCTCTACATCTTCAGAAGGTCGACTTCTTCTCCTCTACAACTACTACCTATCGACTTCTTCTCCAGAAAATCGACTACTCCTATATATCCCTCTATCTTCTACAGTTTACATATTGACCTCTAGCTACTTCTATATCGACTTTTTTTTATCCATCATTCTATAGCTACCACACATCTCAACTTCCAGCTACTGCTACTCGACTTTTTTTTCCATCCCATGCACACTGATATATATATATATATATATATATATATTTACAAAACTGGAGCTTCAGCGAAGAAAATAATTTTTTCTTACAAATGCAAGAATAAGAAATTGGTTTGAACAGAATGCCAAATTCGGAAATTGCTCCTCTTTTCATGGGATTTTACTGTTGCTGGTAGATGGCTTCATTTCTTCTGGAAGAAATCGAACTTCATGTAGCTGGTGGAGGCATCATACAAAGATTTTGGAACAACCATATCGTTTAGAGGTTCAATCTTATCATGACCAAGAAACGAAGAAGAAGGGTACATGTTTGTACTCATTCCAAGCCTCCGCTCTGTCTCTTTGGCAATGGCAAGTTGTTCACCTGTGATCATCTTTACATTGACACCAAGATTAAGAGCTCGACAGATTGTTTCAGCACTATCATGGTGAGGAGGATCAAATAGAGGTAGAAATCCAACAAATTGCCATGGGGATCCCTTACTCTCTTTGGTCCTTTCAGGGACTTCCAATCTAGCTACAGCAAGGGAATGAAGTCCACGCTCAACAAATTTATAAATTACTGACTGCACTTTATTTCTCACGTCTTCCTTGCAATGGCAGAGGTCAAGAGTCTTCTCTGGTGCTCCTTTACTAGCACAATGCCACTTTAAAGCAATAAGCATGAAACCCAACATAATAAGAATAGTGATTGACACATCATATATCGTGTAATTCTTCATTCTCTGAAAAATTGCCTGACTTGTTAAAACAACAATTAAAATAACACTCAGCCTTGGCTCAGTAAGCACAATATCAGACGCACTCTACCACTGCAATTCCATCTTAAACTCCGTCATCATCATCCTTCCCATCTACATCAAGCTCAGGCCAGATTGCTATATGCTGCAAGATTATATGGATGATAAGGACCACAAACTTCTTCCTTGGACGATGATTTGCATAGTGCACCCATGTAGGCGATTTCTCAACTCCCATGGCTCTCCTCAACACGCCTACCAAGCATCGTAAGGTACCATTCATAAAGCTTATCGATTTGGGGTCTTATGGGTGTTGATAATTAATAAAGGTGGTAAATATTGAAAAGAAACACAACAACAACACCACTTCCGCTATGATAACTAAGTTGAAGTCACCCATTTTTTTCCGGTCTAACCCCAAATTTTGATGATTAAAACTCCTCTAGAAAGGGAACACCACACCGTTATGATGAAATGAAACTTTGGTGTCCGGCATCGTAAGGCTCGCTATTGCACTCCTCGCTAACCAGAGCATCATCCAAAATCTTGAGAGTAAACTCGAGATTCGTTTTTAATCATCAAGCATAACTACGTAGGAAATATTTATAAAGACCCAATACGTTCACGTTCGGGGTGGTCTTCGTTGTGTCTTCCCCGACGATAAATCTTTCACGAAGCCGACGCCAAACAAGCTTCGGGATATAAGAAACACGGTGCTCTGAACACAACCCACGTCTTGAAATTTAGAGATTCTGCTCCATTCGGTCGCAAATTTGTTATTTTCATCTACAGCAATTCAACTACCCAACTGTTGCTTTTATTCATTAGGTGAATTCGCACTCGAATGTATTCCTGTACCAAACCTTCCTGCAACCAAGAAGTAATTTATTAAAAACACTCATTAATTAACTAAAAACAAGAATTTATAATTTAATAGCTAAAATTCCTCTAATTAACAACATAATGGATTAATAACGATTAAAAACACAAGGTACAAGTATGTATTTAGTTGATACAAATCGTAAAAATTTGGGCAAAGTGCAAAATTTCACCGAACTATCATCGCTCACCGCAATCGATCAACTCAACAATCTTCTATGCCTACTCGGCTCGCTCACTTGAGAAAATTGATCTCCGGAGTCACCTCGACGTGTTTTCCACATGCCCATCGAATTCCTTCTTATAATATTCTCGTTGGATAACCAATGGCCCAAATTAAAATATAATAAATGGCTTAGATCATATTGACTCGATCTTCGTCTTTTTCTAGAGGTTTCACACCGAATTCTATTAATATACCTTAAGTGTTTTAATTCCCCGAGTTTAGACTTAGGCTCCCATTAAAAATAATTAATTATTTTAATAAAACCCCATCTAGGTGGAATTTCCCAAAACGCTCTCTAGGTATTTTGGAATACATGTGTCTAAGCCTCCTTGCAAAATTTGAGACTTAGACCACATCCGATGCTACCAGAAATAAACACTCCCTCTTAGCAAGGAATGTGCTCTACTAATGCATCCTATTGAAGCACTACTACTTGCTTTAACATCTCTCATATTGTTGATGTCTAACATTGTTTCCCATCAACTACTATGTTGTTGTTGACCTCGCATACTAATCGCTAACCGCAGATTCACTGCACTCTTGTCGTTTCTACAAATCGAAAAACATCCAAATTTACTCG